>BSAI01000030.1:22387943-22412662 GCA_036245035.1 Adrianichthys oophorus | reverse complement strand
GGGAGAGAGACTGAAAACAGGCGCATTTTTCTTACATAATCCAGGTAAAAAAACATGCAAAATAATGGCTCAAACATTAGAAACATCAATCATCATAAACTTACGTTTGAAATCTAGTTATAAAGAGAAAAACGCACAGGTTTTTAAGTGATCGTCAACCAACAGAACAAATATTAGGGGTGTGTATCATGCAGTGCATAAAAGTTTGAGAGTTTGGGGATTTTTATGCAAAAAATATAAATATTTGTTGCAGAAACACATTTTGTTCAAAAAAGAAAACAAAGAAAAATCAGACCTAAACCCTGATGCTACCACCATTTTTCACATTGTCATAATCACAGGTTTGATGAACTTTGCTTCTCCTACATTTGTAAACCATCAGTTTGACTCCTCTAGTGGACTTTCACACACATGTTTTTTCATCCTAAGAACATCAAGTCTTTTCATTTAAGAAATATTCCTTACCATCCCATCGTCTTGTTACTGCACCAACTGTAACTATCAAGAACGTTTCAAACGCTTATACCTCATAGAAATTAGGTGGCCTCTGACTATTATTCCTATTCAATGAATAGACAATATTTTTTTTCTGATTTATTTATTTAGTTTTTTTTGGGGGGAAATTTATCTTACATTTCTTGATTTTATTCCAACTTTAGTCTCATTTAAAGCAGTAAAAACACTAAAGAGGGTCATTTCGTGTCGTATAAATGTGTCCATTTATGCAACAGCACCACTTGTTTTATAAATTCAAATACAAACTGAGGCTTTCAAATCACAAGGGACAACATTTTAACACAACAATTTAAACTATTTGATCCTATACATGAGCTCCTTTTAGATCAGATGCATTTTATGAATTAAAATATTCAACACAGAATGACGCGTAGACAAAAGGAAAGGAAGTCTTAAAAATATTCAGCTAAAAGAACATCCAACAACTGAAATAATTTAAAGACAGCCCACACGATTAGCTGTAAGAGCTGTTTTTATTGATACAGAGTTTCAGAAAAGCACTCAAATCTGTCAACCTGTAGAACCAAATTGACACTTCACATCCCTTCATCTGCAGTGTCTAAACGTGCGCATGTGCATAAACAATAAACAGAAGCTGTTTTTTTTTAAAGGAGAAGCAGGTATTTTCTCTGATGAGCTGATCCTATTTACTGATGATCACAATTAGGCTAACCTGTCTTTGACCTTACTTCACTAGTCTAACCCTTTAAGACCTAATGCAACATATGAGTCCGCCTATGCTCATGTTTAAAAGGGTGCCTAAGATCTTAATGGATTTAACAGGCACAATCTGGCGCGCGCACACGCACGCACGCACGCACGCACGCACGCACACACGCACACACGCACACACGCACACACGCACACACACACACACACACACACACACACACACACACCAGCTGTACTTTATCTATATGGTATCATAAAACCGTAAGAAAAAGTTCTTAACGAGAGCAAACCGAGTTGTGCTGAAACAACATGGCAGCTCACAAATTGGATGAAAACCATCAAAAGATGCCTGGGCAAGAGCCAGGTCTAATTGAGACATCTACAAGTGACCGATGCTAAGCTCAGCATAAGTCCACTTCCTAAGAACCGGTGTGGGGACATAAGTGTGTAAAGGAGCAAATACATGAGGCAAATGTGAGTGGAAAACAGTCTGTTGAACAATCTGCTTTAGACACTGCGCTTTTAAATGCCTGAGATGTGATGAACAATTAAAAAAATTAAATAAATAAAATAGATTACAATACCATCAGTTTATAGGAAATTGCATTGGCTAAAAGACAGCATAAAGTTTAAAAAATGGTTTGTGAAACAAGAAAGTATAAAGAGTTTAATTTTTTGTAGACATCAAGTCCAATGGATCAATTTTTCCTCTTGAAAATATTACATTAGCTTATAGAACAGGGTTTAATTGACTTTAAATAACCAAAACTTCAAAAACCAACTGAGAAGGAAACTAAAATCTCATAAATCCTGAGACAAATCCACAAAAGCTCAGCTTCTGATCTGATAGTGTCTTTGGCTTCATCAGATCAATCAGCACTAGCTTTAAATAAGTCTCTGTGTGCTTTAAGGTCTCGCTGTCTATAATATGAAGGAGGCTTTTGAAGAAGACATTTAAGTAGAACCTGAGACTCCAGAGCGGCTTCTTTATTCCTCCATTGTGGCTCTATGGCTATGAAGAAAAATGCTAACAATTGATTAAATAATGTGCTTGTAGTTTTGCTTAAGTAAGTTTAGTCAACTTTGTGTTTAGGTTTTTAACATGTCAAATAACTGATCAAAATGGTAATGGTGAAGGGTTTAGTCTACTGTCAGAATGGTTTATTACTAGAATAGCTTTAAAGAACATATTCTTATCTTCTGCTGCACCACAATGTTTATTTAAACTCAAAAGGTAAAGTCCTTCAATTTTAGAATCGCATTGAACTGCACTGAAATATCATAAAAGTGTAAACTTTGACATAAGTTAGCAAATATGATATTTTAGAAGAAAAAACATACAGTAAAATGAGTTGATACTTTGTGTACTCTATGAAGTACTATTAGTAATATGAAGGAATTGCAACCCACCAAATTGAGAAGCATGTTTTTTTCAAAATTAACGCCTAGAAAAGAGGTAATTTGCATTTATGTACCGGTAACTCCTTTTATTAGTGAAGAGTTCCAAGTGTGCACAATCAGTATTATCTTTGCATTAATAGAAACTTGATTACATTCATCAGAAACTCTAATTTGATTTTTCTTGAAGCTCCACAGTCTCAGCTCTGTCTAGCATTTGCAGGCCTGCCACTGTAAATATTGCAGCGGCTGTGGCACAGCTTCTTGATGACATAGGGTCTATATCTTCTGCTGCTAACTGGTGCACTGCGTATCGAGTTTCTTTCTCGAGCACACAACTTACTTTCAGATGTGCATGAAAAACCAATGCTCATTTGTTTTTACGTCTATGCCCCTTTTAGGGATCTGTGGGCTCTCATTTGATATTCCATTCATTCATTGATTTTCTATACCGTTTTATCCCTTTTGGGATCACTGGGTTGCCGGAGCCTAACCCGGCTACTCATGGGCAAAGGCAGGGGACACCCTTGGACTGGTCTCTCGCAGGGGCCACAGTCACACACCAATACACACTCACATCCACACCTAGGGACAATTTAGATTGACCAATTAACCTTTTTGGACGGTGGGAGGGAGCTGGAGTCCTCGGAGAAAATCCACGCATGCACGGGTTACACGCATACATGCAAACTTCACACAGAAAGGTCCCCCATTGGGGACCTTCTTGCTGTCAGGCAAGAGCGCTAACCACTGCGCCACTGCGTGTTTTATTTTAAAAGGAACTTGTATGTGCTGATGTCAAAGACAAACAAATTAAAATAGTTAATTATTATAAATATTAAGCTACATGTTGTTACTGAATGGCTTAATGGCCACAAAAACAAAAATAAATTGTATTTTTTCAAAACGGTAAGGTGGTACTTGTTGGTTCTCGCTAGGTTTTGGTCAGTAAAAGACTGACCCAAACGCCTCTTTTAGTGTTAAAGGTTGTTGACCCCTTTGACCTTTTCACACTAACACAGTCACGCCTGCATTCCTCCGAACGCCTTATCTGAGAGAATCCGGGGCTCTGAACCAGGACTGGGACGCAAGAGTCGTTTGTTTTATAAGGTGAAGACATTTAACAGAATTTCATGCTTCATCACATCTGTACTCCCATAGTTAACAAGCAGGGAAGTGGAAACCCACAATAAGGTTATGGAAACATAACACTCAGGGGAGAGAGGGGAGGGGGGTGTAATTGCTAATCCCAACAGGCCTAACCAGAAAAACCGAAACAACATTTTAAACAACAGATGGCACCTTTTTTCATCGTGTATGCTTAAACAACATTTTAAAAAAAAGTTTCCATCTCTTAAAAATTAATTTTAAAAAAGTCTTTGCACTTTTAGAATTAATTTATTCATTTAATTTTATTTAATACATGAGAAAAACATCTGAAGTTTAAGTGTTCTGGTATTTTGGTGTCACACTGAGGTTGCCACAAAAAAAAAGTTAGTGTTGTTAAATTGTTGTGACAGAAGTCACATTGAAGGATAGAGATGTTTACGCTCTGTTTCAGGTTTGAACCCTGTAAACAGTGGAGATGTCGCAGGCGACATCAAAATAAAACTCCTGTAACTCTTTGACCATTCATGCGATCAATGTGAACACGCTTATTTTGTCGTGGAAAAAAGCAGCTTTGAACCGACATGCAACACTTAACACATAGCAAAGCCACTTTTCTCCATGATAGCTGATTAAGCACTTTACTACTGTTAAGTGTTGGATATCAGAACAAGGCTGCTTTTCTCTGCTCAGAATCCACTGTAATGACGTGAACTGCGTCAGCAGTTGAAAAGTTATGGTGGTTCAGTATTTGGTAGCTCTGCTTTTGAAAGGTTAAACTTGTGTTTCATCTGTGGATGTTCTCTGTGTAGTCCAATTCTTTCAAGCATTACATTATTCAGGCAGTTTATCCTTTGATTTGGGACGAAGAAAAGAACAGAGTGTATTGGGGAGTTTTTGTAGAGAACTACCTGTCAGAGGTTAGATCAGTTCATGTCTGCAATGTTTTGTATGCAGTAGCTTTAAAGCCAAGAGTTACACTAAACTGTTGTTTAAGGCCTGTACAGCAAACGTCTGGCGTGCCGCTGGGTTTCGAGCGCTCGCAGGACATGCTTACCGTGGATGTTCAGAATGACTCTAAACTCTGCTGAACTCACCATTGTGGGACATGCCCACTGCCAGGCACTTTTGGAAGCGGCAGTATTGGCACTTGTTGCGGTTCTTTTTTTGGATCTTGCAGCGACGCTCACACTTGTCATACTCCAGCTTCAGGCGGATGGTCCGTCTAAAGAAACCCTGGAGGAGCGGAGCAGAAACACCATCACTTTCATAACCGCTGAAGTATGTACCAGATCAGATTGAACTGTTCCTTTAGAAGCTCCTACAGTCTGAGGCACAACAACTGAAACTGTAGATATTTGAACTAGATGGATAAAGACCAGTCTAAAACACTGTTTCTACATTTGTTTGACCCTTCCCACAAGCCTTGAAAAACAGATACTTGTGAAAAACAAATGAAGTGAATAGCATGCCTTGCTTTGGTCAACATTTCTAACTACTTACTAAAGATCATATAAAGTGGGGCTAAAGTATCTGGAAGTCACCATTTTTGGACGAACGTGAGAGAGGTCTATAATGTTCCTCTTAGGTGCACTTTAACTGAGTTATACCTGGTGTCCTTCGACAGCTCTTTGGCTTTAGTCATGGATGAGAGATTGCGGTCTGACTCTTTAAGGGTGTGGACGTGTTTTTTCTAAAGGTCATCAGTTCAAACAGGTAAAAAATTGGAGGAAAGAAGAGATTTTTAACCCTTTAACAACAAATATGTCATCAGTGACACCTACATAACACACGACATACTGTAACTCTTCAACTGTTGACACAATCAAAATTAATAATGTTGGTCTGATTATGATGCTGATGCAAAGAAAGGCGGCTTTTCATATTGGGTTTGCACTGATAGACAGCTTTTTACCAACATCAAGCGTTACATTGTGTCACGAAGCCGCTTTTTTTAAACAACAGAATCAGCTGATTTATGTTGATTGCTTTAATGGTTAAAGAGTTACAATAAAGAATGTCAAAACATTAGCTAAAGTGTGTTCAATAGTTAATGAAGAAGTAACAGTTCTGTGAAAGACAGAATTCTTGCTTAACACTAGTTTCCTGCACCATTATATAAGTAAACACTTTTAAAATATTATTTTCTGAATTTTTATTTTCTATTCTGTTTCTCAGAGTTGGAGTGTATCTATGATTAAAGCTGCAGACCTCTCTCTCATCTTTATGGGTGGGACAACTTGCAGTATTGATATTTGACAAACACTTTTATTCCCCCTGACTGTTTATACAGTTTTAGTCAATTTAAATGTGTGGTTCTGTTCTCAGTTCAACTGAAACAAAATAGATTAGCAACATAAAGTACCTCTTCATGCATTTTTGGATTATTTTAAACAGAATAGATACACAGTCATATAACAGAAGGTACATGTTAGGTAATAATACAGCTGCTTTAATTTAGTGCTATCAATAAGTTTTGATTTAGTTCCTTTTACATTTTTATATTGAACTGTTACCTATTTTACTGAATTAACCTACGACTCCTTTTTTAACATAATGTATTCTAACTGCTGTCACTATCATTCTACATCATTTTGTTTTTTTTAATTAACTTTATTTAAAAATGTTTCCTCTTATTCTAATTGTATTCACGCTATATTTCCAGTCTTTTCTTGCTCAGCAGGGATTTAAACATTTGTTTACATGCATTTCTTTTTGTTTTTCTAATGGTCTCTGTTTACTTTTGCGCGAACTTGTTTTTTTCGGCACTTTGGCATGTAAAGCAATTTGTGCTGTAAATGAAAAATGCTATGAAAATGAAGCAGATGGGTTGATTGAAGCACTGGCCTCTAACCTAGTAACTCGTTGCCAGACGTGAGTCCACACACAGCGGCAAAACCAAGGGCAAGGTGACTGGCTGTTGCCCTTTACCCAAGTGGGCTCTGGGCCATCACTGAGAGTCCACTGTCATGACTTCTGAGCGGGGCAACATTACAGGAGTCCTATTCATCCTACTGTCATTAGGCAACACTGATGTTACATAAACAAAGCTGATCTTTTGACCTAAAACTCAAATAGTGACATGGAAAAAAAGGGCTCAAGCAAATAGATGTTTATGCATCATGCTGACAAATTATTTTCAACTCTTGTTTATCCAAGAAAACATTTGTGTTTAGCTGCACTAACCGCGTAAAATAATTAAAAACTTCTAAAATCTTGAGCTGGTTATGTTGATAAGAACAGGGCCGGCCAGATGGCTCAATTTTATATCATCAGTTAAGCAAGATGCACAAAGTTATAGCTGTAGAAATATACCTGCCAATGAAAAGCAAAAAGCTTTTGTAGCTGAGAGCTAGAAATAATTTGTCATGGTGTCACCGTCTTGGGAAGGTAAACATGCTCAAAAGTCATCAGTCATTACATTTTTCTATGACAATGTTAGGTGACGTGTCACATGATGACAAATATTGGTAGCTCTAATTATTAAATAAAAAATGTAAAATAATTTTTTTTTTTAAAACTCATAAAAACTCTGAAATTCTCCACTTGTTTCTAGTGGCTAGAGTTCTACAGGAATTCAGATACTAAGTGGCTCATGGAGAAGTGGTTACTGATGTCTTTGTAGAATTCTTCAAAAATAAATAAGCCTGAACTCTACTCAATATATGTGTTGGCTAAACTGTAACTGTAGGTTTCTTTGATGCAACATTTTTTGGTGGACGAAAAAAAGACAGATTTTTAAAAAACCCACAAAGGTGATCAGTGGAGGCGGAGCTTACATAAAGGCTGCACCACTTCCCCACATGCTTCAGCTGCGTGGTCTTTGTCTCACCTTGCAGCCCTCGCAGGCATGAACTCCATAGTGGTAGCCTGATGCGCGGTCAGCACACACCCGACACTCAAGAGTGAGGGATGAGGAGGAAGATGAGAACTCCTCCTGGCTCGATGCCAAACCATATACCACGGATGACGGGCTGGACGCTGGTGTCAGAGCATCTAAAAAACATGCAAGTGGGTCAGTAAGAGCAACACTCCTGTCTCACAGTTAGGTTGACAGGCAATTCCAGTTTTTGCTTTATGTCACAACACTAAAATCAGTAATTATCTGTTCAAGGATCTGAAAGGATCTGATTTGAACATCACCAGGTCCTCTTTAAGTGGAACTTTCCAAAATGCTCCTCTTTATGCACTGAATTAGTTTTACACATGATCTTTCCATGTGGCTCAGCTAAACTGTAAGCTAAAGTCTAATTGTAAAAGAATCTTTGTGAAAGACTTATAAAGTGTGGCAATTCAGCTTGTTTGTACAATGTAAGAACATATGGAAACTTTTTTTTAAAGTAATATATATATATATATATATATATATATATATATTTATGCTTTATGTAGAATTTCAAATGACAAATTTTCAAATCCAAAAAAGGGAAACAGGTTAGCTACCATGCCTTACAGTTATTACAACATCCAGAAAGAAAAGAACTGCACATAAAACAATTCAATGAATACAATTAAAGCATTTAGCATTAAAAAAACAGTAAAATAATTTTTTTACACTTTTCACCAAGTTAGAAATTAGTTGCTAATTGAATTTTGGAACATAAAAACTTTTACTGATCCCATCTTTGCATTCTGGCTGTAAACAACCCATTTCTAAAGAAACTTCAACCTTAAAACACAGATTGAACTTAAAAGAACTTCAGACATTTTGCACAAACTTTTTGCATAAACTCATTTATTACATTTTTTTCTTCCATTCCTGCACCTTTATATGTCAACCTTCATTTTTCCCTTACAGCATTCCTCCCCACCCTAAGGCCTTTGAATGAAACTGTGTGATAAAAATTATCTGCCTAAGGCCCGGTGTAATGTCCCAGATTCCAACTATGCACTAGCTCTGCCCAAATGTACTTATGAAACGATTCTCGTTTGCTTTCTGATCAAACCAGTTTGTGAAATAAATGGTTTCAACTAAACGTGACCAATAAGATGTTTTCATAAGTGATTTACTCTTTGCTCCAACTTCTTTTGATTCGTGGTCACGCTGCCATGTTTATTCTTCCAAGCATCACAGGGCAATGCAATTGTAGTACTGATCATCTCAAGTATGACGAGTCACAGGATTTACAAAACAGTTTTCTATTTCCAGCTTGTGTGATGGGGAGGGGGGGCTGGTCCACAAAAAGCACAGAAGAAGCAGTACAGAACAGAGGCCCAACGTCAGGCCACATGAGTTTGGGGGAAGATGCCAGGACGAGGATAAGCGGCGTTTGGCAAGTGAGCTGTGTTTCCGCCTCACACAGACGCGCATGTTTCAACAGAGCCAGGACTAGAAGAACAGGCCAGTTTTGCTTCTGCTCCAATCTCTGTATTGCCTTAAACCAATGCCCCCCCCCCCCCCCCCCCCCCCCCCCCCAGCACCCTCTAAGACTCTTCCATGACATCACCGAGCACTCTAGCCCCTCCCACTCTCATCTTCTGTTGTTCTGTTTAATGACTATTTCACCGCCGCTGACAGCTTCTTCCCTATGTTGCATAATTGTGTCAAAGCACAACATTGACCAGGGACATTTTTCGATGTGTCTTTAAGGGTGGATACGACAGAAAGCGGATGCCCCCCCGAGGACATGCGTAGTGACTTTGGAATGTGGGAATTCTTCAAGGGCTATGGGGCAGTGAGACTAAGACAAGGAAAAAGTCCCGTAGGTGCAAACAAAAATGAAAAGTGTGTTTATATTACACTTCTAACAGAAAAAGTGCTTAAAAATGCAGGTGGAAACCATAAAAAAGAATAAAACATTCATTCATTCATTCATTTTCCAATCCGCTTTATCCCTTTCGGGGTCACGGGGTTGCCGGAGCCTAACCCGGCTACTCATGGGCGGAGGCAGGGTACACGCCTGGACTGGTCGCCAGTCTGTCGCAGGGGCCACAATCACACACCCATGCACACTCACATGCACACCTAGGGACAATTTAGATTAACCAATTAACCTGTGAAGCATGTTTTTGGACGGTGGGAGGAAGCCGGAGTACCCGGAGAAAACCCACGCACGCACGGGGAGAACATGCAAACTCCACACAGAAAGGTCCCCCAGCCAGGACTTGAACCGGGAACCTTCTTGCTGTGAGGCAGGAGCGCTAACCACTGCGCCACCGTGCAGCCCAGAATAAAACATGATTAATTTAAAAATTTTTACATTTAGCTAACATAAAATCCCACTTCTATCTAAAGGAAAATGAAAAAAAATGGAGAAACAACAGAAAACTTATTCAGTAATTATACTTGTAGAATCACTATGGTGCAGAAATAAGGATTAAGGGACTCCAGTCCCTGGAAGCAACAACAATGACTGGTAGATAACACAAAGCTGCTATGGAAACTTTAAACCTGCAAACTCTTTGTTTATGTTCATCTGCCCCCCCCCTATTTTTTTTTATACCTATGACAGTGGAACCTTCTGAACCATTGCTGGATGACTGGTACTCTGGGACGTCAAAGGAGCTCAGGGCATCGTCGTCAATGGACTGGGAAATGTCCTGGAGCTCATCCATGCTGCCCATGAGTTCATCGTCCGCACACAAGGAGCTTTCTAGCACCGAATCCTCCAAAGGGGATGGAGGGTGGTAGTGGCTCTCCATGTCGACCATCGTGGCGGAGAAGAAAGGTGGTGGCACTGTCACACATCAGACTGCAGACCAAAAACAAGAAAAAAAAGGAGTGAAATGAAAAACGGGTCCTATGAAATAATTTGTGATCTATGATCAATTAAAACCTCAAACATTTGAGGCACAGTGGTCCCCCGTTTATTGCAGGAATTACAGTCTACAAATATCCCCCAAAAAACAAAATTGTTTTTTTTTTTAAACAATTATTCTAAATGTTTTAAGGCTGTAAAATTTCTCAGACATGGACATTTTCTCTCTTGTTTAAACTCTTTCAAAGAACTTTAGAGACACAAGCTAGCGATCAAAGATTTATGTAAACATGCAAACTGAATGCATTCTGTGCTGTACAGAAGACTCAGCACAAAAGATTGATTTACGGTCTACAGACAATCAGAGCACAGAACACAAACACATGCAATTAAAAAAAAGAAAAATTGCACCAAAAAATCGGAAAAACTGTGAGGCCATAAAGATGAACCATGTTACAGCGAGGTACCACTGATAATTTTCTTATGGCACACCATCTGCCCCACACAGTGCTGAAAACACACACTGGTACTCCTTTCTCATACGTGCCTGGGTACAGTTACTACCAACACCAGTTCAGCAGTGTCTGTTCCTTTTGTCAGCCACACAGTTGGCATCATAAACTATTTCAGGTTTCTCTCTTTCAGCACCACCACTGTTTCGAGTCAAGAGATTGGTGCTTTGGCCCTCTCTGCAAGCAGGCCAAAGGTTCTATGTCCAAGAAAGAACCAAGAACAAAAACGGTATTCAAATGAACTAGACTTTGGGGTCAAATGTACTCTGGGACAGAACATATGGTACGCTGTGAATAGGCCCAAAGGAAAGGCAGCTGAAAACACTTGTTCTGAGCTGTAGAAGAGTGATGTTTGTGATCCATGACACAGGAAGGTATGACACGTACCCAGTAGTTTGTCTCCAAAACCTCAAATATCTAGCAAATGTCATTAGAAGAAAACAAAGCATTTAAGAAGTGAACCGTGAGTCCAAAAGCTTTAGCATCACAATATGTTGTATAAAAGCTCAAAAGTTGTATTGAATCAATGTGAAAATGACCAAAATCTTGTTTTAGTCAGCTATATTGCATTACCCCTTTAACAGATATTAACCAGGGGTCAAAAACACAAAAATATTATATTTGTTTACTTTTTGAACCAGCTGGTTGACAAATGCCATCCTTATGGAGTACTGCACCAGCTTGCATCAACAACTAATGCAAGCATTTCTAAAGAAGAGCAGCTTATGACACAACACAGACAGAATAATGCACAGACTTATCAGTATGTGGGGATATAAGTCAGTGTGCTGGATTAAGCTGGCTGAGAGGAATGGCTCTGGTTTGAATCAAGGTGACAAAGGGGCTAGCATGTCATTGATCAATACTAATCTGCTGAATTGCAACATGAGAGGGAAGTTTGAGGTCCATACTTCATTAGGGGCTCAAGGGTGGGAAAAGTGGCCACTACATTTTACCATACGGGTATTCAAAGTGCACGTGAACTGGGTCAATCTTCTGTAAGCCCCTTTTATAGGACCCTGCAAAGAACATCAAACATGGGGGAGGAGAGTGACGGTTTGCTGAGCGCGTTAGCATATCTACAAGACAGCAGCTGCCGCTTGCGCTCAACCATCTTTCAAGTTAACTGATGACTGCTTTGAGTTTAACCTTAACTGCACAGTTCAACGTAGCGCATTCAACTGTCAAAAAAAACAAAAAACATGGCATCTCAGTTGAGCAGATTGTGAATATAGGGACAGTTTCTTCTTTATTTAGTTTCAAATGTACAAATAAGGTTAACAAACATTTCTAGGAACTCAACAGTTTTTATGTCAGATAATGGGGATGTGTTTAAAACATATTGTGTCATTATTTTAAAGTCAATATTTGCATTGATACTTGTTTTGCATGAGGAAATACAATTTCAATACTACCAACCCTGGGTGCAAATTCCACAATCCTTTTTTGGTTAAAACTACCCAAAACTTACCAGGCAACATGCACAACTAATACTACGTTCACACCGGACCTCAGCAAATACATATTTAAGATGAAACTAAATACACAATAAATTGAAACAAATAACTTATATTAAACACTCTGCTCTTTTTTAAAAAATAACAAAAAGTAAAAAACAAAAATTCCATATTCATCAGCACGAATTTCTTAAAAGTTAATCTTATTCTGCTTTTGTCAAAAGGAAAAAAAAACTTCTGAAAGCTTTAGGAACAGCAGTTTATAAGCTCCGTTTAACAATACCTGATTGTTTCGGGTGTAGAACCGGGCCAACAGAGTGTGTTGTAGAGTGGAAAATAAAGAAACTCACATCACAGTAAATTTCACTTTTTATGAAGAATCAAACCAAATTGAAGGAACTTTTATGTCAGCTGGCACCCTCTTTGGGGATCTCATTCTACTATGGACTTGGAGTTCTGAATGGAGGCAGTGCTACCATTTATAGCAAAGTAAACCTCTTCTGTATGCAGCTTCTTCCCTCTGACCCTCTGGGTTTCCCTTAAAGGACATCCTGTTCCATACATTCACTTCACTCAGCATGATATAATACTGCTTCAACAGGGGGGAAATGAGTTACATCTCTGCCAAACACCAATAATCACAAATATTCTTTTGATAAAATAACTCAAATCTGTAGCTGTGAAGGTCACACCAAAGTTCTTAGTCAAGATATGGATCCATTTTCATGCAGCTAAATTAAGTTTTTGGTCAACACCTTATGAGCATGGCATGACCTTCTATTTCATTATTAAACAAAAGTTTGAGTGGCTTTCTCCGACCAGCAGCAATGCAATGACGAACCAAGCTAACCTCATGTTTCCATCAACATACATAAGAATGTAAACACAAAGAGCTGATTAGCTGGAGAGGTTTAGTGGATTGGCTCTGAGAAAGAGACAGACACGAGGATAAAGAGGAATGTCTGTTCAGCTACATTTCTGTCGTCGGCTATGTGTGAGAGAGCAAATGAGGCAAGTGAATTGAGACAACACTGGTTCCTATGGTAACGACAAGCTTTTGTCTCATTGGTCAAGGCCTCTCCTGTACTAGCCTAACCAAGCTTGGTGAGGACACAATGCAGATTGGTTAAAATGTGGTCCCAGGTGTGCACTCGTAAAAAACAAGACTGCCAACAACCAACCCCATGGCAACGCCATGGCAATACCTTCAAAACATTCATGATTTGACACCAGAAGCAGGAGTGGTATTGCTAGGACTAGCACAAGTTCATGAAGGTCAAATAGATAGTTATACATCTATTTGAATATCTTAAAGTAAATTTAATGTTTAATCAGACTCTACCAGTGCAACACAAACGTTCGTGTTTATGTGTGGCACTTGTCACCAAAAGCAATGAATCCTCATGCAATTACTTAAAACAAGGTGGTTGGCTTTTTGAGCTACATTCCAGCCTTCTGAGAAGAAGTAAACTTATGGCATTAATGCTAAAATGCTGAGGTTAAGGAAATTTTACAGCATATTTGATTTCTTATCAACAGTGGTGAACTTATCATTAGGCAAAGATAGGTGAATGCCTGGGGCCCATCAACACTTTGGGGCCCCCCATGCTGAACATTTAATACAATTTTATAAAATAACTTCCACACCCATTATTATTATAAGTCAGACTCCGATCATCTTTTGATCTATTTTCAAAGTGGTTCCAGTGGTCTTGTAATTACAATTATGCTGCTTTTAGCCAAAATAATAATTAAAAAAAAAAAACAACTGTCATTTTCTAAGCATGGACTCTGGAGAGCGGCAGGAGTTCATTAGAAATTTCCTTGTGGGGTGTGGGTGGGACTGTTGGTGCGGAGTAAGCCTGCCCACATTTCCCATCATCCCTTTGTTTACACTCACTCAAGCTAGATTACGGCCCCTCACAACCCCAAACTAACATTACAACAAAAAAGAGCGAGCAATGTTGGAACTATGCTGCCGTACCAGATGCCAGCTCCGATGAGGAAAACAAAGATGTACATGGATCTAGTCTACAAGAGGATGGATCGGAATGAAAGAGGGAAAAGGGAGTTTTGGTTTGCTGTTTTTGGTCCTACATCACAGCTACAAGCTTTTTCCATTGGCATTTTTTCATCTGCTCCTAATTCACAAGGATTTGAATAGAGAAATACTCAGAAAAGAAATATTAAACTGAATTTTCCTTCTTGTCTTCTATCATCAGTGAAATGCTCCAAGAACATGTTAAAAAACATCAAAAACACAATTTTCATTGGAGTGGCTCTTTAAATATTTTTTCTTTTGCCTTCTTTAGTAAAACCAGACAAAATAAAGATGAGCCCCCCCCCCCGGTTATTCCAGAAAGTGGTTGGGTAACAAATTAGCTCATTCAATAAATTCAATAAACTTTTTTTCCCAGAGTAAAAATATTGTACATTTAAAACACAGCTTAAATAATTACATTTAGTTAATTTTTTTGCGAAGAAGTAAACAAGTTCTTTGATGGATGTTTTACCCAAGGTAAGGATTTAAAAAAAATGATGAATACAAATGCTGCAGAGGGCCCCGTCTTATTGTTCACCCGGAGGCCCCAAACTGCCAAGTCCATCACTGTTTGTTCAAAGAGCTGACTTTACGTGAGCTTTTCCTGCTAGAACTTTGAACAAAGCCAATGTGGTTTTTACAAAGATGATTCTCTACACACACATTTCCCGAAAAAAATGTGTTGATTTATATTAAAAGAGGTGGAGACAATTTCACTGAAAAGCACTTTCATTCTCATTTTAATCCAAAGACTTGAACTGTCTAACTCTGCTTTCATCAACATGAAGTGCAGTCTCTTCTATGAGTCTAAATAATGATTCGTATCATGTGTGTACATCCGTGTGGCCGACAGGTTAATGTTTAACTCGTGGTTTTTGTAGTCTGAGGGCTTCCAGACCTGTGAGATGATCCCTCCAGTGGGCATAAGAGTGGTCATAGAAAGCCAATACGATATGATTGGGCTGTCCACTCAGCATGTTCATGTTTGAAGAGTTAAAACGATGAGCTCAAAATGTACTCTTGCTGCAGTGTAAACACTCAATTGGACCCTTATCGCTTTAGTTTGATATGCTGGCAGGCGTGCTCTCATCACTATGGAGACTGAGCAAAGTACAGCCCGTGGAAGTGATTGATATTAGCGCTTCTATGGACCAGTTAAAAGACAGCGTAGAACCCCTATTGTATTAATGATCACCTTCCTAGTTCAGGGTGAACAGCATTTACAAGAACATATGATTTCTCTGCTCAATTTATGGTCAAAGCACAAAAACATACATACATTTCAAAGGAAGAGCAAAGTGTATTCAACAAATATAAAAGTGGTTTGGAGTTTCACTCATTTTTATGCAACACGCCTTCTTTCTGATGAAACAACTACTACAGAAAAAGAACCTAACAAATAATAAAAAAAGAAACAAATAAATCTGACGTTGAAAGAGGACATCAACAAATACATTATCTCTTTGAAAAAACATTTCAAACAATTTTATTTAAATGTTTTGAAATGGTAAGTTAGCTATTCACCTAAAAAAAGCATCTCTTTCATGGGATCCCTATCATCCCATCAGCTGCTGTAACTCATTACCATCAGCTTGGGTCCTAAGATATATATCTTATAATCTTTGGAAAAAGCCCTATGTGATCTTTGATCGTTTTCCAAGGTAAGAAAATCAATTCAGTAGTAAGGTCAATGTTCTTATCAGCTAACATTACGTTGCTGAGTAAAAGTCAAGAAATGTCTTCCCTTTCATGAATGACAAAACCAACCACAAAAATGAACAAAATTACTTCCGCCCATTCTCTTTTCCTTCACATTTAACATTTTAACTATGGAGCACTTTAGCTGTTAGATAGATGGATTAACAGTTTTAGATTTCAAGGAAAAAACAGTTCTTTGACTTGACAAATGTGATGTTTTTAACACTTAACAGAAAATGCGCAACTCCAAGTTTGTCAAATGTTTGAAATAAAAGACAAAAGAAACCGTTTGGGCATTTCAACTGTGATGTTTTCTTTGTCAAGATGAGCCGATAATTTCATCCATCCACTTGAGAAATAAGCAGTAAGTTGCTCAAACCTCTATAGACTTCCAAATGTTTGCAATTTTAAAATAATAATTGGGGGTTTCAAAATTCAATCATTGGAGGACCGTCCAGTTGGAAGACGACCAGAGCAGAATGTGATATATGACGGTCTCATGTCACCTCAGAGGTCAGCTGTGATCTGGTCCTTGCTGTTGGCTGTATATAGCACATCATTACGTGGCGGAAAGTTGGCCTGAGGTTGTGTTTGATGTTGAGTAAAAGCCTAAAAAATTTAAAAAGAAATGATTGTTTATAGCAACTGTTTTTATTTGAAAGCACTCCTGTCCATTGATGCAAGTTACCGGTCAGAGTTTGAGTCTCACATTTTGTGCTAACTTCCTTAAATATTGCATCTAAAGTAATTTAGAACAGATTCGGTTGTGATATTTTGGGGCACAAGGTGTCAGATCAATAACTATCACAGAATCTGTTGATCTTATTAACATAACAGCTGAGTTTTGAGCAAGAACTTGTGATCTTTTCACTTTCTGTCTGTAAGAGAGTAGTATTATTTAGAGTTGACACAGCTGATGTATAAGTCTGACCCCCTGCACAGCCACAGCTTAGCTGGGTACCTCTGTGTGTATCAACAGCTGAGCTGGTGGTGCTTCTGACCCTTAACGTTCCCAGATGTCTGAAATACCAACAGACACAGCAACTAAACTATCCTTAAGCAACTTATTTTCCTGCTCTCTGCCAATTCCTGTCTCCTAGCTGCCCCTTTCTCCTCATTTCCAAATACTGTCGCCATTTCCAAATCTCCTTGTACTTTCTCCAAGCTGTAAATTTCAAGGTGGAGAAACCATGATCGTTTCCAGCTGCTTGAGTCTTTTGACAAATGTAGGGCAGGAATTAAAATTTCCATTAAAAAATGTATATTTTAAAAATTATTAATAATTAAATTATTAATAATTAAATTATTATTGCCCTTGGAAATTCCCAGAAGTCTACAAAAACTTGGCACGCATTGGTGGTAACTAGATTGGCGAATATAGACTATATTGGACTGTGTTTGAACAATTTTTCATATGACAAAAATGTATTTTTTATGGATAATCCAAGTTTTCAATTTTAGAACAGTGGAATCATAAGTAGTCTTCATAAAATGTTGAATCTTATTAGGTGTTTATTTCGGGAAATCAACTACATATTTTTTTGTGTTTAAAAAAAAAAGTATTGAGCAAGGTGTCCACATTTTTCAGTCCAACGCACGAGATAGTCCCACACTATTAGATTTTAGTAGTTAGCAAGTAGGGAGGGGATTCCATAGCAAACCATAGCAAATGTTTTCAATAAATTTTGCCCTTTAGATACATAGCTTGAATTCTGCGTTGGTTGAATCTATGGAATAACAAAACTCTTGCGAAACACAAAGAAAAAAGTTTTTTTTCCTTCGAATGACTTCACAGATGTTTCTGCTCTGTTGCAGAGCAGCAGTGAAGTGTTTTAGCAAACCCAAACCTAACAAGAACAACAGGAAGTAGAGAGATGTCTGTCCTCAAAGGCAGCTGTGTGTATTTTATGTCATTTTCTGACATGACTGTGGAGTTAAGCTCCCCTTCATTGCTGCAAGACAGTGTTTGTGGGAAGAGTATCAACCACATACGCTCACTGACAGAACAACTAATCACGTAGTCACGGGGTCACGTAGTGCAACAAGAGATTCAAGCATAGAACAAGTACTTTCAGCTGACAATACTGTCAGGCTAGCTTTAAAATGCAGCCAACAATTTACCTAAAAGCTATGCAAGCTGTAACAGCTTGTGCAGACTCTCATGAAACTCCAAAATTGCAAATGTTAACTTTCAAAACTTTTGTTATTGTTTCACAAATATAAATTTTTTTTAGCAAAATAAATCATTCTCAACACTTCTGTGGAGCTATCATAGATCTTCTTCAATTTGTATTAGCACTAACAAAAGGAAAAGTTAGCAACTTTAGTTAGTGTATTCAGACTGGACACTGGAGGTCGTTTCCTCACTTGAACTCTGGTCCGGGACCAAGAACCACTCTCAGACCAATTTTTCAAGGTGGTCTCAGTTTGTTTCCAATCAGACTACACTCGGCTCACTCTGATAGTCCTCAGTCTGAATACATTCTGGGGTCGGAGCAGAACAACTGAACCAAAACGGCCACTGTAGCTGGGCTTTACGTGATGTAAACAGAGAGCTGCAAACTATTGTGGAGCAGCGATGCAACAGCAACTCATTAAAATGTGGTCGGATCAATGCAGGCTCATTAAAACAACTTTTAACGTAATACACATTGCTTCTCACATTGTTATCAGCGCACTTTCTTAGCCGTAGCGATCTTAGTAACTGTCTTGCAGCATGTCTCCGTCACGCCAAAGCAGCAATTAAAAGTGCTGTACCTTACTTTGATTCAGACGTTCAAAATTGGTCAGCGAAATTTAAAGTTTGAATAAGTGAACTATCTTGACATGGATTCCAAAGCGTAGGGCTGTTGCCTGTCTGATACAGACCAAATGCGAGGTTCAGGACTAATTCTGAACCAAATTAAGCTGAAGCTGCAAAACCAATTCAGCTCCATAACAAAAAAAAGGCTCAGTTTTTTAGAACAAGCTCCTCTTTGCAAGTTGCCATTTCAACATCTGCGCATTGCGAGAGATGGATTGATTGACTTTACTACAAGCAACGGAAGCCCAAGAGAGCAGTGTGCTGGGAAGAAAAAAATCCAGATTTTTCCAAAAATAAATCTTCTTAAACAATAAATTTGAATTCATCAACAAAACCAATGTATCCCTCAGCCCTAATACATAGCTTATTATGTTAGTTTTTGGTTCACATTTCACAAAAGAATATTGTTGTAGATTTTTGCTCTTTACGTTAGTCCATGGATCTAAGGTCCGTTTGGCTGTGTATTATAGATAAGATTAAGCTCCTGCAAACATTATCACAATAATAGCTGATGCCACAACAGGAACAAAAAGGCCAGTCAGTTGTGGTGAGATTTAGTTGTAGCAGCTTTGGAAAAAACTGTGTCACTTCATACTGCCTGAACAGATAGTGTTTTAAGCTTTAGTGAGAACGGTCGACACATCTTAATACATTTGGAGATATGTAGTAGTGTAGGACCCCTTAACTCTGGACAATGTTGTTGGCAGTTGTTTGTGTGTTGTGTTTCAATTGTCAAATGAGAGCAGAGTATAGGTTCTCATCATTGGAGGCTGTATCTCTTGTACGTAACAAAGCAGGAAAACAGGCTGAAAATACTGTATATCATAAAAAAGTGAATATGTAGAAACAATTATGAACATTCTCCTCCTATATCCCATGCTCTCACATTTTTTGTAAGATAGCTTGCAAGGAGCCAAAAAATAAAATAATGCTAATAAGTGGATTGGTTGGTTTGCACCAACAAGACATATAGAAAATAATTACATATGTTCACTCATTGTCATGATGCTTCTTAGGTTTCCTTTTGCCAAGATTCAGCTGACATCCTGGAACCTTTCCTGAACATTAGTCCAGACAATCTCCTGTTCAGAGCTGCTTACTATAAACCTGGCTGGAAGCCCCCAATCCTATTCTACTCTCAGGGACTTTACCATAAGGAAGGCTCAAGGGGAGAAGACCTGGTTCAGAAAAAGGTCAAAGCTGGCTGATGTCGGACACAAGTTGGAAAACAAGAAGATAGTAAATATAATGTTTGGACTGGACTAAAAATAAAAGATTTGTTTTTTGTCTGTGTGTATTATTCTAGGTAAGAACGTGAAACCTGATCTAAGAGGTACAGTGTGAACAGCAAATCTACAGAGCTTAGCAGGTGGCGGTACACTGGTTGGTCATGGATAATATTAGAAGCACTTAGACACTGGACATTGTTTATAAGTTCACTTTTCATCCAGTAAAAGTAACTATTTAGATATTTTTGTTTTAAATAGAGTCAGATATTTTATTTTTATAGATGATAACTCATGCCAAACTTAGTATTAATTAATTTTACTTTAAGTAGTATGCAGAAAAAAATAGAAATAATCTCAATTACAAAAAAATAAAACAAATGTCAGCACTATTTACTTTTCTGAATGTGGCTGCAACGGTGACAACTGACCCTTTTCAGTGTTCAGTTGGGAAGAGAACCTGAAAGTCCTGTTTGAGGGGCCAAGTTGAAACATCATTACTTCACATTCTGTTCTTGTCTCTGCCTCTCCAGATTGAGAATGCAACAAGCAGAAGGACTCAGATTCCAGGAGCCAGGGAAAAAAAGTCAAGAGTATAACAGCTAAACCAGACTTAAAAAAACACAAAAGCAAAAAAAGATGCCAGAATAAGTTCCGCAAGCTTAGAGGTCTCTCCGAATTCACTTTTGAATGTTTCTGGTGCATTCTGGTAGAGTTTGGGACAATCAAATATACATCTAACAGCAGATGATAGTCAGACTGCCACTCACTGCATGTCAAGTTGGAATGAGGAAAAGAAAAACAGCGGAATGTGATGAAGACAACAATCGTTACAGGTTCTCTTTGAGCAAGGCAGTATATAAACACACTTTCAACCTGTTACAGTACTTTCACCCTACTGGTACACACCCGCATTTTAAAAACACCAGAATCTGCATCTACCATTTGATCAATGTTCCCCTAAACGTTTAACAGTCACATTTTTCTACAACACCAAAAAATGGTAAAGAAAAAGTTGTTTTTCACTTTGATAAATTACACAACTAAATTGACTAACCAGCACACAGCAGAGATAAGAAGTAGTTAAAGATCTTTGAACCCAAGGTACACTACACGTTGCAGGGCAGACTGGACCGGGGGTGTTGGTAAATACTTACAAACCAGCACAAGAGACTTATTGTTAGAGTACTTAGGGATACTTTTTTTTAAAATAGAAAAGCAGTTTATTTCTAATTATTTTACGTATTTTTGTCATCACAAGATGAGTTTTAAGTCTCACTTATCTATTCAGTTTCACTTTGTTTACCTACTCAAAAAGCCGCTTCTTATAACTCAATCTGACGGCAGGTGAACCCACATTAAAGACAGGCATGTTTTCAAGATAAAAAAGTTGTTACTAAGAAATACAAATTCTGAGGTGGTGGAACTTGAAACCCAAGTCAGTGACAAGTTGAGCTACAAAAGGATTACATGTTTTTGCAACCAAGAACACTGGTCTGTTTGGCAGATTTTGTTGTTGTGTTTTTTCTCAGGGATAAGTGGGAGTTCACATATAAAAAACTACAGATTGATCAGGGTTTCCTTCATTTGTGGCCCTAAACCTGAAGCTAAGTGCGGTCAAGTCACAACTTTCAATGAAAAGTCTATGTAAACGCGTGTTTCAGGCTTCTGCGTTCAAAACTCTCGTGTTCACGCGTAGCTATGCAAGTTTGTATGACAGTTTTTGCGCTCTACGTGCATTGAATGCACGTCGCTAGTTAAATAATGTCATACATCGGAATAGAGCTGTGAAAGAAAAAGCAAGATTTACAAAATTTGCAACGCTTTGATATTTCACAACAATCCTCTTCCAACTGTAGATGGTGGACTAGTGAATAGTGGAAAAAGCAAAAGAAGAACAATGCTTTTTCTGCTTTTCCATTGTGAACACTATAGCCTAAACTGGGCACGGGCCTGACAGGTGTTTGTTACCGTTAGACGCCAATCTCTAATGGTGGCTAGGCTTCTTTAAGATCTGCCCATCTTCCCCAGGTCATGCATAGTCTTGCAGACGCTGGGTGTTTTTGGTATATGTGTTGTGATTCAGTGTAGCAAAGGCCAAGAAACACTCATTTGATTTAGCATTTAAATTTTGTGCGTTGGCAAACGCTGAAGTACATGCTGGTGAGGAATCTGCATGACATTCTGAGGTGGATCTTAAACGTATCAGAGAATGGCGCAAACGACCTGGTGGTGAAGGTGCAAAGAAAGCAAGTTTGAACATGAATTTTTGAGCAAAGATAGAAAAGGTGCGCGTGTCTCCAGGAAAATGATTCACATGAAAGCAAAGAGGATTTTACATATGGAGATTGATGATGCTTCAAAGAGAAAGGAAACATTCACAGCCAGTGCTAATCAGAACGGAATACAATGTTCTCATCATTTCAATCAATCCTGAAATGTTCATTTGATGTTGTCTGCATTTTATGACTGAATTTCAACCAAAAATGAACCTATTAACCATCACCACCTCTGTGATTGAACAGATTTCTGTCTCTAATAATTTTTAAATAATTTTCAACATTTTTGGCATAAACGCCGGCGGCTACTATATGAAGATATATGACATTATAAGTCTTTGGGTTGAGTCATAGCAAGTGGACTTAAAAATGCCTTCCTCAGAAAAGTTTCAGCAGCTCATCAAACTGGCTTCCTATGTGGTAAATATTACTTCATGATTTAACAAGAATAAGACTACTGTCAGTGCTGCAGGTGGAACACAGAGGTGGATCACTGAGTACCTCTGAGCCAAACTTCCTGCAGCGTACTGAATAGTATTAATTCCTTTCAAAATATTATAAATACTTGCCTTTAATCATTTGTCTACTAAACATATTAGCAACAAATTCTTGAATGATTCAGGATTTACTGGACAGACTAAATGGCATGCCTGATCGTGGCAGGCAGGAGCGTACTGTGCTACTCTTAAAGCCTTGCTGCTCCGTTATTGCATTGAAAGACCTACTCTGATCATTTTGCTCTATTGAAAAGTGTTCCCAGTGGTTGTTTGATTGTGATTATGCCGTTTTAAGGAAAAATTTGTCAGGCAAAAAACCTGTGTCGGTTTCTAGGTCATGGTTTCTGCAGAGCGGAAATAGTTCATTAGAAAATTCCCTCCGAGTTATGGAGGTTATGGTTGTAACTGTTGGTGCACAGGAAATCTGGTTCCATTTTGCATTATCCACCTGTTTTTACGTTTTCCGGCTAGCTTATAGCCCCTCACAACCCTAACCTAGCGTTACAACAAAAAGGGCGAGTAATATTGGAGTTTTCTAGCTGTACAGTTATGAGCCAGATGTGAAGACGCACACGGATCTAGTCATCTACAAGTGGATGCATTAGAATGGAGCGGAGCAGGGAGTGTGCTGTAGCAGCATGATGTCACACCGAAAAGCTTTTCCTAATTGCATTTTTTCCTCTGCTCTGGTTTAGCAACAATCTGAATAAAGACATATTCAGAAATGCAATTTTAAGCTAAGTTTTCTTTATATATCTACACCACCATGAGAAAAATGTTACAAAAACATGTAAAAAGAACACAATTTTCATTTGAGTGGGTCCTTAACTTGGAGTGTATTGATCTGAGAGATGCACCCTGAACACGTGCTTTAGATCCTTTTGCACTGATGTCTGCAGCCAACTCATGGAAGTTGTAATCCCTGCCAAATCAATGAGATTCTGCACAGCAAACCGTGCAAGACGAGCAACAAACAGGAAGAAGGCATGCCAAACAAAAGGAAGCAGTCCTGGACGGTGGGTCTCATTAACAGGCACCCTAACGTCACGCAGAAACGTCTGTCGGCAGACGAGCTGCGCAGGCGTGCGTACTAGGTTTTGATTTGCCGCTCAACAATAACAAAGCACCCCGAATCCTGCAAACAACAGAGGTGCAGACTGATGATCTACCCCCTTTAAAGAGTCTGTGTGGAGGTTGCAAACACGTCTGTTTATCGGCGGGCCTCCTCTCGGAGCTCCAGCCGCTGTGGGAGGAGGGTTGCACTTGCAGAGTGGATACCCAAGTGAGGAGACACCCCCCCACCTACCTTCCAGCTGTCCGAAGCCGCCATGTCCGCGGAGGACTCGCCAAGTTAGAGGAGCGGTCGACCGGGAGAAGGAAGGGCGGGCCAGGGGAGACGGGTCTTCACGCTGCTCACGTCCTCGCTTTCACCCCGCTGCGACGCCGCTGTCAGAAATCCCCCACCACGTCCAAACTCGGCAGAGCCCATTGCGCTCGCGGGAAGTGACGTCATGACTGACAGCTGGCTTGGGCGGCGGGCGCGCGCTCCGCTCCGCCCTCCCGTCCTGACACACCTATGATTTCAGCGAATAGGAAGAGCGCGGCCGTTTCCCTGGAGGAGGACGCCCCCTAACCACGGAGAGAGCCTCTTCCTCAGAGGATGCTGGAGGAAGAGGACTGCAAGAATGGAACACCAATGATACAAGGTTCTTTTTTATTCACTGTTTCTCCGTAAAACTCACACGAATAATAACGCATGTCTGCTGTACAAGACAAACTATTGCAGACGTATAAAAAAAGGTGTGTGTGTGTGTG
>BSAI01000030.1:22335161-22387543 GCA_036245035.1 Adrianichthys oophorus | reverse complement strand
ATAGATAGATAGATAGATAGATAGATAGATAGATAGATAGATAGATAAAGCTTAGCCTTATGACTCTTGTTCTTTGTGCTTGAATTTTTTTTTCCAATATTATGCTCATTATTATGGTTATTTTAAAGGCCTAAACATCTAGATAGAGATGAATACATTCATTTTCTTTGCCTCATAAAAATACTATTCTTTTTAATACCAGGACAAGTAAAACCACTTTCCAAAAATGCTTAGAAGATAAGAACAGCCTATAGTAAAATAACACAACGTTTAAGTTCACTCTGGTAGATTAAAATTTTAAAAAATAAATTTCATTGAGTTTGTAAATTTCCTGGAGTCTTGCTAAATCTGCACTTTTTTTTCTTCTTGGAAATGACAAAAATTCATCAGTAGATTTATGACTTTGCTTAAGACCAAAATTTGCAACATGAATATTAGTCAAACTGTTGCAATAAAAGTACTTTTATAAAGAAGCTCTTATTTCATGCCAGAAGTTGAATGTGCAGCCCTATTTGTCAGTTTAATCTCTTTTCTATTACAAAACCACTCATCCCAGTTCTCTGTTGCAAATCTTTGCAAAATGTGGGGTTCAGTCTACAACTTGGGTCAAAGCTCGAGAGTTGGCGCACACTCCAAAGACCCATCAGTATTTACTTTTTAACACACACGACATGTTGTCAGTGTGGACTCGTAATCAAGTGACCTGCGATCACAGTTGCGTCATGTGTGTACGCTGCTGCTCCTTTCAAACATTAAAGGTAAGTGAGACGTTATTTAACAAGAAAACAAAGGAAAAACTAACAGAAAGGGCAGAGATGCCTCCAAAAATGACAATAAATGTTCAAATCGAAGAGGATGTGGAGGAAATCCACAAGTCACTCAGTATGCTAACTGAGGCTATGACTAAAGTAACTGAACAGTTAACTAAACTCAGTGAACTTGTGAGTGAAGTTGAGCAATTACAGACCATGATAACAGAAAAGGACAGAACAATCTGTGATCTGGAGAAGAAAATGACCAATTTTGAACAATACATCAGAGTGGAAGATGTGATCCTTACGGCTTTCTGTTAAGCCTCTCTCATATGCTAAAGATGCTACAGATGGCAGGAATGTTACTGAGGACGAAGGGCCTGAAGATCCACAGACGCTAGACATGCTTTTTTTTTTTTTTTTGCTGAAAAGGATATACACCTAAATGAAAGAAACTTTGCAGCTTGTCATACTCTTCTGCGGACGACCAAAGTGAAGCCTGCGATCATCCTTCATCATTGATTTGTAAATCGTAAACATAATATGGACCCTCTGCAGCACGGAAAAGAAAGGGATCTGACGTCTGTGTGAACGAACATCTTACAAAAAAAATGGCAGAAATTGCTCAAGGAAACCCACAGCCTGAGGAGAAACAACAGGATCAGAGCAACGTGGACCAGGAATTGCAACGTTAAGATTCAGATGAACGCATCCACATCAGAGCAAGCCACCATTTTCCTGGTAAGAGATCTCAAAGACGTTGAACAGTTTAAGTTAGAGGGATTATGACAATTTTCCAGACAAGTTTGATCGCTGTTATGCCGAGAGGAAGGAAATGTACAGGACTGTTCATGGCTGAACATGGAAATCACAAACTGAACTGTGATGTTAAGGACAAAATGCAAAAGAGTGGTGAAACGTAACCTGGATATTCTTGGCTTTACGTGTTCTAGACTTACATGTATTATCTGTGAATAATTTTGGTGTGAATGGAGAGAAAGAAAAAAAAAGTTTAATTAAAACGATTCTTTCAAAATATTGAATAATAATCATGAATGCCATTTGAGGACTTTTGAAGTGACTGAACATAATGAGCAAGAGTTGGTTCAGAACATAGACCCAGGTATTATTTCTTTAATTGTATTAATGATGATTGTCATCATTATAGTGAAGATGAATTTAAAAATGCATGTTAAAATGTCAAATAAGTTATCAATCATCCATTTCAATGCCAGAAGCTTTTATGCTAGCTTTTATATTATTAAGGATTATCTACAGACTTTCTCAGAGCCATGCATTATTAAAACCATCACAGAATCTTGTCTTATAACTGAAAAAGAATGGACTTTCATCTGGATGGTTTTGATCTCACAAATTTCAGCAGGAATTACAAAGCTGGTGGAGGTGTAGCACTGTAGCACTCTTTTTGGAAAAAAGCATCAATTACAAACTTGAAACGTGAAATATATGACAGCTGTTATTGATAACTTGCTTGAATGTCTGACCATTGAAATTTGTAATGACAAGACAAAGAAGATTATTGTAAGTTGCATTTATAGAGCATCCGGAACTAATATTGACTCCTTCAGAGTTCGGATGCAGAGCGTTTTTTCTTAATTTACAAAAATAAACTGTTTTTGTATGTGGTGACTTTAATATTGATTACTAAATCCTCATAGACACAAACCAACATACATGTTTTTTTAAACACAATGTACAGTATGAGTTTGTTCCCAAAGATTACAAGACCCACAAGAATCACCAGCAGATGGCACGCTGATTGATAATATTTTTACCAACATAACTGAGAGTAAAATAAGTAATGGTATACTTATCAATGATATTTCTGATCATTTACCTGTTTTTTTAAACTTTTTTTTATAATTATAAGGCAACAACATCAACTACACATCGTATACATAAGAGAATTAGAACTGAAGAAAAAATACGCCAACTGAGGGAAGATTTAATGGCACAGGACTGGGATGTAATTTTAGAAATAAGCAATGTAGATGAGGCCCAATGTGCTTTACAGTCACAGTCCCATTCTCCCACATTCACACACATTCACACACTGATGGTGGCTCCACTGCTGAACACTGGCGCCAGCTTTCCATCAGAGGCAATGTGGGATTCAGTGTCTTGCCCGAGGACACTTTGACACATGGGCGGGCGAGGTGAGAATCGAGTCTGCAATCTTCCGATCATTGGTTGACTGCCCTACTGCTGCACCACGGCCGCCCCATAAGTGGATGAATAATGTGATCATACTCATCCACTTTTTACTCATTCAAAATTATTCAAATGAAAAGATTTGGTAAATTATTTCACTGCCCAAATCATGTATTAAAGCCCAAAACAGAATGTTGCCTAATAACATACAAAAACTGTTTAGGAATAGAGATGGGGGGTACTCCCTAAGAGAGCATTGTAGATTTAAAATAAATAAACACGTACCACAAGAAAACAAGTCTGGATTTCATTTTGTGGGGCAAGACTATTGAACAGTATAACTGACAAAATCAAAAAGAGTCCAACAATAAGGCAATTTAAACTTCAATGTGGAACAAAAATCCTTAATGACTAGAATTGCATAAATAAATGACAGGAAAATGTGTATGGACATATATATTTACCTATATGTAACTGTATATATGTTTTTTTCTGTCTCTGTTGTACTAAAGTGAGCTGGGCGGTTGCTGTAAACTTAATTTAATTTAGTAAAGAGGGTGGGATTAAATACGTTTTCTTTTTGACTTCTTCCCACGCCTTTTTGAACATTACTTTTGTTCTACTTGGCCTGGTTGTTCTTTTGTTGTTTGTTATGACTGATTCTCATGCTAAAACTGAAAATGACTTTATTATATAACTCTCTTTAAAAACGTTTAAAGTTAGCAAATAGAAGTACCAAAATGAACATTTATTTCAGAAAGCATGTGTGTTTTACCTTAAGTTAACATTTAAACTGTCAAATGAATTAGTCTTTTTTTCTAGGTCACCTGAATTTGAATTGTAAAATTTGAGGCCGGCAACACACTCAGAATTTAACTTACAAAAAGAGAGATAGAAGTTAGTGGTCTGTTGAATGAACATCCGCCAAATGTTCATTGTTTCCAGGAAAGTTTCACTTTGTGCAACTTTGCATAAAATCCAACCGGAGATCAATAACTAAGAGAAAGAAGAAGAAGAAGAAGAAAAAAGTTCTCGAGAAATATATAAAAAAAAAAAAAAAAACAACAATTCCATTAAATAATGAAAACTTTATTTGGATTAGTTATTGGAAGGGCTAAGGTTATCTGGAGAAAAATCTCACTGCATAAACTAATCCTAAAATCCTGAGGAAACATTGTACAGAAAACTGTCTCATCTATTGGATCAATATCTATTTTTGCAGTGTCTCAGGAACCACTGTCACATAAATGCACCTTTAGTTTATTTGTACAAAAAGAAGGCTCCATACAGATGAAATCATTAAAAAAGGAACATGTTAGCTTTTTTTGTTAGAAAGTGAAGTCCTGCACCTCTGCTTAACCTCCATGGCAATGTGGTGGTCCATGTTTGAAACAGCTGGACAGCACAGCAACAAACATATCTCAAATGTATGTATGGTGGTACCCTCCTACTATCTGAAAATGTTTCAAACGTTCAAGATTAGACCACTTTCATTGAGGCATCTCATTGGTCAGTAATAACTTGAATAACTTGCACTAAAAACATTATGAAAAAAAACCCACCAACATGTTAAAGAAAGGGAGCAATGCAAGAATAGTTATTCTGACAAACAGAATGGCCGAGTAATAGCTGTTTATTGCTCATTAAAAGTTTATGGGATTTTGGCTTCCTGGAGGGAGGGTCACTCAGGCCAGTCCTCATTTACAGTAAAACATGCCCACTATTTTTTACGGGTTGTTTTGGATGTGTTTGTAAGTGAGGACTCCTGTCTGATAGACAATCTTTGTTCCAAGCACGTTGAGCGGTTCGGGGCTGCTGGATGCAGGTATGAACTCACCTGTCAAGCTTTCCATAGTTCAGTCTTACAACCTGTGATTGGAAAAATGCTCTCACTTTAACAGCTCTTGTTTATTATTATGTACTGCTTCCTTTGGTTGTTTTTCTCTGGTAAAGCTAGTTAAGCTATCTAGATATGACGCAGGGTTAGCATAAGATTGCGCGATTTTTTGGATTTGCCTCTAGTTAAGCTAGTTTAGCTAACTAGTTTAAATAGGACTGCGAGCATAAAAGCATTAACTTTTGTGAATAATTCTGACTTAGTCAAGTCTGGTTGCTCTTCCATTAAGTATATTTTAACAAATGATAAAAAAGGGGCATTGGGGTAAATTTGTAAAACGAACAAATGTTTTAAAACATATTAAAATTATTTAGCAGGTGCATATGCCATTTTTTGATTTTTTTGTCACGTGTGTATCATAGCACAACATTTTCGCATTGGAAATTTAAAATTTAACGTTGCTTACCAATTTATGTCATTTACTTAAATCAACAAAAAACAGCAACAATAATAATAATAATAATACTGTGTCTATTCGCACATAATTTTCCAAATTTGTGTGGCCAGTGAAAACTTTTTTCTTTGCTGCACGGACCCAGAAGAAAGGTTAATGTTAGGATTACAGGTTAAAACACCAAATGGTTCCCGAGTGCAGATGTTTCTGCAGCTCACCGCTCCTCAAAGGGATGGATCAAATGCGGAGCACACATTTCATACACCCAGGTGCGTGACAGCTATTGGTACTTAAGTTTAATTTTAAATACGTACAGCCAACAACAAAATCCAGCCTTGGACACACTTAAAATATGTGCGGGCAATGTGCATCTTGGCTGCATGTTTTACTTGTGGCCAACATGAATTTCGATCACTTTTTGTTCTGGTTACACCTAAATATGTGCAAATAAGATCAGCCTATTAATAATAATGGACTGGATTTTTCTGCATCTTTCCAGACGCTCAAAGCGCTTAAAATGTGCATCCATTATTTATTCACTCCTCATTCATACTTGGTGATGGTAAGCTACTGATGTAACTTCAGCTGCCCTGGGGCAGACTGACAGAGGCGGGCTGCCATTATGCTCCTACAGGTCCTCTGACCATAACTGGGACATTCATACGTATTTACACACCAGTGAGGCAGAGAGGGTGCCTTGCCCAAGGACACAACAACAGTTGACTGGGGAGAGCATGGTCGCTGATCCTTCAGTCATTAAATTAATGCTAATTTATTTGCACATTTTACTTACGGTGTTTAAAGATTTGCATGCTTGATGAGAACATAAAGAGTTTCACAGGTATTTTCCATTTATTTTATAGCCAAACCCTTGATTTTTATTCTTAATTTTATTTTGGTAATCTGGACACCTTCAAATGTCTCAGCTCTGCTGAAAGGGCCTGATCCTTAGAATGGCAGCAGTTTCAGATCTAAAAATGTGTTTTTCAGTGAAAATATTGGAAATATGATCAAATATCCTCCTACCTTCAGATGAAAGTTCAAAAAGTAAGAACTAAATTAGCTAAAAAAAATTATACATCTTTGAAAAAGTTGTTAACTTGAGTGTTTTGTAGAGGATTACTTTTTTTCTTTTACTTCTACTTGAGTTCTTTAAACTCATCAGGCTTTTTACTTGTAATTGGGTAATTTTTGGACAATTTGTTGTGTATTATAAAAACTATTTAAGTGCTGCTTTTTGTGTCACAATTAAAAAAATTGTCTAGTTGTGAAAGGGAATGGGTTGGTGTCCACAGAACGGGTGACTTATTTGTCTAAAGAGAAGAAAACTGGATTTTTGCGGACAAACCAACAGTGCCATGAAGGCCCCGTCTATTTTTTGCGTGTCCAATGTTGTTTTAACAAGAAGCTGTGTTTGCAGAGTTCAAAGGTTCAGTGAGTTGGCAAATTAAAGTTCAAATTCTCGTCGCATTTGAGACTGCCAAATAGGCTCTCTGAAAATGGTATGTGCGGGATCGTGACCTGGAAAAGTTCAGCTCTTTCCAGAATTTAAGTTAAAAACTTTACCAAATTATAAAATGTTATCTTGTTTTTTTAAAAGCCAATTTGAAAGGTAGTTTATGACTTTGTTACGATGAGCTGAAAACTGCTGTTAAGCGATCACAGCTGAATGTGTGATTGAAATCAAATCATACAATGCTTGAGCAATATCTTCGACTTGTACTTACCAAGTTGTTCCAGTGTTTTGTCTTTTTTTTTAATTGCACAACAAGTACGTCTGTTTGCATTTTAGTTTTTGATGAAGGGAAACTAAATATAAGGACAGTCTGCTGCAAAATTTGGACAACAGTATCTGATCTAGGTCACAGTCTGATGACTGTACTTTTCTAGTTAAAAAGGAAATAAAAGATAGTATAAAATACAATAGAAGGGGAAAAAAACTCAGAAAATAATTGGCTAATATCAATAAAACTTTATCCAAAGATACATTATTATTGCCCAATAGGTAAATGAGAGAATTCCAGGCTTTGCCAAGACCATTGACTGTATAATAGAACTGGACATGAGACTAGGGCATGAGACATCACATATAGAAAATGACTTAGTTCCACTTCCAACCAAAGTCAATTGAGTCGTCATTTTTCCAGAATTTGTGCGTCGCCATGTTGGAACCAGACATCCTCAATAAGCTGTGATTGGTCCGTGTCAGTCTCAGGCCAAATCCAAATCCCTCCCTACCCCTACGACATCTTCTTGCCCCTCCTATTGAAATGGCATTTGAAGCTGTAATGGTGTTCAAACTTGTCTTTTTAAGGGAGAACTGTAGCGGTATCCCTCCACTGGGAGGGGATCCGCATCATGCTGTCCCCTATAGAGAATGTTACAATTTCTTCACGTGGGTGTGCTATGAAGCACAGAAGTTTGACTCTTTGTTTTATCAGGACTTTTTAAAAGTTATAAAACCGATATTTTAATGTATTTTTCGAGCACTGGCAGCTATGAGCTAACATTGATGACCGGCAACTATTTATACTGTCATCGAGTGGTAGTAATTTCCGAATTTGAAGACAAAATCTTTTTTTTACATCTCTCGATTTGGAGGGCTAAATGTAGGAGTAGGGAGAAGCCGTAGGGGTAGATTCACCCTTAGTCTACATTTTGATGGAAACCACTCTCCAATCAGTAGTGAGCATGTTAGAAGACCAAACTCTTCACTGAAAGCAGGCTCTGGAAAATCTGTCAAACGGTTCGAATGTTTGACGCGAGGACACCTAGATTTATTGAGGTATCTAATTGGTCAGTTTATAACTTTAATAATTTGCACTACAGCAAAAATCTCATGAAAAAGGATTAAGGATTAGGATTAGAAAGAACATGTTAAAAAGATGTAGCAGAGCAAGAATGGTTATCCTGACAAATAGAACGATTGAGTAATAGCTGTTTATTTTGGCCTCTTGGGAGCAGCAGGCACTTCCTGTTTAGAATGCAAGGGGGAAGGGGCACTCAGTCCAGTTCTCATATACAGTCAATGGTCAAGGCAAAACAAATACTATTATATAATGCTGAAAATAGGTAGTTGTATATTGAGTGGTAAAGGAAAGTAAAAAATAAGCCAAATGAGCCAATTCAAACAAAAGATAACGATTCATTTTAACAACAGATTTATGTCATAATTTGTGGTTGACAATGGGGTTCATATTTAATATTGGTTCATTTTGAACAATCCGATTCGCTGACTTAAAATCGATCCAGGATGTCTCTAGCCAAAAATTCTACAAGTTGGACTTGGAGATGTGTTGAACAGTGCAGGTGAAGGTTACTTGTATTTCTTGTGTAAATTAAGTATGTTTACAATAAAAAAAGTAAACAAATTTTAATGTCAAATCCATTCACATTTTAGTTTCATAACATTCAGCTCACTGTTGTTTTTCCACATCAACATAATACAAAGGGTACATCTTTGGACACTGTATGGTCGCATGTCTTTGCAAGATTCCACACATTAGACTGTAATGATGACATGATCTTATTTTTTTTTGCTGCCATCACATGCGCTGTCTGCTGTAATGCGGTTGGTTGTTTATATGTTATAGAAAAGTGAACCTAAAAAAACACCTCAATCCAAATGGTATTTCTCCATATCTATATAATTGGTTTATTTTATTTTGAAATGATTTCATATTGATATAGTTCGATTTGATTAACAACTTGCCTTAGACAGATTGATCTGGTTGGGTCGTAAGAACAGAAATCAATTAAATCGATTAAATCAATTAATCGCTATACATCTTATGCATATCCACACAGCTGGTGTACACTGCATACGAGTTATTTAGGACTAATTTTGTTTTTTCTATTTGAATGGGTAATAAAGAAATATTAGACAGCATGGTTCTTTTGTACCACAACCTTAGACAGCAGATGGTCCACATTAATTTGGGCATGGCCAACACTTTGTGTTTGAACAGCAGCTGCTTTTTCCTTCAAGGGCTGCCCTGAAAGTTTTCCCACATCTACTGCAGACAATGTTAGGACAATTTCCCCATTTGCTTACAACACATCAACCCCTTAAACTGAGCCTCTTTCTAATAAAACAAACCATGAAGCGCATAGTGAGGTCATTGGTGGTTCTGTGAAGGGCCCACTATACCCTGTTTCTGTACTTCAGTTTCACTTACTTTAGATTCAGTGATAAAACAGTAATCAAATATGACCATGTCATTGCAGGTTTGAGATGGTGTGACGCGATAGATAATTTAATCAATCATTTTTATCTGGAACATACTTTGATTAGCCTCATTCTGACACTTTTCTTAGCGTCTCATGTTGTAAATTTCCATACTTTTAGACATTTTCTGGCAGAACTTGCAAAGGTTAAAGTGAACCAACAGTGGAGATTTCACAGCAGGCTGATCTCTTCTGCCTCCTGCTGTTCAGAATACAACATCGCACTGCAATCACGGCACCTGGGTGTTTTCAGCACTTCATATCTGACTACAAAAAAAAGTCGTATTTTTAAATCAAAACACTTAAACACGTTTGTTGCATAAATAACTTATGAAAGTGGCCAAAATTAGGGTTTCTTATTAATTCAACTTTCTAAAGACCCAACTATACTAACAGAAATCCTGCAGTAATGTGATTTAAGAAATAATTAAGGGCCACAGAGATTGAGTTTGTGTTTTTTTTTTCTTATTTATTCTCAAATTGAAATCATCTTTTTTTTGTAGGTGACTCAATTTTTTGTTAATTGCGTATGTTTGAGTCATTTGTTTGTTTTTTGTAAACAATGTTGATGATGCAGCAGTAAAAGTTGTAATCTTTATAATTTCATGCTGAAATGAGTGAAATTGTCCTAGGATTGACTGATGGTGTACAGGGAGCATCCCACACTTCCTGTCAAAGCTTTATGAAGTATAATATCACACACGATTCCACTAGGTGGCACTTTAGTTCACCCAACAATTGAGAAATGCCACCTACAATTATTTTCTTCTTTTTGGTGATTTATAATGAATAGTGTAACTGAATAATAGGTTCTGTGGTTTGTAACTTTATTTTATTTGCGATATATAGTTTGAACCTAAGGTTATATTTTTAAAACCATCATATGCGATTATGTAACACGTTTTAAAAGTGATTCAGCCTATTCAAGTACCCACTCAGTGACGCCTCCTTCTCTTTTAGAAAGCTATGAAAAAGTAATGCCACACAAATAATTTCTTTTTCCTTTTTGAGAGATCTGACAATGAGCAAAAGCATGTTCTGAAATTGCGACTTATTCATTCTAGGTCTTATCTTAAAAGTTTTTTTTCTTAGATAATTATAAATGTAAAAAAAAATCATCCTTGGGTGGGTGTTTGAACCTTTCACGCTTCTCTGAGATGTGGCAGGCAGCAGGGGATGATGGAGGAGGCTGGCCTTTACAGATGCAACCCCAGAGACAGGATGCACACAGAGCCTTTGTTCCACCAGGCTTGGTATTCAGCTCTCTTTTCACCATGACAGAGTCTGAGGCTCAAATCGATTCAATATGGTGGCTACTGGGTGACAGCTTCACAGTGGGTGCAGCCCACTTACAAATACATCCCAACATTGGTTTAGACACAGAGCAGTGTCAAACTTCATCTCGCATTACAGTGTCACAGCTCCATGCTCTGCTGAGCCGCGCCTCCTGCTGAATCTGAGTCATTAGGTGAAAGTGTAACTGGCACAGAGCGTCCTTTAATGGTTGCATGCTGAAGAAAAGCCATTTCATGCATAAATGTATGTTGGAAGATCTTATTAATAAGCGTTTATCCGAAGGACAGAGTCCATAATGTTACTGCTGAGTAGAAGTGGAGAGCTGCGTGAGGACTCACTCCCAGCTTGACCTTGATATGAGATACGGGGCTGCAGTCTCAGACAGTGAGGCAGGTCTGATGCCCAAGTTGGCCTAACACCATCTGGCACTCACCTCGTTATCTGTCTGCTTGAGTGTTTATTTATGTAAGCCACTGGCAAGAGGGACATGAAATACTGCAGCCATCATCTGTTGTCGTATGAATCATGTGCTCGAGCCCAAAAGGTGAGACTAAGCCACAGCTCCTTTTTCCATCTGCTCCCCTCTTGGGTTTTTTTTTTACACATCATAGCAGATTCTCCGATCGGATTCAGGTACTCAGGTCATTTCTTCCCTTTCAGTAAATGTTTTGGAGGATGCAGACTTCAATAAATTAGCACTTGTAGAGTCTCCTGTTTGTTTACCTGAGGGTAAAGCCTGACTTTCACTAGGATATATTAAATTTCTTTGCTTGAAAAAGACAAACCCACACAAAGAAGTAAATGCACTGAACACAGATTGTTCATTTTCTTATTTCATTTTTATTTCAAGCAGAAAATCTGAATTGAAAACAAAGAAAAAATTAAATATGTTACCTGCTGGGAAGCATTTCTTTCCAGGACAAAGTGGATCACACAGAAGAGGAGCTGTAGTGGGTTGAGTTTTGGAGGTTTGTGTGATGCCGTGAGAATGGCCCATCCATGTATTTGTATGGTGTAGTATTGCTGCCCTTCAGGGAAGGCAGTAGGTTGTATAGTTATCTCCTGATTGGGCAAAATCACTACCCTGAAACCACACAACCTACTACCTCACCCCGTACGAACATCAGGAAGATGGTACGATCCACGCTCTCAGACTTTAAATGAAGGCTTTTTTAGGCAGTCAAGTCGAGAGCAGACATTTTGAAAGCCACTTTTTTTCTGAAAGTAGATCTATAATTGGACAATCATGTGTTATCATAGCAGGAAGGAGACAAAAAACTGTAAACAGATGAGGAAGGAAAGGGTTGGCACACTTTTAACAGAAAATTGTTAAAAACAAAACAAACCTTGGAGATCAAACATTTGAGCTGTCAGGCCAAGCAAGCACGTCCCAGTCTTGATCCGAAGCTCAGAGAAAAGGCAAATGATGACATTACAGCCACTTCAGGAAAGACAGTAAGTTGTATAGTTATCTGACAGGAAGGGCATGACCCTAAAACTATACAACCTACTACCTCACCCCAAAGGACAGTCTTTTAAAACAGAAGCCTTTTCAGTCCTCGCCCGTGCCCGTGATCCACTTTGAGACACCTCCAGCAAAGCAAAACAGCAGTTAAGGCTCACAGAAAATACAAACACACATGCCACCCTCCTCTGGGACGCCTCACCCCCGCAAAGGAGGCCGTGTGCTCAGAACACAATGTGACAACCGGGTCTCCGAGATCATGGCACGAGCTTGAGAGGAATTCAAATGATCCAGCCAGGCTCCGAGCAGATTTTGCATGACTGAGTAATTTTCATATTCAAATATGACCAACAAGTAATTTCTAATCTGCAGTTAAATGGAAAACAACAACAACATTTACCCTTTTGTTCTCTAATTATCATGACAGTAAACTGAAGAAGCCACCTGAACTGAAGATTATGAATCACAACACTAAAAATGCCCTGTTGTTAGTGTTTTCTGTGCTTTTGGGATGTGAGCAATAAGGTTGGGTCATCGGGGCTTTCATTTGAGGAGCAGACGCCTACAGCTGCTCCCTCTGCAAATGCTCCTCACCTGCTCTGCAACAGGCAGCAAAGAGTTTGGCTCTGTGTGTGTGGGTGCTTCCTCTTCATCACAGGATCATCTGCTTGTCAGGTAGGCTTCATCTACAAACACACAAAAAAGAACCACACACAATGCATTACTAATGTATTAAAGAAGATATAAAAAATATGAGCAGAATTCTTTCTAGATTTGAAATCTCCCCCCCCCCCCCCCCCATTTATTTGTACAACCCTTAGAAAAATTCGTCTATTTAAATGTACCACAAGTATCCTTAATCTATAGTAAAAGTGGGTCAATATACTAGAAGTGTACTTTTTATTTATTATCTATATATTGCTGTTCACCCTTTGGCACATCCCATCAGGTTTCACTGTCTTGCATAGGTGGTTTGGCATCGGATGCCCTTCTTGACACAACCCTGTATTTTATCTGTGCTGGGGCCTGGCACAGGAAGACCTAGACTTGGGCCCTCTTGTGGCTACATAGTTAGGGAGTAACTTGAAGGAGGACCCATACTGGGTTCAGCTCATCGTACCTCCTGGGAAGCAAACCCATGTGTCCTGCGCACCAGTCCTACCCCCATCCAACTGAGCCACTTATTTATCATTTGTATTTTTTAAGCTAAAAATGTTGCAAATAAATATGAAGAAGGATTCAGTTAGTAAACTACATTACGACTGACTGTGGTAATTAGCACCCGGTGGGTGGACATGTGCATAATTGGCGCAAATGGCACAGCTCAACAACTAAACGAGTGATTACGACAGTTGCCATCATTTAAGAGCATACAAACAGATTATGAGAAGAGCAAAACGTGTTGCCCGGCAACCATAAAACAGTTGAACGTGATTCTTTGCCGATATAGGATCTCTTAAAAAATACAGCAGAGAGGGTTGTTATAAGTTAATCTCAAAACATAGTCATAATCTTGGAAAAAAAGAAACTGAAGAGGAGGGGACATGGCATGCTCAAAGAGGAGGAAAGTGGATTATTGAAAAATATGTCCTGTTGTCCAAAAGTTTCCCAGATATGACAGTACATGCTAACAGCATGCTTACATAAAATGTTTTTTCTTTCATTCATCATCTGATGAAACCGCACTGTTTTGAATGCTCACATGTGCAACAATCTCCTCCTGAAAAATCATTCAAGGCCAATATTTGCTTGTTTTTCATCTTTCTCCATGTAAAGTCATATTGTAGTGCATTAGACTGACTTCTGCAGAGAGGCCCCATTGTGTCTGCTCAGTGGTGAGTATAAATCTATGTGCATTATTCAACACAGCCTTACTTAACAGTATGGAACTGCTGTGGAGTGGAAGTACACACAAACACACACCTGAGCAGGTTGAGAGACACACTGGGAGCATCCTGACATTTCCTTAGAGACAACACAAGAACATTGAAAATCTCCACTTAAGTCAACAAACCAACATGACTGAGATTTAGACATGTTCAAAATCAACCAAAACAGAAGTACCAAACTTGAAAAAGGTTTCAAATTAAATGTTGCTTTTCAGCTCATAGAAAAAAGTATTTTGAGTTTTTTTTTTTTCTTTTTTGGAGCAGTTCGTAGATGTACCGCTTGGATATTTAAATCAAAGCTCATTGTAAGGTTCTTCAAAAGGTCCAGTGGCATAAGATCCTGGCTTCATAAGGAAGGGTCGAGGCAAACTGTCCTCTCAATGTGCTGACTGGACGCACTTCAGTGTAATCCAGTATATGGCTCTGGGGTCCTGACCAACTGAGCACACATCCAGGAATGCTCCTGCTTTCAAGTGATCAAGTCATCCTGCAACACACTCTTACAGGAAGACATGCACATGCAGACACCTATTGCCTTGTGCACACGTTTGGGTTTTTATGCAGTTGTGCAACAAAATCTAAAAACACCTCTTTTCTAAAAGGCGGTGCAGTTTAAAGTTCAGCCTGCCTACAAGTGTGCAAGCTCAGCACACATTCCTTCACTTGAAAGCAGGGTGTCTGAAACTGATATACCGCTTCAGTCTCACACCTCCATTAGCTGTTTAGAGGGCTGTGGTGTAAAATCCAGCTTTCTGCACCTCATCTCGCCTTGATATCTCACAAATGGACACAATGTGACACACTCATTCAGGCAAGTCCAAAATACATGTTCAACTCTCCGGGGCAAAACACAATCCTCGCTTCCATCATCTCGTTATTAATCTCGGCCAAAAGCAAACTATCCTTAAAAAGTTGCATTCAATTACACTTGAACCTTAAGTGCAACAGCATTCATCAGTCGATACTGAAGCACAGATTGACTGCAGTGATAGTCAGGTGGGGTGCTGTATCCTTGTAACCCGATCTTTGGCTCTCTGGCGGTCTGTGGGCAGTCAGCGGGGTGGGTAATTCAGCCAGAAGAAGCTTTAATTCCATCTGCAGCCTCAATTCTTTGATCCAGCACATTTCGACCATCCATCATGTTATAATTTAAACGAGTTTGACTGAATCATTTGTTTAGAGCTGCACATGAGTTGAAGGGTTGTGGGTAAGAACAGATTTGATTTTGATTTAATCTTCATGCTACAAACCCAGTCTACAAGGACCAGTACGTTTTTGGTTAGGATATCCAAAAGCTTTTCATGTTTATACTACTTTGAAAAACATTTGTCGATGCGACTTTCTAATATCAATTATTGAGACTTTATATCAGAATGGTATTTTAGAGGGACACAGTTGTGACATAGAAATGTTGAAGTGCAGAATGTTAACAGACATGCTAACTTACTAAAACTAGGTCTTATTCTTAAAACGATTACTAATTTTGAGCATTTTTCGCTTAGTTGTACAATTGTCTGTGCATTGTGCTCATTAAAGCATCACATTACATTACGTCAATAGATTCTGCATTGTGAACCTAAAAAAGCATTTTCTTGTATTGTAGAAAAATATTAAAATGTGATAGAACTCAGTATTGAGCCACTTGAGGTCACGCATAATCTTAATTTTAACTTAAATTTAAGACTTAATTTACCATCTTAAGATGGGTAGTGTTTGTGTATTTCTAAAGTGCACAACCAATTGTGACCTTCAAACTCTTAGGGACTTCTAACTGGACTATCTGTAAGGGTGCCCCAGCAGAAGAAGTGTCTGGGTGCAGAGAAGAGGAATCCAGAGGGGCATTTATTAAGAGAAGCATGGCTACTGTGCAACAAGACCTCCACCCCCCCACCCCCTAACACCTATCTATTTATACCAAAGCAAGGGGCAGTCAGCAAGAGGCCGGGGGGAGGCTGCGTGGGCAGGTCCTGTTACACATGCCAGGGGGAATGGCTGGGGCAAGCTGCAGGAGGATTCTGCTCAAAGTCAGACAGGCTGACCCCGCTGTCACCTCTGCATGAGGCAGATATTAGGCGTGCAAACATGTGCGAATGCTCGTGCGCTCGGACAGTTAAAGAACTCATAATTTATGGGTGCATGTTTGAGTGTACGGCGCTTCGCCCTGGCATTAATACGTGTTGTGCAGATGCCCCGCGTGCAGATCAACACATGTATATGCATATGTGACGGAGCGTGCGTCGGCTTAAAAAAAGGCTAAATTCACTGTTCTGTTTGCCTGTCAGGCTCTGAGATAAACTGGCCACCGTGACTTACCCCTCCATCCCCCAGCGGAGCCATAAACATGCCAGGGAAGAGGGCCGGATTAGGCAGACTTAGCCGATCGCAGCGTGGCCTTACTGCCCCCACCATTAAACATAAAGAGTGACCCTAATCATGATAATGACAGGGAGCGCAGCAGGGGTTGCCCAGACCACTGCGCCCAACATCGACAGCTGCTTCCTATCTCTCATACACAGGTTACTGACACACACATAAGGAGAGACATGCAAACATTTGCTTGCATCTTGGCATGGTGCACATCTAAAAACTAACCTTTCCCTAAAAAGAGCAGTTCCAAGCATAATGCTGTTATCATGTTTAAATCATAGAAAGTCAACCATAAAGAACAGTACTGCACATCAAGGGTAATATTTTGTTATTTTTTTCTGGAAGCAAAGCATTACTGCAGCTGCCTCCAAGGTCTTGAGCTCCAGAACATTTAAATGATAGTCAAGTTCAAGTTTTTTGTGTTTGTAAATTCCAGATTATGAGAATGTATGCAACCAGAAACGTATTAGTCTTCAGGATGGATTTCTTGATTCTAATTCCTCTTTTAGGGGTTAAAGCACAGGTCCAACTCCAGGCCTCAAAAGCCACGATCCTGCTTCTACACCTTCCAGCTCCTTACTGGCAGAACTCTTCAGCAGAAGGTAGAGCAGGGATAAAAGTAGATGAGTTGCCTTCATAATATGGTGTTGGGACACCTGTGGTCTAGAAGACCCTCCTCAAATGGGGGCTTTTCCATCCTGGTCCATAAAATCTACATAAATAGACATAAATGTGTAGATATGCAGAAATAACCTATTTATCGATATGTATGTGTGCAGGATTCCCTCATGCTACGTTCACACCGGGCATGTTCAACAACACGCTGAACATGGGCTTTGAATGTGATTTTGTGATTTTTCTCTTTCTACACAATTTTAGTGCGTGTACCAACAGTTGGAAGAGACTTGGTGCGAAATGTTGAAGCGTTGTGAATCTCGTGAGTCTTGCTTCAGGTTTTTTCTTTCACAGCTCTATTCCAATATATAAAAGGCTTGGTGTCATAGAATTACAGCTGGCCACAAACTGCTATTATTGATTGTCAACTGTCAAAGTTTAACTGGTTTAATTTTCAGTTTGCCCTAATTGGTTGTGCGTTTTGTTTGTAGAGCCTGAAAATGGACTTAAAAACTGGAGAGTTTTGAACATGGAAGTCCAAAACCAGTATGTACATGCATTTAGATAGTCTTTTCATTTAAAGTTGTCAGATAGTCTTTTCATTTAAAGTCGTCACTCGAGCGCATGTTTCCGAGCCCGGTGTGAATGAAGCATTAGACAAACGGACTCTGAATGGATCTGGTTTCCACAGGAATGCCATAAACAGAATATGAAACCAAAGAAAACAAATGGAAAATTGAAAACTGGGATGATCCTCTGTTATTACCAACTGAGAAAATTACACTTGTTTTACCGTTGCCTGCCCTCGAGGCCCATTTTCAGCTTGGGCAGTACCCCATTGAGCTGCATCTGTTGCCAGCTATATTTAGATGGCAGGACAAAGACTTTTCTGCCTGGATATGAACTTCAGCTCACCATCACTGGCTAGAGTTCGTTATCTAGACTGTTGCTGAGTGTAGTCAGAGCTGCTTACTGCAGTCAGCGTTTAAAGCAAAAAAGAAAAGGCACACTTATGTACAGTTCGTAATGAGATCTTGATTCAGTAGCAGGTTTCAGTGCCAGTACTGACAGTTCCATGAGAGCTGCCAGATAGAAGGGGAACATTAAGTAATGTGTACTGATAAAGAGATTTAATATTCTCCCTTGAGTTATGGACAAGTACCGATGTATTCCTGTAGCTTTGAATCTTCTTCTAATTGGCCTACATTTCTGTTACATTTCTGTCTCCAAGCATTGGTGTGTGCGTAGCGGTGCTTTCGAAGCAACCAGTGTGCGATATGTGACCATGTTGTTCAGCCATCTGCTATCTATAACCATAAACAAAAGCAGGCAGGCCAGCATCGCAGTTTTCCAAGAGGTCTACGCTGGGTAAACGCATGCATGTTTTGCCTTCCGAAAAAAAAGTTTGGCTTTCCTCTATGCCCCCAGAAAACAGCCATAGTTATGCAGTGGCATTTGTATTTCCTCTCAAAAACACAATATGGATGTTATGCATGCAAACATAAGGCCAGATTTGAGAGTTAGTCGCCAAAGAGAGCATAGTCCATTTTGAAGTGTTTGCTGTCCCCCAAACTGCCCGTCTGCGTTGGTCCTAAATGGGTCAGCTTTTACTGCTGGAGGGACCATCTTTTTTATACTTTGCACCTTATGTCCATGTCTAAATAGCAGCACAGAAACACTACAAGACATAAAGAAAGGTTCTACAGCATGGCGTCAAGCTTGAAACAAGTCCATCCATATTTATTGGACTGCAGTGTGTCTGTTTATGCTGCCAATTCCACCACCTAAGGGACACTTTTGTTTATTTATGACACTGTAAGGCAGATAAATGCGCATTTAGGAACTGTTTAATAAAAGGTAGCTACATTTAGGAAAATTGTGTAACATTAGCTTAACCCTCTTGTAATACTTCTATTTTAGCAAAATAGAGTCAAAAGTAGGCAAAACTGAAGGGGAAGTCTTAGAAGTTGTCACGAAAAAAAGAAACCAAACATGTTCTTTTTCAAATGATTTGAGAGCTTGTGCGTCTTTGTCAGCTAAGTTTAGCCACAGAAAGTAAAGATGCTCCAGACTCCTACTGAAAACTGGAAATGGTATCTGTGGTCTTGGGTTCAGATGAGAGGAGGATCTTAACATCTGCAGATGTAATCAAATGCCAGGCGCATACAGGATTGCAGCAACTTTCTGAAGGTTGTTTAGGGTGGGGCCTGGGGTTACCAAGAACATATGATGCAGGCAGAGGCTACAGTACAGAGATTAAACCGGGGACGGCTGTGGGAGCAGAGGGTAAAACTTTTTCGTGCTCTGACTCCAGAGAGCTGTCAGCAGGCAGGTTTTGTTAGTAGAGCTGCAGAAAAGCTAAAAGGCGAGGAGGGGGGGCAGCTTTGGACTCTGCCAGCATGTTTGCCCAGAACGATAAAGAACTTTTTATGGGGTCCATCGAAGGCCTGGTTTAGAGAAAATAAGCTGCCCGTTTCTGTAGGCAGATAGAAAAAGAGGAAAACAAAAACGAAACATCTCTCAGTGAGAAAAAAAAAAATGTTTTCTGTTCTTGACGATCTGACCATCCATTTTCTCCAGTTCACACTGCTCCCTACAGTTTATTTAAATTTGCTCCCCAATCCGGCGTCCAGTTGCACTTTTTTTTGCTCTGTTCTTCTCACCCTGCTACCTGACTACTTTGGCAGCGATGCACAAAATGGCGGCGGTGAGCGGAGAGCTGCAAGGCACAGTGTGGAAGCCATTTTCTAACTGATCCAGGACCAGACACAGAGCAAGTCAAAATTTCCGATTCTCTTAGTAGACCATCAGGATCGCACTGAGTGTTTTTCTGAGCATAAAGACTTGCGTTTCCTTTTAGTTCTAATGTACATCCATAAACCCAAAGTAAACACTTTGTTTTATATGAAAAATAAACAATATTGAGGCAACAATTTTATGCAATACGTGCTTTTAGTGCAACAAAAAGTTGCAAAAAAGGAGGGAAATTATTGGTTTTACAGCCATGCAACGAACAGAGGTAGCTCGCAAGGTATATCATTATTCCACTGAAGATTTTTCTATAATAATCCGTAAAAATGATAAATAACTTTGTTACTTACGATGCTGCTTTGATCACAATTCTGTCCATCCAGTTACTGGCTTGTGAAATATTTGCAGCAGTGGCTTAAAGCCTACCTAGAAAAAGAGAGAAAAGTTTTAGAAAAAAGAGATTTTAGAGTTAGTTCACAGCAGCGTACAAACCAGAAATAGTGAGCGTCAAAGTCCACATTGAGAGAAAAAGAGACTGTAGGGTCTCCTCTCCATCGCCTGTTTGCTAATAAGCTCACCCCACAGCTTCAGCTGGCGAAGGAAACTCATTAACGGGATATTTAACACACCGCACCCTCTCTGCTGGCCTGCGCACCATCCAGCTCTGACTGCCGCATGGTCACCAACACACCAGTTCTGCCGTGGCCCTGGGCCATGCCCAGAATCACCCACTCGCTGCATACATGCACACACTTTGGCACGCTGCTTCACTCCTAGCCTGCAGTGTCATGTGTGTGGGTGAAACAGAACATCTGCGTGTACTTGTGAGCATATTAAGTGACTCTCTGCACATGCGGCTCAGAACGCTCGATTCACATGTGAGGGAAATGTACGAGGCGGCGTTTGACACAAGCCCATGTTATCTTTTTGCATTTCTGTATGCAAGTGAAGCCAATGTGATTTTGTGGAGGTGGGACGGCACAGACGACTGAAGAGGAAGCCAGTCATCCAGCCAAATCTTGCACATCAGAAAGCTGGAAAGTGACAGAGGACAGATACGGAGGTTGTCCTCCAGCAGATAAAGCAGGGCTCCACTCGTTGCACTGGAGGGTGATAACTCTGCTGGGATGCTAATTGTACTGCAAGACACGTTTCTGCGAGAGAAGGATTTTTCATATTTTGTTTCTAACACTCGGATTTTCAGTGCAGTGGCTTGGATTGCTTCCAGCACATGTTTACAGGCTCGTGAGTAACCCAACTCCTCCAGCCCATGGATGGAGATTCATGTATGAGCTGTGAACCCGCTGCCCTCTGTATGTGAGTGTGGGCGTGTTGTTTGAGCCCATGTGCATGTTGATGACTCATGGCGCTCGGGTGAGCATGTGCACTGGGGATACGCTGCAAAATATAAGTTCAAGCCACATGGACTTCTCTAAGCATTGCATGAAAACACATGCTTACAAATCACACAACTTTTTCTGTTTAGCTGAGACGCGTTTCCTAATTTGTTGGTGAAATATTTTTGATGTGAAGACCACTGGGCTACCACACAAAATCCTACATCGCTTTATTTATATCGCAGAGCGGCAGTAGTTCATTAGAAATAAATCTTTAAGTAGTGGACAGGACTGTTGGCGTGGAGTAAGCCCACTCTTTTCCCACCATCTTTCAGTTTGCACGCTCTCCCACAAGCATACAACCCCTTTCGCCCTCAAACTGACATTACAGGTACAACAAAAATAGCAAGCAATATTGCAGCTATCCAGCCGCACAGTTTTGAGCCAGATGTCAGCTCAGACGAGGAACACAAAGATGTACATGGATCTATTTGTCTGCAAGTGGATGCATTAAAATAAAGCAGAGCAGGGAGTTTGTGGCTTGCTGTAGTAACTTTGACATCACAACTATCAGATTTTCACAAAAACATTTTTCGTCTACTCCTGATTCACAACAATTCAAATAAAGAAACACTTAGAAATGCAATTTTAAGTTTATTTTTCTTTTTATATGTCCTCCATCATCACGAAAGGGCCACAAGAACATGTTAAAACAGCAAAAACACAGTTTTGATCTTTGTGGGTCTTTAAGCACCAGCTTTATCCAAAATGATGCCATTAATAATATTGTCTCAAGCACAGATTACTTTTTGTTTGTTTTTTTCCAAATAAGTCCAAAATGAAAACAGGTAAAAATGAAATTCATAGTGTTTGAGTTGTTTTTAACCCCTCCCCCTCTCTAAAATAAGTCAGACTGTAATTATACCAAAAAAAAACGTGCAGTGCTACACAGTGGAAACTAGTAACTAGGTCACACTAGTGTACTTTGTCTTATTGTAGCCAAAATAATTGAGCTATTTGCAGCAGAACAGTATGAGCGTGATGGAGTTGAGGTGAACTGAGGGGAAGGGATTTACAGTATTTTGATAGCTGGAGAGTAGCAAGCGAGCCCTTTCAGCACTTCCAATTTTACCTCCAAGTGGAAATATGCTGCTGATCCTGCAGTTTTGTTCCTGACTGAAGTGCCACAGCAGAAGCAAAAACCTGGAGAAGTATACGAGTTCTGGGAGAGAAAACGCGAGTGGCCGCACGTTATCTGGAATATCACTTTGCCTAGCTGGTACATAAAACAAGCATCTGCCCTGACGACAAGAGCGAAGGGACGCTTCCATGCGATGCTGCGGCCCACACTCAACAGACTCTCCAGAATAAATAGTCAACGGTCAGGAGGAAAAAGAAAATATTGAGTTTCATTTTAACGATTTCAAGGGTTGAACCTCTTGGCTGCAGTTTAAACTCCTGACAAAACGATTGCTTAATTGCTCGGTTTTCAACAGCACGATTTAGCAAGTGAGTAACAAAATTGTCATAGGACAAACTAACTTAGAAGAGGAAAAAAAAAACCCACCCCGACCTGCGCCTGATGTAAAGCAGCCATAGGAAAAGCTGCACAAGTCCCGCTTCAGAACATCTGGAGAAAAAGAGGGATTGGGATGGAGAAGGAAAATTGACATCATCTGTCACCCCTGAAACTCTCCCCCTGTCCAATATTATGTCATTATGTCTGTGCTTACAGTCTGTGGAGATATGTGGTTTTGAGGATAAATTACATGTGACACTACCAGCTGAAATCCTGATTAACACGGGGAGAATAAAATGGCCAATCCTCAGTAGTCAGCAGGGTAATGGCTTCCATGAGGGGTGAAATGTAGGCTTTAATGCAAATGTGCATGTGGGTGACAATCATATAAAGTTCAGTTGAACCTGAGGTTTTATCCATATCTTAATAAAATTAAATCCTCAGAGTTATTTTAGCTCTTGCAAAGAAAAACTGCAGCATCAAGAACAGGAGTGTGTGTGTGAATATTAAGGTCTGGGTCTATTTGTCCAGAATCATTCCCCTTTAGTAAAGCCTGGCCTACTTTCTTTTGTACAGCAGTGCTTATCTTGAACGGAGGAGCCACAGCCTGTAGTGGCTACTGTAGATCCCCTCTTTCACATTCACAGCTCAGCCTGGTTTGACTTCCATCACACAAGCCTACACTCACAAGAAAGGGATCTAAGCTCAAACAATGACCAATTAAATGCCAAAGAACATATCCCGCACATTTTATCACAGGACTTTACAGATTGAACAGTGAACTTCGGTTTTCTTGGCTCCCTCACCACAAGATTGTAGCGCAGCTTCATTTCTTTCCTGCTTGTGGTGAGCTGCCCTTTGGCCTTGCTTTGCACACCACTTTGTACAACCTGTCAGGAGGAATTTTGGATTAAAATGGAAGATAGAGGGGAAAAGAAAAAAAGGATGACCTTTCTCCAAATATCTATTTTCCTGCCAAACACGTTAAATGAGAAAGTGGAACAATTATTCGTTGTTACGCATAAATGGAGAGGTTTGTTTTAAATCAAACACACCTAATTATCCTATTGGTTTGTTTGTGAATGACAAATTCTGTGCACTGGCTAGAATACACTAAGAACTGCCACAAGTCACCTCTTTAACTATTTATGGGGTTCACTTGCTTAAATATGTTAGCAGAAGACAGTAAAGCTGACAATGACAATGAGCCTACACGTGCTCAAGTTTTCATTGGAATAAAAGAAAAAGCTTTAAATGCCTGAATCTTTTAAAGGGAACATTTTCACAAAGTTATTTTATTCTAGGGTAAAAAAAAAGATTAAAAAGGCTCTGTAAAGATAGAAACCTGAGTGTTTTTTTAATTCTATTTTTATAAATATTATACTTTTTTTTCAAAAATGTTGGCTAACTTGTTTGCCTGTAAACAAACAGTCTGGCAAAACAAATAAACGTTCTTAGAGGTTAAATCACAGAAAATATCTTAATTTACAAAAAAAATAGTATTTTATTTATTTAGTGTAAAAAACATAAATCAATTCCTAAATTGGTATTCTCTTGTCTAAATTATACATATTTATGCAATGTATAGTTTTTGACATTATCAAATGATTAATTGTAAAATGTGTGTATAAAAAGGCCTTGGGGATCTGTTTTTTTTTGTTTTTTTTTTTTAAAGTACAGGCTCCTTTAACGTTAACATTTATATACAGACTTTTTTATAATTCTAAATTTAATTACCAATGATTTTACATTAAAAGAAAAAAAAAATTCTTGGATCGATTGCCCGCAGCATAAACACAAAAAAAAACAACAACAAGTGGAAAAAAAGCCTTTTCACCACTTAAATTTGGAAAAAAAATTATATTGAATTTACACTTTAATAAATGTCTTTAACTATTATTTTATCAAATATTTTAGTTTAAAAAGTATAATAAAACAGGATGTTTGCACACCTACTTACTACATGAAAACACACACGCACAAGCACACACACAGAAAATTCTACAGATAAAGAAATTACTGTGTTCTTGAGTTAAAAATACTTGGGTTTGAAAATTATTTCAATTTCTTGTGTTTTTTTAATATTTATAACTAATTTAATTGCTTTTTTAAATTATTATTCATCTCAGTTTATAAAGTAATGATATTTATAACTTTAAAAAACGCATGTCAAAAGTGAAGAATATTTTATAATATATGGTTTGCTGTTTTAATAATACCTATACAAAAACATTCTGCATATTAAATTTGTTTAACAAAATTAAGCACTGCAATTCTAAATTTTCCCCTTAATTTGAGTTCAAGGTCAGATCCAAGTTCAAGTTCAAGTTTGCTGGCCAGCTGTTTCCTGCTTTTACTTGACAGTTTTGACACAGTGCTGCAGGTAAAGGATGAAAAAAGCACACCTATTAAGAAAATGAATCGTGTTAACAAATGAACTTGCTTGGATTTTAATAAAAAAAAATCTAAAAGAAAACCACATTAAATAAGTATAAAAAACGATTTAGTGTTTTCAAAAACACCAATACACTAAAACTTAAAAATAAATCATTTGAATAATCATTTGAAATAAAACCCTTAGTTTGTACATTCGTTTGTGGCTTTTAGTTGAATGTCCATTTCCCACATAATCTTTGCTGTGCACCAGTGACGAAGCTGAAGTTTGTCCAAGTATGCGTCAGTGGGTGCTGTGCCAGGCCATTGTGTTTCTTAGGTGTGCTGTCAGAGGGAGTATACAGAAAAAGCTTTACCAACACGCCATCTGCCTCTCAACATGCAACCTTCCCCTTGGACCCCTGCCATCCTCTGCCAAAAAGGCCTGAGGGGTGGGGCGTGATCCTCTGGCTGCCAAAACCACGTGTCCACAGCTTCTTACAGCACAGCTCATACTGATCTGTGCGTGCATAACCACATCAATGTGGAAATTTTGAGCCTGAACCGCCAATAACTCGGTGACCATCAGCAGTTATATCAACAGGGGTTTACCCTTCGGACTTTAAAAGAACCTACAAAAGCAGTAATACGAAAATACGCCCTCTGAGAAAACTAGTATTTCTCTGGTATACTTTTAAAAAATACGGCAAAGAACTTTGTCTGAAAAAATACAATAATTTGAGCTGCAGAAAAACCCAATTATTAAAATTGAAAAAATTCTTATTTTGAAGAAGTTTGGAGGTTTGTAAATGTAAATAGAATTTTTAATTTTATTCTTTGCAAAATAAGTCAAATCAATTAATTTTAAGTCAGATTTGACTGTGAAATTAGGTTTTATATATATATATATATATATATATATATAAAGGAATTTAAAATATAATTTTTTTTGTCACTTTGCACAATTAAATACATAAATAATATTTTTTACAATGAAAGTTCACATGAAGCCAAAAACCTCATCCAATGCTAGGTTAACATATTGTTTTTCTACTCTTTCTGCAAAATACCAGATTTTAGTAAATGCTGTTAGTGTAACTAAAATGTTAGATAATTTTTTTTGCCAAATTATCTTCAAAAGTTCTTCAAATGTGATGGAAAAGTTGTTTTATCTAGTATTTTTCTGCACAAAGTATGGCGAGGCCCGGCCACATCACTTGCATGAAATACTTACACAACTGTGGCCTTCACTTTTCCACTGGTTAATACAAAGTCTGATCATGCTGGCAGCTATTTTTGTTTTTGCAGCGCTGTGATATCAGTTTCCTAAAGGAATAAATATACTTCTGTGAAAACAGTGAAAAATCTGACACCTCCTATACGTGCCATAAAGGAAATGCTTCCACGTGAGCAGCTTAGACTCAAGATGTATAAGTGCGCGCTGACATGAAAAGTCACTTTACGGGCGCATCGCATTTATATTTACGCTTTAGACTTCGATTTTGAGCCGAGATGGTAACCGAGCAAGTTTACACACACCAGAACAGATTACTCACAGATTTTTGAGAGCATGTCCGGCTGCGATGAGATCTCCACGTTTCTGGCCCACGTCTCTGTTGATGAGAAGAGAAACCCAGAGTCAAACTTTTTTTGGTTTGCTGTGATTTCCCTCGTGATGCCCCGGATTGGGGTTCTCGTATCAGCTCTCACCCCCTTTCACAGTCCTTCTTTCAGCCGCAGTTGAACCCCCACCCCCCCACCCCAAGCTTAGAGCTGCGTGGTTTGCCCGCGTCTGGCGAGGTCCAGGCCTGGCGAGGCCAGAAACAATACAAGGCTGTCTTGCAAAGCTCCGACTAAGCCTGTCTGCTGGTTAACAAGTCTCTGAATGAGGAATGTTAGCAAACAGACAAACAGCATGTCTGATGCATGCAAATGGTACAAGCAGTTCAGTCACAGCCTGGCTGAGCACATGAATAATTCAGCAGTCTAAATGCTACTCTCCCACGTTACACTCCCCCTAAATAAAAATGTCTTCGCTGAGGTATTAAAGTTTTCAAACTTCCTTTCTAACAACAGCCTAGCATGCAAACATTGTTTTTTCCTTCACTTTTTTTAGCATCAAGCAGAAACAGCGCAAACATGTTAGAAACACTTTACAGGAACTACCCAGAACTTTGCAATCAGAACATTTTCCTTTTTCTTTTTATTTCCTTCCAATGTGTTTTGTTTAGAGTTGGCACCTGTCCCAGAAAGAGCTCCGGCTCGGCACACCACCGGGAGAGGGAGACGGTGTGAAACACAGAGACAACAGGGGTGAGGGCGCCACAGAGAGGAAGAGAAAGACAAGACATGGAGAGGAACCGTGAGAGGAAACAGAACCGAGGCGGCTGGGCTTTGGTGGGGCCGTGTCTGCGACGCCCCATTCCAGCACCGCGTTTGGACACTGGTAACACTCTCTAAAACTTCCATCCACAGTGGTCATCCATGCCACCAGCTCACCACAAACAGGTTCAATCAGAAATGGCGCCCTTCCACTCGAGGTGGAAATCAAGGGGGCCCATCTCCTGGAGGAACAACACCTATACAATTGTCCGAGAAACCAATCAACACTACAAGGAACCTGTTAACGGGAAAAAAAAATAAAGGGGCACAGAAGGTTTTTTTTTTTCAAAGTGGGATATAAGATAAAAAAAAAAAATAAAAAGCAGAAACGGCATAAAAAATCCCCCAAAAAAGCAAAAGTAGGAAAAGGCAGCTGAAAAGCAACTTGTTGCAAGGTTTTTGCAGAGCTGCTGTGCAGCTAGTTGGAGGCAGAGGGTTAAAATCCAGCAAGTATTGAGTAAAAAAAAAAAGGAGCTCCGTCTTCGGAAGGGCGGGCTGTGGGGAGGCCCTGACTGTAGAAATAGCAGCAGACTTTTTTTTTTGTTCTTTTTTTTTCCCCTCGTAGAGCTTAAGTCTCCCCCTTGCGTGTGGCTGGAGTAGAAAGAGGGGAGCAAACGAAAAAAAAGGAGGAAAAAGATGGAACAAGAGGAGGAGACAGCAGGCGCACAGTGAAGGGGAGAAAAGCTCGGCGGATGATAAAATAGGAGGTGCAGCGTAGCGCGCGAACCCGTCACTTTTTCATCACATGTCCAACACGGCAAGGAACAGTATTTGCACGGAGAGGAGGAGAAGAGAAGGAGGGAGGGAGGGAGCGTAAGATGGTTGGGAGACGCAGACACAGATAGGAGAGAGAGGGAGAGTGGGAGGGGGGAAAGCACCACATGTGGGAGGGGTGGAAGAGCAAGAATGGCAGAAATCCACTCCTGCTGGCGCAGCCGCAGTGCCCACGGTCGCATGCCATACTGGGATTCACTACAGTATCACAGCCGTACTGTATGTCAGCTTATAGAAGGAGTAGCAGGGAGAAAAGGAAAGTTCACAAGCGTTCTCTGTGGTTTTTCTCTCACAACACTCAGATATCCATGAGCTTTTTCTATTATTTACTGCATTACTACTGTAGTTGTGCTTGCAGCACGTGCAGCAACTCTCCAGCGCCCCTGGACGCACAGAGAAGACAGCACGCCATGTAAAGGCAGTAACAAGTGGCCGTAAAACGCCACGCTTCTGCTGCGGCTCAGAAAGCAAGCCGGGGCTCAGCCCCTGCAGTTATGTTTGGCACAAAGTCAAAAGATTGATGAAGCATTTTTCAGCGGGACCGCTCTCCGCCACGCTGAACGTCTCGAAACTTTCAGGAAAACATTTCTCTGAGGAAATGTTTAAAGGAGGAGTGGTGGTGGTGGCGGCGGGGGGTGAAAGAAAACATGCTGGTCTATACAATCTGTCCGAATGAAGTCCAAGCACTGATTTCCATGAAGAAGAAGCGGAGCCACGGGGAAACGTGGAGGGGGAGACATGAGCAGCAGAACTGCTTCCACCATCTTAGACTGTATTGATTATTCTCTGCTCTCTGCCAGCTCTCTTTCTCTCTCCGTCTGTCCCTCCCTCCCTCCGTCTTTCTGTCTGTTCTGCCACCTTCTCCACTCAGTGATCAGCATTTTCCATTTGTGGTAGATTACTGTAACGCCATTGTACAACAACTTCCTGCCTCCTTTTGGCTCAGTCCCTTAAAAACTGCAAAGCCACGCAGCTCGCCGCTTCAAACTTTTTCCCCCCTTGGCCTTGAACTAGAGGAGCGCCGTGTGGAATCAAAAAAGGAGGAAGGGCGACATAGAGGAACTATTTCAGTGTCATTTCTGCGAGCTGTAAACGGCTGAGAACTAAAGAGAGGACAACATGCCTAGCAGGGACAATGGGAGGAAAAAAAAAGGTGGGGGTTAAACTTTTCTTACTTTTTCCCGTAAAAACAGTCTGTAAATGCTGATGGGCGCAGAGTTTTTTTTAAGGGGCTTTAGTTAGCGAGGACGGCCCCGTTTTCTCTCCAACTTCTCTGAGAGTCTGGACTCAATACTATTCCCTGGATTTGCTCAACTAGTTTTTCCAAGAAAAAAATGTGCCAAATGTAATTTTTTTCAGCCTCTGGTGCAGAAAAAGAACGCATTTTGATTTATTCTCTAAATAAAATACAAGCTGCATGCAGACGTGGGATAAGGTGTAGACTCCTGCAGAAGGAGTGCAGGTATACGTCACATCTCGCCATGCATTTGAGCCAATTGGAAAAACCCATGACTTCATGATAGCCTCAATGTATAAAGCTGTCATGTGGAGGGGGAAAAAATGTTTCATGTGAGATAAATATTCTGAATCTCCGAGGATCAAACATTTTCAAGAGGCAGTCTTTGAAAAGTTTGGGATTAGGGTGCAACACTTTGCAGTGCCATGAAGTTCATTCGAGGACACACTTTTTTGCTTTCTGTGGTGCTGATCAGCGCTCTATAATCTTCCAAATATTTAAGAAAAAAAAACAATCTTTTGAGTCCTACAAACTATAGCCGCCATTTTAAAGCAACCAAGGAAGCAATCCTCATGATTTTTTTCATATTACCAATATTTGAATGAATTCAAAGAATTACAGAAAAAGGGAAGAACGCTGAGTAGAATTCATCAATTCTTGAATTTGTGTTTTGAGAAAAGAGAAAACTGAAGAAGCAGGCAGTTTTTTTTCCTTCCCTCCTGCAGGCCTGCTGCTCCAGCGTGACACAGGCCAAATGATAATGCTCTGTGAAACAAAATGGCTGGTGAGGCCATGTTTAAGACATCTTTTGACTTTCAGAAAAACGAAAACAGATTTTTATTTTGTAGTAGTTCTGAAAAAAAAAGTCTTAAAATTTGTATGTATTTGTATTTTTCAATTTGGCTTTTTGTGACTTTTATTTAAGCATTTGGGAAAGATAGATAGATAAAGATAGATAAAAATGTTTTTGTTAAAAATGATTTAATTTAAATTTGGAGTAAATATTTACCTATGTTCGTGACTCTTTCAGCAGCAGAGGAATCGCACCAAAATCGGTTTTTAACCATTAAAATGATATTTATGAGTTGAGGAAGCACATTCAAAATGGCAATTATGTGGCAGAGGAAGATAGGCCCTCCCCCTGCATGATTGCATTTTTTATGACGCTCCAAACAACGAGGACGGCTAAAGAGTCACGGAAGGGGACAAACAAATATGCATTTTGGATTTGGTGTTTGCAAATACGAGGAAGGATTTAAAAAGCGGAAGTCCACCTGCATCAACACCTGCATAAGACAGGTAGTCTGTAAGACACGGATAGTCTGAGTGACTAAAAAGGGATAAAAAGCCGAGTCTGGCTCACACGCGGGACATGTAGGGAGCAGTAGCCGTCTGTAAGGTGGTCTTGGTTAAGCCCTGCACGTGTCTAAACAACTTCTCTATTACACCCGAGACCTTTGAGGGCACTCCCCATCGAGCTAGGAACAAAGGCCGTGACCCTGAGGTCAAAAGTGTTATATGGGAGGCAGAGAGGGTCCATTGAGTTTTCCGCCGCTGTTTGCTTTAAGAAGGTAAAGATTACTAACACATTAACTAATACCGATTAGGGGGGTTATCTCTCATGGGACTGAGGTCCCAGGGCAGCACATCACATCTTATTAACACAACCTGACCTCTGACCCCACCAGTCACCCCAGGCAACTGACTGTGACCGCCACTTTCTGCTCTCTGTCTGAGAGTGAAAAAGGAGGAGGAGAGTGTCATTGCAAGGTGCAGCTCCAGCTCACACGGCTTTACTGCAGTTTCAACAAACATGACAGAGAGGTCCAAAGTGATCTCAGTCTTCCCCTTCTCTGCCAGCACGGAGGAGCGGCGCTCCCAGGCTGCGCATCCTCCCGGAGAGTCTGCCTGCAGCAGCAGCTCAACTTTGCATTCAAACGCCATCCAACTTTTTCTGGCCATCGAAAAAAAGAACTTCGTAAAATGGCTGCAGAAGGGCTTTCACACAAAATGGTGACGGCGGCCTGCGCAGTGCTGATGTTCTATATAAACGTACGATGATAATGGTAACACTGAGCACAGTAGAAAGACGAGAGAATAACGATTGTTTCACAAACTTTCTCTACAGCACTAACCGAGAACGAACTCGGCAAACTGTTGCAATGAGCTGACTTAACCCCGCATGTTCAGACCGGAAAACAAAGAATTTTCCTGTAACACATCCAAATTCTCCAAGTTTGTCAAATATTAACGTTGGTTGGATATTCAAACTCCTTGATAGGAAGTCTTTTTTAAAACTCGTCCGATAATTTTAAAACTCGTCCGATAATTTTCTTTAAAAAAAAACAAAAACAAAGTCAGACTATTAAATATACTAAAAGTTTTTCAAATAAGTGCTGCCCAGTAAATTGTCAAAATTAAATGCACCAGAAAATTTTATTTGTAAAATAAAATACAAATTCTGACTTAAATGTAAATTTTTTTTTTTTTTTTTCCGATGGGAGAAAATTGATAAAATAAACATTAAAATAATTAGTCACAGTACGTTGAATTTTTACAGTTTTTTTTTCTCTGAAATTAGAATTTTGAATAAAGATACAGGTGAAAACTACCATCAAAAACATTTGAAGAAACTCAATTTTACATTTTCTTTTGCAAAAAATATGATCAATATTTATCAAAAACTACTCAATTAACACTAAGAAGTAGAAATATAAACAACAATATTTATTTTAACTGATGCAGTTTTTTAATCTTATTTTTGTGCAAGTATTTTCAGCTAATTTTCCTAAACTGTTTAAGAATGTAATATTTCAAACACATTTTTATTACTTGTGCGTATTTTTGTAAAAGTTTAGAGCCTGAACTTCAACATATGTGAAAAAAATCTTTGAAGCACATTCTCTAAGAAAAAAGAAATATCAGATAAGTGATATAAACTTGATCGATACGAGAGGAGATGGTGACCTCTAAAAGAAGCTGTTAACTCACATTTCCGTTTCTCATAGGACTCCAAGGAAAGATGACGAGGAAGCGAGGCATGGAAGAAAAGGAGCAGGAGAGAGCCCATCCTGGGAATGAGCTGGAAATTATGGACCTATTTGATATCAGACTTCAGAGTGGACAACCTACCCTTGGAGGGACGCGCCCTAACTGCAGCTAACAACTTGCTTTCTGGCATCCCCTCAGTACATTGTCCTGGATCTGGGCCTTTCATGTGACAGCTATGAAGTGAACCATTTTAAATGCAGAAAAAGAGCATGAACAGGGTGGACAAGTTACTTTTTGTCACAATTAGAAACAATGAAATCTTCAGGATTTTGAGTTTGAAAGTGAAACACTGATCAATAACCAATTCCCACATCAAAGAAGTTCAATGTAGAGAATCCAGTAAATATCTTTGTATTCCTAGAAAATTCTTTGCACAGATTGTTTTGTGTTCTAAATAAACATTGCTCTGACAATCAAAACCTACAGTTGTAGCTACATTTATGCATGTACAGCATAATAAATCATTTGAAACAGATCAGAGGTGCTAAAAAGTTGAAAATGTTCACCAGGTTTCATCAAGGATAAGTGCTGGGAAGACATGCAAACGTTATTGACACATTTTAGGAAATGAAAATCAACTACTTTTTTGGGTGAGTTTTTACATAGGCTACCTGAACACTCCTCTCCCTCAACCTGAATTAGTCTCTTCCATTTTGTTTATTCCTTCTCATCACTAAGCCAGGAGAGCACAGGCCTGGCATTTTATGGGCCACGTCACAGCGCCTGTGTCTGTGCAGCAGGGCTGCGAGGAGTCCAACAGCAGAACCATACACACCCGGAGGCTGGCTGCCACACACACGGTCCGAGTTTGTCATCTCCCCGCGCTCTGACAGCACCAACAATAAACCAAACCCCTAAAACACTTGATCAATTTTAAGGAATGCCGCTCCTCTTTTGCCAAATCAGATCAGACTATTGGAAACCAAAGATAGCAACCCAGGCGGGTCAATCACATCTCAATTTAGGAACGAGTAGTGGTATCTACTTCTAACTTGCCTCAATTTCAGGAAAACAAAATTTGCTGCATCTTTTTAAAGGAGAGCACTGGCCTGACCCTAATTTAAGAGTGGCATTGGTTAGAAAGGCTCTGATTAGGTCAATTCTTCTATTTTTTTGATTACAGACTGTAACCCATGTGCATAATGTTATTAGCAGAAGGTCAATGTCGGAGAAAAACAGCCCCAACACCCCCCCCCCCCCCCCACCCAAAAAAAAAAAAAAACAAAAAAAAAACAAAAAAAAAAACGGCTACATCAGCAGTGGTTCTTTTCCAGGGATCACTTTTGGAAATTAAGTGCCTCTGCTGAGTCCTGAAAAATATATTCTTTAAAAAGAGCAAGGTGTATTTTCATAGTAAAGCCAGAACTGAGTGCAGTCAGAACTCTATACAATTCAATTTGTATTAGTTTTGAGTCAGCAACAAAAACAACCGAGGATTTTATATTAGAAGGTAATTTTTACACAAACTCCTAAATTATTTTAGTCAAAATTTTCAACATTGTTTTTCTTTCTGCCTAACCCAAAAAAGTCCATTCAGTGACAATAGCATGGTATGATGACAAATCATAGTGTTTACCATTTTTTTGTGCACTGTAAGGCACACTTGAACCCCTAGTACGCCTTATAATCTGGCGCTCTGTCAAAGCTTTGGTCTGTAATTTTTTTGTATGCATTGCAAACAAGATTGGCTGTAATTGTTAATATGGCTAATGTGTAGTGATGACGGACTGTTTTTTGAAAATTAATAAAAAGTTTGGGTGTTAGCGTAGTCGTTTTTTTACGCGTTGCAAATAAAGTTGGGAGTTACTGGTATTTTGAAAACACTAAAACGACTAACGTAGCGGTGTTGGACTGTGTTTTGTCTGTTTTGCATTACTTACAAAGTTGGGAATTAGCATAGTTATTGTAATGTTTGTTTTAGCGGTATCAGTCATTTTTTTTTTACATGTAAACAATGTTGGGACTTGCAGTTGTTGTAAATATGCAATATGCGGCTAACATGGAGCAGTTTCAGACTGTGTTTTTTACGTGTTACTAACTAGGTTGGGAATAGGCGTACTCATAGTAACGTATGTTTTAGCAATAGGCTGTCAGTCTGTTTTTTTACATGTAATAAATGAGGTAGGGGGTTATTGCAAGTATGCTAATGCAGCTAACGTAGTCTTGTCAGACTGTGTTTTTATTAACATGCTAATAACAAGGTTGGAAGTTAGAGTAGTCAGACTAACATTTGGTGTAGCGGTATCAGTCTGTTTTTTCACGTGTTGCAAACAAGGTTGGGAGTTACAGGTATTGTGAGTACTCTAACGTGGCTAATGTGTAGCATGTTACAAACAAGATCTAGAATTACTGTGCACACACTTAATGAAGTCTGACTGATTCATCTCTGACTCTTTTGCCTCGGTTAATGCGCCTCATAGTTTAGTGCACCTTACAGTATGAATGATGCTACACCTTATAATCTGTAGTGCCCTATAGTGTGGAAATTACGGTATAGATAATGTGCAATGTTCTCTACTCCACCCACAGTCACCATCACTATCAGAGATGGGGGTAAAGGTGTCGACAGCACATGGGAAACCGTGGCCCCGGCAGCCTCTGACCTCTCCCAATGGCTCAGAGTGGCAGAGGGTCATCCAGAGGACATGGCAGCAGAAGGACAAGTCAATCTCACTCCTTCCGTTCCACCACAGGCCTGCGTGCAGCAACAGCAAGATGAGCTGCGGAGCTTTCCAAAATCCACACTTGTTTGGCTGGGAGCAAGGCATCGGGGGCTGTGTGTGTTTCAAAGGAAACGCTGAGGAAAGCATTTTTTTGTATGACAGCACCCCTGCACTTCACAGTGCCTTTCAGTGTCTTTCCTAAACTCCCACATTGGCTTAATATCTCTCTATACCAATAAAAGCCTTTTTTTTGCTGGCAGAAATGAAGTGTGGCCCACTTGTCTCCCAAAGGTGAAGAATTCTACCTTTTCTCATTTTGTTACAGCTCCCAGGTGCATGGACAATTTTTGGTCATTATCTCCACACATTATGAATACCTCTGGCTCTGCTAAAGAGCGTGGGGCTGCAGGGTTAAAAGGCAGGAGGCGGTAAAATTAGAGTGAGAGAAAAGCCCGGGCTCTCAAACGGCTCTCGGTTGAGCCTGTGCTTCGATAATGGTGAGGTGATAACTTGGCACAGGACCAACCACTAATGCCCCTTAAATTTTAGATACAGCAAAGAGGAATAGAGATTGCCAAAATGGGAACGCATCCATATCTGAACATGGCGGATGCTGTAATGCATAGACGATGCCATGTTAGATCACAGATTGACCCCAGAAGAGAAAAACAAGCCTTATGAAGAGTGGAAATGGAAAGAATGGAGCGTTGCCGCGTTGATGGAAGCAGCCACCTCTGATGGATGCCTCTGTCCCACAAAGTTCAGAGTAAATATGTCCAACTCCATGTCTCTGCACCTCTCTTTTCCTGCAGACAAAAATCTGCTAGGGTGGGGGTCGTGGGCAGGGTTGCGTCTAGTGTTGGGGGTGGGGTTGGATTGCTAGAGAGAGAGATCTTTTTTTTCCAACAGGGTGAAAGGCGGACGGTCATGTGTGCAGAGCTCATGACAAAAGGCCCTTTTATGTGCAGCGTATGCAGATAGAGGGGGCTCCTTTGTGCACAGATGGAGATCCCATGCCTGGGTCTGCCTGGGTCTGCCTGCGGCGGCGAGGGAAGGGAGGGCGGCGAGGAGAGAAGAGTGTTGGTGAAGGGAAGAGAGTGAAGGGAGGGGTGTATCTGGCACTGAGTGCCATCACTGTGTCTGGTGGGGGATGGGGCATGGAAAAAGGAGAGCCAAGCTGTCCTGGTCCTACCAGGTTCGTACATTCTGAGGAAAGGGCCAGAAGGCTTTTGACGAGGACCCAGAAACTAGTAAACTAGAAGTAAATAAACCCTGTTTAAGGGCATCAAGTTCAAATTTAGTCTACAAACTCTTCCTTTTGTTTTTGTTGTTGTTCCAAGCCGTTGTGGAGTTCTGGTTTATCGCATACATGGTCAGAGAGCTTACCCAAGTTCAAGAAACCATGCAAAACTTATCTGATACTAACTAGGGATTATGGGCTTATGAAAGCTCAGCCTACTTAAAATAAAGCTATAAAATAATCAGCACTTCCACAGTTTTACCTTTGACCCACTAAAACTGTAAAAACCTTCCATGTCGTTAATGCAAAAAGGAAAAATAGAAAGTTCACTTCTAGGGTCATTCCAGCATCCGTATGTCTGCCCCCATCCCCAGATACTATTACCTCATGGCTGTTGAGCCTACTGCTTAAACTCCATCGATCTCTGAGAGTGTCTGTGTTCAGTATTCAAAGTGTCCTATTCTGGTTACTCTTGCTTTTGTCAAATCTGTCAGGAGGCCACTTGTCATGTCAACAAAACGTGGATCCTGTTTGATTATTAAACCTGTCTCTGGACACCCATTAAAACAGCAACTTTAACCCCCAACATTTGTAAGTCCCACTCCGATCACCTTTTGATCTATTGTAAAAGCGTTCCCAGTGATCTCTTATTATGATTAAGCCATTTTTAGCCAAAGTAAAAAACCTGTGTTGTTCTCTAGGACATAGTGTCTGCAGATCGGCAGAAGTTCTTTAGAAATTCGCCTCTGAATTGTGGTCAAAACTGTTGGCACAACATTACCGGTGGAACAAAATGGTAAACAATACAGAAGCTGTCCAGCTATGCAGTTTTAGGCAGATACCAGCTCGGACAAGAAAAATGCACATCTTGGTCTGCAAGTGGATGCATGGAATGGAGCAGGGAGCTTGTAGTCTGTCGACTATAGCTTTTATGTCTCCGCTACAAGCTTTTTCCAACAGCATTTTTTGTCTACTCCTGATTCACAACATTTTGAATAAAGAAATACTCAGAAATTCAATTTTAAGCTTAATTTTCTTTATGCCTGTCTTCTATCATCAGAAAAACGTCACAAGAAAAATGTTTAAGACACCAAAAACACAATTATCATTGGAATGGGTCCTTAAATCATTTAAAATGCTTACAAAAGGAGAACCATTTAAGTTCCACAAAGCCAATACAGTGGAAATCAAGTAAAACATTTAAACAGTTTGAGGGGTTAAGGAGAGACTCTAACAATCTCAAAGTGTACAAATGTGCAAAAACAAAAAAAAAGTACATTTTTTCAAATCCATTGTTGCCAACTGCCCACTAAAACTCTAAGATTTATATTCATCTGAGCTAAAATCGAACCATCTGATTGCTGTGTGCAGTGGTAAGATGAAGTCAGTCTGTAATATCACTGTATTCAGTACAACTGCACTCTGTACTGCATGTTAATAATCACATGTATTTTCTTGTTGATTTAGGTCTGACAATAGCTCACCTGAAGAGAACTGATGACTGCCCACTAGACACTGACTGCTTTTGTCAATTGCTTTTCTTTTATGGCTGATCATAGGGTTTCTGGAGAAGCTATGAAATTATCTTATTGGTTTTTACTTTTTGCTGCTCTGACATGTATTTTAGGTCGGGTTGTCAACATCAATGCGTTAATGCACGCAATTCATTTAAAAAGATGAACGCGTTGATATTCTTTAACGCAGATTAATCACACGGTTCAGGCATCCACAGCTTGTGTTTATTTCAGACAAAAATACACACTTCGTCGAGCACTATCCCGCTTATACCATGATCACTTACAAAAGAAATAAACATTCAATCATTTTTGAGTATTTTTGAGCCAATCAGATTTGAGTATTCACCCGGACCATTTAAAGTGCAGAAACATGTTTGTTTCTTATGGCTGTATATCAGCATCTTTGTTTTCTTGGAGTAATATTGCAGACATAAAAGTCTTTATAAAGTTCTTTAGAGTTCTGCTTATCTTACTGTTGATGTGTTTTGTGCACACAAATTACAAATCTGGGATATCTGAGTTAACACTTTACAAATTTAAACATTTCAGACAATAAATATAAAGGAAAAATTTTCTCTCTGGCCTTTTATTCAAAAGCGGTATATTGTCGAATAACAATGTACCTAGTAAAACGTTGTGATCAATCATGATTAATAACAATTCAAAAGTGTGATTCATATTTAATTGATTGACAGCACTAATTTTAAGCCAAACAACTTTCTATCAGAGTTTCCTTTGTGGTAAATAATTGACAGTGATGTTTAGCATATGCTGATTATCTGTATTTGACCAATAAAACGATGTTTTCTTCTCTTTGCAATTTTTTTCTTTTGGAAAACACAACAATCCTTAATTTTACTACAGCAGCAACCCATCCTAAAAGGTTTGAAAAAAGATCTTTATGTCAATGTTGTGCAGCTTTTTTACAAACTATATTCTCAAGTGTTGACAGATCTGGACGGAAGACACTTCAGTTCAACACCTGATGTGATCTACAATGAAGCAATGCTTCTTGTAATGCAGTGTGGAGCTTAGCAGTGCAACGCAGACAGATGAAGACCAATGAAGAAGAAGTTGTTAAAGCCCTAGTCACATGCACCTGTACAACTGTGGGCTTTAGACTGTCTGGGCCCGTAGAGGGTTGTAAAGAGGAGCGGCTGCATTTTAAGCGGAGCACAAGTTTCCTTGCAGTTCGCTTGAGGCTCGTACGGCCACCTTAAAGGACATCATTGAAAATAGAATGTACCATTGTCATGCATGTGGTAAGTATAGTGTGTAGTATTTGTAAAGATAATGTAAGTTGCATGCATTTATAACAAACAGGAGATGCTGTTGTACCATTATTGTAAGGTGCACTTACTCCACAATCTAGTCATTAAGGTGGAAATACTGGTCCCTTATTGATCTCACGCAAATGTGCATGAACAGGGCATGCATGTGATACATAAGTGGCCATAGGACTCCAGTAAGATAACTGCATGAATAACACTCTTATTGTCTACATTTCTCCAGCTCGGCTGGGCACTAGGACCCAGCATTTACCACTTGAACAGCACTCGTGGAACCCTTGCGCAGTCTGTACGACATGTCTGCATCTCACCTATTTCACCCTCACGTACCCTTGCATGTTGCATAAGTATCCTCTACGATCTGTTGCTTGCAGCATGCACAAAGGAAACATTGCAAGAACATTTTCTCCCCACGGGCTCACAGAGTGGTCTACCACCTTGACATTTGTCGCAGGTCACCGTACAGGTTTGCCTGTTTCGAACTAAGCTCAATACGAAAACATATTTAGCTCCAAAACTTTCCAAAGCTTTCAGTACTGATGTGTTTCAGTTCCAAAACGTGCAAGGTACTTTTCCTTTTTCAAACCTGCATTTACATACCATCAAAAATCTTTGATATAGAGACGATCTTTTTTATCATTTCTTTTTGCTAAGTTGTTTTTCAAAAATGACTTAAGTATTTGATTAATCTGAGGACAGAACACCACTGTGCCCAGTTTGCAGAACCTTTGGTAAATAGAAAACAGAAGCACCTCTGAAGCATATTAATGTTGAATTTGTCTGTGTGGATATTACAACTTGCCCTACATTTGTGGATAAAACGGGAAACTTTGTGGTGAGGCAGTTATTTCTGGGAATGATACTAATCCTGTGCTGTGTTTTCATTTCCACCTCTTAAGGACTCTCCTAAATAATTATTTGTTTATTCCCCATCTTGCTTTATTTAAAAAGAAATATCCGTTGCCAATTACGGTAGCTCAAAGATGTTGCTGTTGTGAGCATCGCTTTGTTTTACAGTCTTGTCTTGTCTGTGACGAAATTCTCATGAGACTTACTGAGTTTCATGTGATGTCATATTGATAATGACAAAAACACAGACTTGTTTAGAGAAACAAGGCAAGCTGTCCCTCTGCTTTTATAAGGGATGAGTACGGATTCGCATCAGTTAGACTTATCATTTATTTTATTTGATTACGCTTTGATGCACAAATAAAAAGCATTATTCAGGTTATTTTAACCTTGACAGATCAGCACCATGGACCAGATTGTCAGACAACATTTTCATGGAATATGCTTTTATGAGGCTCAAGTTGGCGTCCATTTTTTTAGCTTCCATTTTAAGGGAAAATCTTTATTTATGGGGTAAGGAAACAATCAACAAGAATTATATACTTAAAGACAAAGTTGTGCACAAAGTATTAATTTGTGCACAACTTTGCAGAAAAAATATAAAGACATCATTTAGTTTTATGTGGGGTTCAGTGTCTTGCCCAAGGACACTTCAACACATGGGCAGCCTAGGTCTATGAGTTGGGCTCCTGCAAGAAAATCCCAACCATGAGAGAATTCAATCTGCCATATTGGCAAAAATAAAATTAGATTTTCAAATTAAACCACAAAGATTGAATACAGATTTTTTTTTTTTACTTTAAACCGAACACGATGCTCTAACCTGAACCCTTTAAAATAAATTCATACCAAGAAAAAATCTGTGTGTTTAGGTTTGATAAAACTTTAATAACACATGCGGATTAGAAAGAAATTAAATTTAAACTACAAGAAGTACACATTTATATGATAAAGGACTTTGGGTAAGTTTACCTTCATGTTTTTTTTTTTTTAACCCGGTACTTGTACTTGTATTTGTGCATAATTTCAACATTCTACTGAAAACTTATTTTAGTACATTTAGTTTGTTTGCAGGAGAGAGTGACTGTAATGGACACTAAATACTCAGTGCATTGGAAACTAATATATTTCATCTTAAATCAAAAATAAAACATTTCAATAAATAAATAAAAGTTTTAAAAAGAATTGTTTGTATCGGTAAGATGTTCAGTTGTGCTAAATATCATCCTGACTACCGGAGAAACAAATGTTGTCCAGCCATTTTTTTAAAAAATCCACTAAAAACTACAATTCCCAGAACCCCAAGCCCCAAATGTCCTCTGGGGATACCAGTACTACCATTCCGTATTATGCAGTGGTTTAGATCTTCTGGTTTAGAAATGTCCTGTGTAGAGGATATTTCTAAGGATATGAAATTTTTCCTTTTTTTTTTTAAAATAATTTTGGTTTTTAAAGGACCTTAAAGGACAGAGCAGCACATTGAGCAAAAGATAAATAATTTTCTAAGTAATTTAAATGTCATTGTTTATAAATCATCATTTATATCATTGTTCATAAAAATAGCTTTAAGCTTCTTTGAAACATTTATGAGGACAAATGAATTGCTTACCAGACAATTATCAACTAGATTTAAATATTTAATGTAATTATAAAGTTGTTATTGCAATGCCTAGCAGGTTTCCTTTTTTGTTTACAAGTTAGAGTCTGATGACAAATTTTGATTTAAATGCAACTCAGCCAGTGAAGGTTTTACAAACCGGAAACACTTGAGAATATTTCATTGGCACCCAGTTTAGTTTGCTATCAGAAAAGCTTAAAATAAAATCAATAAACCACAAAGTGATGTTTACCTGTGAACCTGCCTTTAGATTAGCAATATAACTGAGCAAGTGACCATATTCAGGGTCATATTATATTCATACTATATTCAACTTAAGAACAGATTTTAGGTGTTCTTTTTTAGTTTTTTTTTTTCCGTCAAGGACTTTGGAGGTCTGTCCTCTCTTCTAAATGTGAAAAAACTAAAGGAAAAGGAAACATCTGAACCTGCATCTGTCCCTTCCATCAACATAAAACTTTAGATATTGCATTATACTGGTGTGTAGCACAAGACCAATAAATCCTAGGGAATTCACAGTCAATCACGTCATCATGCATGTACAACAGTTCCACCAATCAGAACCAGCTACTGCGTTTAGGCGTCACTTCCTTTTTTGCTTTGCTAAAGGCCTAAAAGTGTCATGCCAAGCTAAACGAAGGTAAAGAATTTAACAAATCCAAGTGCAAAATGAAATTGAAAATACAGAAAGGAAAAAAAAAGGTAATTACTGATTAAACTCCATGACAGAAAAGGTCATTTTAATCAAATCTATTTAGAATAGTGGTCTAATTCTTCTGTAGGAAAAAGACGTTTTTGAAATATTTTCAACTCAATTATTGCATGTACTCTTTCAAAGAGGAAAGGAAAATAAATTCCTTATTTAAGCTTAAAACAAGCATCTTGCTATCAGATCAAAAAAGTTAACTGCCAGATTGAGCTTCATCTCAGCCGTGATAAAAGAACCCTGCTATCATGTTTTGAAGTAATCCAGCAGAACCAACCAAAAGTGGGGAGAGGATGCATGTTATTACAGGGGAAATACAGAATTTCACAATTCTGACACAGAAGATCACAACAGTCTTTGGTTCCAGCTCAGACATGTTTATAATCCTGTCAAACTACTAAAAAGAAAAAGGGAAATTCCAAATGTTTAAGGAAGCCTCGCTACCTACTAGTCAAGGTTAAAAGTAGTAACTTGGGTTCCTTCCTCTTAGATTGTCAGCAACTGTATGTCTGTTTAGCTTAGATGACTGGCACATGTCCGGATCCATTTACACGCTTAGTAACAGAAGACATGTATGAGAGTCAGGTGGAGTCAAGTTTCTTATGTTAGATTGTTCGGCTTTACCTGTAAAGCCAAATACAATTAACTTAGATTGCACTTTTCAGATGAGCTCTGTCTCAGTTAACATTTGGTTAACAACTCTTTGTTCTTTCTGCCACTTTGTAGAAGTTTGCCTGGTTCCATGAAGTGAAAATGACCCCAACAACTATGAAAACGTACTTTAAAATCCTAAATTCCCAAGAACTATTATATATTTTTTGAATGGGAACCACTTCTAGGGATGTCACAATCTTATCACGTGATCGGAGAACTGGTCTGATTATTTGGTCAGCAAACGAGGGGGAGCCTAACGCTAAAGGTTAAAGCTGTAACACTTCGTATGCTATAGCAATCCTCCATATCCAATTTCTAAGATAGTTTGTTGTTTTTACTGCACATAAACGTTGTTCACCTTTCTGCATTTCCCATCTAGGTTGCCACGGTGGATTAGCTTCCACCGATCTGCACATTTGGTTTGGCAGAGATTTTTATGACCGATGCCCATCGTCACACAACCCTGTATTTTATCCAGGCTGGGGACCGGCACAGAGAAACCTCGACTTTCTACATTTTCATGGCAACCACTCTCTCCAATCAGTAGTGAGCATGTTTGAAGGCCACACCCTATCCACTGAAAGTGGACTCAAGAGAATCTGTCAATCAAACGCTTCAAACGTTCGACACGAGGCCACCTGCTTTCATTGAGGCATCTGATTGGTTAGCTTAGTTCTCAAGTCTTTGGGATTTCAGCTTTTTGGGACAAGTGGGTACTTCCTATTGGGAATGCAAGGGGGGAAGGATCTCAAAGTCCAGTTCTCATATACAGTCAATGGTTTTTCCTTACCCTCACCCCAACCCAAAAGTAAAAAACATAAAAGCCTCTTTAATTAAAGCTTAAAACAGGAAAAAGCGTAACTGTTAGGATTGCCAGTTACAATAAAGTTTTTTTAATTGATATGTTGGTGCTTCCAGTTCTGGTTGAGGACTTCCGATTCTGAATGTTTATGTCTGCAGCTAGGTCCTCTTGCAAATTTGTCCACAATCATCTGTAAAGAGGATAATGTCGCTTCAAAATCTGTGCAGACAAATGACCCCCTTTTTTGTCTTGTACAAATGTAGCGCAAGCGCTGTGCACAAATGGTGTCTGACGGACCATAAGCATTTCGGAATCACAGAGTTCTGTGAGGACTTCTTTTTTATAACAGCTAATCACTACAAGCTGATGGCACAGGCACGGACACTGACCCTTGTATGATTACACTGTGCAACCCTAATCCTTAGCACAGCACTTAAGATCATTTTAAAAGCCACTGGGGCAAAATACAAAACTCCCTCAACTCCTAAAGGTGAAGTGTGGTCCATTTTATAGTCACTGGGGCACAGGCCTGATGGTTAAAGCCAAAGAAAGTAATCCCCAGACTCGGGCTGCTAAACCTGCCCTGCCCCGTAACCATGGCAGCAGACAGGTACTGTCTGGGTCACGGGGCAAACATAACCGGGCAACAGCGCTGGTCGCATTGGTGCATTTCTATGCTCAACTTTGTTTAGATATTTCAGGTTTATTTAAAGTAAGAAATTAACGCCAAGCCATCGCAAAAGCCCCTTTCAGGACACGCACTGAGATCTGGCATTCGATTGTGATCGCAGTCCGTTAAAAAGGACAAGAAGTTCCACTATCAAATGAAATAACTGAGGAATACTCTTGGATTTTTATGAGTCACGGCTGATAACACAACACAAAGCATTTGTTTTCAAGCAGTGAGCTGTGCTTGGAAAATGACACCCCGAACCCTGCCAAAATAAAACTAATTCACAATCATAGCAGCCTAAAAAGGGACGGTATGTTGGTATTTTGGGCCAGATTCCTGGAGAAGGAGCAACGTTCATCAGTTTAATTCCCTCGGAGGGAAAAAGGCAGTACGCTTTTTCCCGTGACACATTTTAAGCCACACACAGCAAAAACTAAATCTTAAAGTAAAAAGATCTTTATTTCAACATAAATTGTCTTATTTTCTGTCTTGAAAGAAAAATAATCTCATCAAGAAAGTTTTTCAATCGCAAAATAACCTTATTTTGAGACAACATGTTGGAATTTCTTTTTCTTAAAATAAGAATTCTTGTTAAGAGCATTTTCTTACCCCATTTGCAGAATTTGTGCTTAATTAAAGAAAATCTACCACTGGGGTGAGAATTTTAGACTTATATTTAACTGACCTGTTTTTGCAGCCTTACCAGGCTGCATATCTTTAAAAAAAAACCTGGATATAGTCTCAAAAACTGCACAGTAAATGGCAATTTAGCTCACATTTAACCTTGATATTGTGTTTGGGTCAAAATGTACCCGTTTTCAAGTGTAAAAATGGGTCAATCTTGACCCGAAGACAATAAAAGTGTAATACTAAACTTGCACGAGAACAGTAATGGTGTCAAAAAAAAAACCAAGAAAACACACACTCAGCAAGTAGGAACATGACTTGAACACATTATAAAGACATCTTTTATTTTAAATGCATCCAATCTAAAATGCCGAAACAACCAAATAATTGTTATTTTTTAAAAATAAATTCTTAAATCAGAACACAGTTGAATTTGCAAAAAAATAAAACAGAAAAAAGCATGAACCATTTATTTTTGACAGAGAGGACATCTGTCGTTGCAGATGATCTGCTTTATGAAAAGTAGATACTTGTGAAATAATTTTGATTTATAATAGTCCAAAAAAATCTTCATTTATTTTGCCAACGCCTATTGAAATGAAGTTTATTATTGTGAGCTTAGTCAAAGATTGAACATTTTTCTCCCATCCTGCAGCTAAATCTTCATTTTTTTCCCACTTGAAATTCAGCTAACATGTAAAGTAAAGTGCAGTAAAAGTTTTCAAAATTCCTTTTAATGTTTTCTTCCCATATATGCTCAAAACAACTGTCTTGTCTGTCTTATCCTTTCAAAACAAAACAAAAAAAAACACATGATCTCTTCTGGCCTTTTCAGCTCTCCAGTTCTCCTTTCAGTTGCTATGAGACACTCCAGCTGAAGCCAAGGCTTCCACTATTCATTACTGAAGGAACAAAAGCCAAAGCACCACAAAGCCAGGCAGGCCAACTCAAACCAGCACCCACTTAACACACACATCACACCTCTGCTGACATACAAATGGCTAATTCAACACCCTCTAGTTTTTACTTTTGGTGAATATTTTTACAGGGATAGAAGTAAAGAGAAATAAAGTTCTGTTATTTTTTAAGTTTAAGAAAAAAACAGGAATATCTTTAACCAGATGTAAGAAAAGCTTGATTCCAATGAAGGATTTGTGACCAAAAAAAAAAAACTGAAAATGCAGTTCAACACGTAATTTTGGGTGTAAGTGTGCTCCTTGCTGAATGGTCTACAAAGAATCACCAGTGTAACATCACCTGTCTCCACCAGTTCTGCCTCGCCAAATCATGAGACATCTCTTTTCTCTCCAACCAATCAGAACCCAATCCTCTGGCTGTTCTCAAGCAAAGAAAGAAGGGGGAAGCCCAATAAGAAACGGCCCTCCTCCTTCTCCTCGTATCCAACACACCCAACAATCACCATCTGAGAAATGCCAACAGATGGGCAATCAGTCATTGTAATTAGGCTCGCTGCCATTCCCGAGCCTTCATAATTCAGGCTGGAGTTTGAAGACTTTGGGAGTGAGATCCCAGCTGCAGAACCAGAGGCTCTCCCGAACCCCGACACAGGCCACTCCCTCTGTGATCAGAGAGAGAAGGGAAATTATAAAGGTGGTGGTGGTGAGGGGGTGGTGGCTGACTGCAAAAACTGCTGCCCCCACCCCAGTCCTGCTCTTTCTTTTTACTGCGGACCTTCTTTCTGCTCAACAGCAGGCGTAAAAGTGGCTTTTAGAAAGATAAAACTTCTAGAAAATTCTGACAAACTTATTGGGATTTGATTTCAAAAAGCAAAGGTACAGAACAGACAGGGCACCATCTTACCTCTTTGGAAATTTACAGCCAAAACAGGAAGCTACAGCAGTATGTTGCAAAGATTTATCCTTTATTTGCTTACAGGCTGCGGCTGACACTGGCTCAGCTCGTTGCATGGGACCTTAAGTTCTCTCTTGGCAGGAGAGAACTGCAAGTTCAGCCAAAACAGACAATAAAGCAATAAGGAGAAACATGCCAAATTTCTGGGGCAATTCAGTACAGAGGCTTATTTTTTCCAAAGTGATTCAAGCTGGAAAGAAAAGCATTTCCCTGTCCTTAGATGAACTTAGTGTGCTCTCCATCGGCTGCAGGAGGAGGAGGGGGGAGGAGGATGTGAGCATATTAAGTCACACAAACATGTGTGTGGCTGCACATGCACATGACCACACTGCCATTACTGTGCATTCCTGCTCACTGTGGAATCAGCACGTAAAACGCGCTTAAACTGAAAGGTAAACCGTAATTACAAAGAATAGCAATTTATTTTTTAAAGTGTGAATTTTGATTTTACAGCTGCCTGCAACTTTTAACTGGAAGATATTTGCATGCAATTGCTTTTCAGCAAATTAGCAGAATAGTTGAGTGAAGTTTTTCATCAGTCAGCACAGCCCTGGAGCTTGTTTTTTTTCTGTTGGAGGCCTTGCTGCATGACACTTTCCACCTGTTCTTCTGTACAGGCGACAAGACTTTCAAACATTATTTGAAGCGTCACCTCCACAAAAACGCACTTTTTCATTCAAAAACGAACACAAACGTGGCCCGGCCATTAGCAGAATCTTTTCGGTAAACAGCATCAGCATCAGTGACTTAAAGTCATATATTTGTTCTTAATGTAGAAAGGTTTTGCAAAACGATGCCATTAAACTGACATAAGGCAACAGAAAAAAGCAAGTGTTTTAGATGATACTTTAATGCACCCTGAAGCTGTGTCATTTAGCATTTTTCTGCTATTGATTTGCAGCAGATATTATTTAAAATAAAAAAAAACATTTAAAAAATACAGATTCAAAGGTTTTCTTTGAACTAACACCATTTTGTTTCATATTTTTTACATCCACTTAACCATTCTGATGGTTTTATTTTGAAATAGTTTTTGACTCCGAGGCCTAATATTTGTTATATTCATAACTCCTCCAAAATTCATGAAGTGAAGCCCAAATAATTTCACCAACAGAGTTTTTCAAACTTGAGCTCAAGATGCAAAACGAGTGACACACACACACACACACACACACACACACACATCTGCAGTCTAGAGTGTGTCTGAAGAATAAGGTCAGTAATCATAGAATTATCTGTGCTGTTCCTTTTTAAGCGCCATGACTCAAGCTGACATTAATTCTTTCTGATGAAGAAGCCGGATAACTGTTCTTACAGAAAGGAAGCCAATCATATCAAGATTTTGGGATGTAAAACTCCGGAAAAGAATCCAACCCACAACTTTTAAAATGATACCGTTACATCTATCCTGGGTTTTGAGACACAATTTCATATAAACTTTAATTTTAGAAATTTAAAATGTTTTTTCTTTATGACACTGACCAACAATGTGTCCAATTTGCTTTTTAAAAGTTAGTCTAAAATAATACCTGCTCCTTTTAATCATTAAATAACATTTTGTCTGTTTTTATTACCTTTCTGCTTATATTTAAAAATCGTATCCTAATTTCTAATATTCTTTAAATTTTGAACAACATTTCTGTGCGTTTTTGTTTGTTTCTTTGACCTTCCAGCCTGCCACTAGTGCCATTATTTGTACTGTTTCCTCTTCCTCTGACCATGAACTTGACTCCATGACACACCAACAATAGGTTGTAACCTCAAACATGAAGACCATGTTGTCAACACTCTAAGAGGAAAGAAACTGAAAGTGTTTTAAAATTAAAAATATACAGTTAAACGCATCAGAACGTTGCTTATATCAAAGACAAACAAGAATATGTCCAACTGAAATATGTATATATATTTTTTAAGTTTTTGAATAAATTATGTGAAAATTGTTGGGTTTTTTTTATGTGAAGATCCTTTAGGGAAGTTTTTGTGAGTCGATGAAAGTTTTAGTGGGCGCGTAAAAACAAAGAAAAGTTGGAGAAGGACTCACCGACAGGACGCAGCATCCGCTCACAGTCCAGCTCCTGGCGTCTCCAAAGCGCAACAGGCAGCGCTGGAAAAGCTCCACTGAGGAAGAAAAGGGCAGATTTTTCTGCGCCCTTTTACTAACCAACAATGTGGTAGAAATGTTTTTTTCCCCTAAAAATAAGTTGATAAAGATTTTCTGCAGATTTAGACATAAATGAAAGTCACCCGTCGCGTTTTGTGTCAGAAGTGCTGCGGTGAGGGCAGGATTGGACTCTTCCCATGCAGAGAAAGCTTCTTATCCCTTTCTTTCGCTGGCTGTTGTGGCTGCGCTCAGTGTCTCCACATGGCTGACCCACTCCGCCGCGCGTCAAGACTGGACTGCAACTTATTATCACAGCTTACAAGGGTTTTGGATCAGTCAGGTTTGCGAGGAAACAAACATTTTCCCTGGTTCCCGTGGGTGGTTCGGGTTCGGATCCGGATTCGGGTGCGCATGAAGGCTGCAGCCGCTGCAGATAACAGGGTTTGTTTGGTTCGGGCTCTGGTTTGCTGGGCCAGAGATGAAATGTTTGATGCTACAGGGTAATGCATACCACCCACGATCTTGGGTGAAAGGCTCCAGTTCTCTCACTAGACGGCGGGAGCCTCGCACTTTGGAATTAATGAAACACATGAAATCCACCAGAGGAACTGATTTTTAATAGTTGTCGACTACTAATGAAAAAAAAAGGTCAAACTTTTCTTGTAAAGTTACTTCTTTTTAATTAGAAATTTCATTTCAAATTAAAATATTTCATTTTGAAATTGTATTTTAAAAATAAAAATATATTTTATTTTGAAATGTAGTTGTGAATCCTAACTGTGTGTGTGTGATTTGTTTTGTTAGATTTATGCTGTGTTATTTCTTAAGAATCCTAGCATTACTAAGAAAAAAAATCATAAAATTGATTTCTACAAATACAATTAAAAGCCACATTTAAGACAACTGCATTTAGTTTTGGGTCTTATTGATATGTTTGCAGCATTTAAAACTGCTTTCAAAAAATCAGTCCTCACAGACAGTAAGCACATTCTGGTCTGGAAACTTTGACAGCTCTATATAGCTAACAAACTGTTACACAGAGATGTGACTTTCTTTACTGACCGTTTTGACTCCCTGTGCAGCAGCACAGTGGCATAGCCCTGTTGACCCCATGCTGCATGGAGACAGGGGTAATGAGATCAGCCTTGCATGAGTGTGAGTGTCATTCCTGACGTGTCCTCTCCAGATTGTGTGCGTGGCTTTCAGGCTCTGCGGCTCATGTGACAAAATCACTGCAAGTAAGAGAGCATGGATTACTTGGTGAGGTTATGGAGTTCACAGAGCTGCGTGTTTAGTGTGAGAGTTAGACACTAAGAGCTTGTCCCGAAGGAAATGACATCAAATGTCAAGGAATTCTAACTGTTTTCACTGTTACTTCCATTATTTTTGTACTAATGCTTCACTTGTGAGGTCAAAGTGACTGTTAATGACATTTAATTTTCAAATATGAATCACTGTGTCTGTCTGCTTTTTTAGTTATTTGACAGATGTCATTAAATAAAGCCAATAAAAGGTTTAAAGATTAATTCCAAATCTTAAAGAGCAATTAATCTTTATTGCATCATGTGGTTAAAGCATATGTTGCTCTAAGGAGCAGATGTTGGCTTGTCCACTGCTAACCTGAGCTTCACAGAAGAGTGACGTACGAGCGATTTTTTTCCCCCTCATCAAATCAAGACTACCTTCAACTTTCTGTTCACCTTGAAGCTTTTCCTCTTTCTCCTGTCATCAATGAGTCACATGTTTGCCACCACATCAACACACTGCTTCTGTGTTTTGTGCTTGTTTGAGTCGTCGACATCCCTATTTTTCTTTTTTTAACATGAGATGTTCCGCTCATACTGCATTACTGGACCCATTTCCCCGAGGGGAGTAAGAAGATATTTCGCACAAGATGATTTCAGGTTAGATTGAACAAACTTCATAGACACATTCTGAAAGCATCGAATTTTTGAGATAATGCTAATTTAATGTCCACACTGGCTAACTAAATAAAGAAAAAGTGTGGCAAAAAAAGTGTTTTTTTTTTTATTTCTTATCCTTGTTTAATTAAATAATAAAAAATTTTGACTTTATTTTTTGCTTTTTGAAATATCAGAAAATAATAGTACTTTATATATTTGCATTTTTGAAAAATGCCATTGTTTGTGTGCCTTACAGGCAGCAACGTTAGCAAATTTATTGAAGTTCCAGTAGGAGAGTGAACACATCTGTAAGTTAAGAGTATCGTCTGGAGTCACAAACTCGAGAAAAATATTCCGTCTAGATTCAAAAATTCAAGTCAAGTGAACAAGCCTAAAATCACAAGTTCAAGTCAAATGTCAAGTCCCAAACCAAGTGTCAACTCTAGTCACAAGTTCAAGTCAAGTTTCAATACAAGAGTCACAGATCAAGTGTCAACTCGAGATTCACAAGTTCAAGTATAGTATCAAGTCTAGAATCACAAGTCAATCAAGTCTAAACTCACAAAGTCAAACCATGGACCAAATCTACAGTCAAAATTCCAAGTTAAGGATCAAGAATAGATTCACAAGTAAAATCATAATTGTCTGTGGCGATGCTATTATTCACTCAGCCTTTTCCAACGATGGTGGAAGTCGGAAGATGTCCGACATGCATTTTTGACCATTGGAAGTGGTTGTGAGCTGCACGGTGGTGCAGTGGTTAGCGCTCCTGCCTCACAGCAAGAAGGTTCCCGGTTCAAGTCCTGGCTGGGGGACCTTTCTCTGTGGAGTTTGCATGTTCTCCCCGTGCATGCGTGGGTTTTCTCCGGGTACTCCGGCTTCCTCCCACCGTCCAAAAAACATGCTTAATAGGTTAATTGGTTACTGTAAATTGTCCCTAGGTGTGCATGTGAGTGTGCATGGATGTGTGTTTGTGGCCCCTGCGACAGACTGGCGACCAGTCCAGGGGTGTACCATGCCTTCGCCCATGAGTAGCCGGGTTAGGCTCCGGCAACCCCGTGACCCCGAAAGGGATAAAGCGGATTGGAAAATGAATGAATGAATGAATGGAAGTGGTTGTATGACGCGATCTGCAAAGTCAGCTGTTTTTTTGTGCTTTTCCAAAAATGTCAGTGAAAAACACCCCTCGTTTAGTTCTGCTAGTTACTGTTACTTTATTGTGATTATCGATTGTTTAAAATTGATAAAACTATTCAGAACATAAAACGGCTGCACGGTGGCGCAGTGGTTAGCGCTCCTGCCTCACAGCAAGAAGGTTCCCGGTTCAAGTCCTGGCGGGGGGACCTTTCTGTGTGGAGTTTGCATGTTC
>BSAI01000030.1:22242200-22330161 GCA_036245035.1 Adrianichthys oophorus | reverse complement strand
TTTTGCAGTCGGCCTCCCCTGACTGTATATTACTGATACTGATTGCATGTAGTTTTTCTTTCTGTAAGCTTCATTTAGGGTCACTTTGGACAGAAACATCTTCATTCAGTCATTCATTCATTTTCCAATCCGCTTTATCCCTTTCGGGGTTGCCGGAGCCTAACCCGGCTACTCATGGGCGAAGGCAGGGTACACCCCTGGACTGGTCGCCAGTCTGTCGCAGGGGCCACAATCACACACCCACACCCACACACACTCACATCCACACCTAGGGACAATTTAGAGTGACCAATTAACCCATGAAGCATGTTTTTGGACGGTGGGAGGAAGCCGGAGTACCCGGAGAAAACCCACGCATGCACGGAGAAAACATGCAAACTCCACACAGAAAGGTCCCCCAGCCAGGACTTGAACCGGGAACCTTCTTGCTGTGAGGCAGGAGCGCTAACCACTGCGCCACCGTGCACAGAAACATCTAAGTATGAAAATTGTATTATACAAAAATGGATTTGGGCAATATTGCAAAAGATCTCTTCTTATTATTATTAAACCTTTATTCATGCAAGAAAATCTTTGGAAACTCAGGGTCTCATTTACAAAAGAGGTCAGTTTTATCAAAAAAACAATGGTGTAAAATAAAAAGTTACAATTCTCTGAACAAGAAGAACAATTCATACAAAATACAAACATTCAGAAACATCATTAACTTTGTCCAAATATTCACTGAAAGCAGGTGCCAGTGCCTATTTTTTTTTTTTATTTCAGTAAAACGTTTAACTCCCTGAGCATAACTGAACATTTTTAGATACTGCTGACGAATCTTTCAGGAGAAGGGACCATAAAGGGAGAATGCTTTCTGTTCTGTTGAACATTAAATGTTATAAAGTCCTGAAAACAAAGGTTGTGGTTTTCTTAAATTCGAACATCGGCCTTCTTTTGATGTCTTGTAAAGCGTTCCCAGTGGTCTTTTAGTTATGATTAGGATGATTTTAGCCATAATCAAACAACCCGTGTTGTTTTCTAGGTCATAGTTTCTGCAGAGTGGCAGGAGTTCATTAGAAATTCCCCTCTGAGTTGTGGGCAGGACAGCTGGCGCAGAGTAAGCCTTCAACTACTTTCCGACATCCATATGTTATCTGCCCATACTCTCTGTCCCACTAGCTTACAGCCCCTTACAACCCCAACCTAACATTACAGATGCAACAAAAGTTTGAGCCGTAGTAGGTTCTACATCACACTTACAAGCTTTTCCCGACAGCATTTTTTCATTTGTTTCTGATTCACAAATGCCATAGAAACATGTTGAAAACACCAAAAACAGAATTGTCATCGCAGTGGGTCATTAAGTTAGCTTAAATAGTTAAAATTTCTATCAAATGGGTTCTAGTAAAAGATTGTGTGCTTTTATTACAGTGTATACATGCAGTTGACAGATGTTTACGCATGTAAAAAATAATTTCGAATTTTACAATTACAGCAACTATACAACCGAGTCTGTGTTAATATAACTGGTAACACACTCTGTTGTAGAGGTTGTCTAATGTGTGTTAGGTCACCTGAGGTCAGCTTCTCACAGATGTGTCCCATTGTGCTTCAAGTCTGACACCTTTTTTATGATGAAGGTGTCTTCTCACACTCAACCGAAAGCTTAAAGGAATGCAACAGAAAGAAAGCTCACCTGAGTTCACCTGTGACCTGCATTTGAGGACACATCTGAATCGATGCTGCCAGATGTTTTCATACGTGCTTATATCTGTGTTGGTTTTTTGTGGTGTTTGTTTTTTCCACCCTCAGGGGAACATGGATAGGTTTAGACAGACAGGCAGACGTGCCTTAACAAGACATGCAGCCGGCAACGATAACACATTCAGATGAGACCTCTATTTTCGGTCATGAGACTTCATGGACTTGCTCACCCCGGCTTAGGCAAAATCAAAACCAGTTGGCTGCAGATTCAAATTTCATAATATAGTAGAAAAATTTAGAGAGCTCGCATTCACTGCACTTGCATGCAGCTAGCTCAGTGAAGTGAATGAAAAATGACTTTTTCTTAACCTTCAGATATTTTCCGGGTCCTTCCAGTTTGTCTTCATTTGATGTTTATATCTGCCTAAACGTTTAGATGCACGGCCACGCCTCTGTTTTCTGTCACAACATTTTTCTGTGCTGCACGTGTTGTCATGAGTCATTAGATACAACTGCTGTAGTTTTCCTGTTTTCAGAGAGTTTGCTTTGCAGTTTTTAGGTCTGCAGTTCCGCTACCAGTGGTGGACTTTGGGGGCCCCTGGAGGAAAAAACATGGGGCCCTCTGCAGCAGTTGTTGTAAGTTCTTCACCGGTGCACTTTAGACAGCATCAATGTCAATAATTAAAATGCCTTGATAAGCATTTAAGCTGAAATCACATTTAAATATTAAATACATGTATTTTAGATTTGATTTGTTTACTTGGAAAAAAAAAATTTATTGAATGAACTAATTTGTTCTAAAGCCGTCTGTATGCTGCCCCTAGTGGTTAAAACAAGGTAGTAAAGTTGAATTTCATGATGGGTCAACTGGTTAAAGCCCACCTCATTTCAGAAGTTTCACATAATCATGCTTTGCAGCTCCAAAATAAAAGCCCCGCCCATCTTTGCATGCTCGACACCAAGCCCTGTGGCGTGCGAGGCAGAACACGATGGAGCACGCTTGCTTGCTAAACCCCTAAACTAACCCCTAGGTGGCTGGCTTTTTCTCATTTTCTCATTCTTGACTTTCTTCATTTTTAGTTCCTTTGATTCTTCGTCTTTTCAGGATTTGTATTCCTGAACATAAATTTTGTTAATGTTTAGCTTTGTATTGAATTTTGAGAATTGAGATTGAGTTTTGATTGAGAGTTGCCTTTGTTTTCTTGTCTCTTATGCATCAACCATATAATGATAATTTTCACTGCTGGAAAACTACACCTCATTTTACCAATTTTTTTCTTCAAAGTCTGAAGAATCTTTCTCTGCTTGCCAACTTACTGTTGCCAGAATAGTCCATTGCTATGCAGGGATGGGGGAGGACAAAGCACTTTCACAAGAGCAATGTTTTTTTTTTTTTCATGAGAGAGTTAAATAATAATGGGTGTGGAAATTATTTTGGACAGTTTTTATAAAGGTTCAATTGATTTCCTTTTGCCCTATGGTAAGTCTGCCCCTGTTCATGACTCAAAGATTACATTTTTATTTTGAAAGTCTGTGCGAAAAAAATGGAAAGGGTTTTGCAAATTATTGACAGACCAAAGGGGGACTTTTTCTTAAAGTAAGTGAGCTGGATCAACTATCATCATGAAGCAATCAAAACTGGTCAATGCACAGAATCATAATTGTAAATCTTCTGTTCCTCCCCTCCCCTGCAATCCTAGCAGATGACAAGCATACATTGTCCTTGTGCAAGAAGAAAGCCGGCTTTTCCTTTGTGAAGGAATGCTTTTGTCAAGGTCAGGGATCTTCAACAGGACTATAAAAGAGCAACATATGTGTGGAAAAGCAAACAGGATGCAGGAAACTATTTACAGCAGCACTTATATGCTTCACTTTAAACCACTCGCCATTGGATGATATATGGCATCCTTTTTCCAGTAATTTTGACATCTAAACTGCTTACAATCTTGATCAGAGCTTTGCCGAATATAGTTCAGCTGCTGCGTGGAGAAAGTTTGGCCACTCCCTGCGTCACTTTCTTTTTTCCTTCCTATTCAGGAAAACTTAATCAGCACACTGGGCCTCCTACTGTCGATTTGTGACGGTATCACCACAGACAAAGAGAGCTGTCTCCCATTTTGATGCAGCTAGAATAGAATAGAAATAATGATAATAATAATGAAAAAGTAGAAGACAATAGTGGCTTCTAAGATCAGTGAAGAAAAATAAAAATGATCCTGCCTCATGTCTAAAACATCTGTCTTTCGTTTTGTTCTGTGAAAAACACCAAAAGCAATCTCTAATGATGAACTGGAGTATTTTGTAACCAGGTGATAATAACTAAACATGATCCGCGGGAAGGAGTTCAGTGTAAATTGGCACGCATGTGAATTTTACTCACTTAACTCCCATCTGACCCGTATGATTATGGAGCAGCTTGAACATTCGACGTGAAACATGCAGAGAGAATGTGAGTCAAGCGCCTTAAAGCTCTGGGGTCTCGGCTCTGTTACTCTGCAAATTGGGCCAGACACAGAGAAGACTGATTGCACAGGGAGAGAAAACTTGTTGCAAATTCTCAAAGTATCATTTTTGTTTTTTTGCAGGGGAGTGCAGAAACTTAACCTCTTAACCTCTTTATTCCTATTTATTCCCAAGTATAAAATATATCTATATTCTTTAGTGTATTTCCTTTTAAGGTGATGCTAAGTCCCACATTACATTGTAAATTAGTGACATACAGTGTGGAGAAGTGAATTTTTGACAAAATTGTATGATCTATTTGTTTTTTGTAATTTGGCTCAGAAATATTATTAATAATAATACATTTCATGCTGACACTACACTACCTACTCCTACATTTGGGGCATTAAGATGACCCAATGTAACACAAGGGTGTCTTTTATTTTGAAAAGTGACATGTGACATCTCCTAAACGTCATAAACCATTTAAACTTAAATGGCATTTTAAAAAAATCCTATTTACTCTTTATGTTTAAGTTTTATTTATGAAAAAAAATTAAATATATCCTTGCTATATATAAAAAAAGTAAGAACATAAATACAAATCAGTTTCTCGCTTTTCTAAAGAGTGAAGTGATACGTTGCTCCTAGCAAGTCACTGAGAAATTGACCCACATGTTCTCTTTAAGTGTTAAAAGTTGCAGACACTAGAACATTAGAACGCCCTCCTTCTGAGGCAATCTAGTTCTGGAATTAGGGAACATGCTATATTCTTTTGTTAGATTGACCAAAAATGAATCATTTTGCTGCCAAAGCAAACCAGTGTATTTGGCTGAACCGAACTTGAAAAGTATTCGGATCTAGTAAAACGACTCAACTGAAACATCTTCATTGTGACCTGGTTGGAAAATAAATTCTATAAATTAGGTCACAATGCTGAGGATAAAAGCCTTTTTACTCATGTCCCATCGTCCCATATCGGAAATGGAAACTAAATGGAAAATAAATAGAGAGCACTAAAGTTGCACAGAGAAACTGGAGCTTAAACGATGCATTTTGATCTCTACAGGAAAGCGTTTGTCACATTTTACAGTAACAAGCAGAATAAAAAAAAAAAAAAACTGCCTCAGTGATTTCATTTCAACCACAAAAATGAAAATGTTTCAAAATAAAACCTGGTTTATAAAAAAAAATGGTGATTTTCATGTCTAAAAATGGATTACAAACTAGTAATGACCTATAAGTTAAAGGCTTCTGGACAACATTTAAGGTCGTCACATAGCCGATAACGACAGAGTCTGGCATATCCTGTTACTTCCTGTTTTGCATGACATTAGAAATAATTTGATTATGCAGTTATATAGTCAAACAAATTTAAATAGCTCAGACCTGTTGTCTGCAACACAAAACAAATGTGTTTTTAAAGCCAGAGTCAATATTTGCTTTGAATTTGTTTTTGTTTAGAATTGTTCCAGATTTCCTTGAACTTTTGATTTTAAAGCATCTAAAAGACACAGAAAGTAGACTAGTCATAAAACTAGGGCAGCTTTTCTTGAAAGTCCTTCTGGCCAAAGTTTTAAATGTGTGGTGAACTTTTAAAACGCAGAGTGCAGAGACGAAGTGTGGCTTTCTGCAAAGTTTAAAATCTTTATTCCATGCAATCATGGACGTGAATGACTTTTCCCCAAATGGGAATAATCCTATCCTCGAGTGCACGTGTGATTATTATTCAGCTTGTGTAATGTATGTGTGTGTGCCCAAATTCTTTCCAGATTTTTAATCAGATTTTTAGTCAGATTATGAGAGGAGGCGGGTTTGACTAATAATTTTGGGCGAGATCTTCCACAGATTGTGCAGTCAAATGGATGAGTAACGTTCAAGAGATATTCAGCTGCTTTGTGCTGCGTTCTAACTCAGACCCCGTTAATGCGTTTGGACTTATAGAAGCGCGGACAACGTCTGTTTGATCAAGCTCTTTGGAGCGTTAAAGGGGGAGCTGTTTCTGTGCAGTGATATGTCTGGTGGGACTGGAAAGGAGAAGTGTCTGTGGCAGACACAGTTTCAATCAAAGTGCAAAGCTGCAATTGGAGGAGATGTCTTCCTCTGCCTGGAGAAAGTGGAATGCAATCAGGAGTCAAACCAAAAACCCTGACACTCACACACACACACACACACCCACACACACATGCACACACACATTAAAGTTGGCAATCCAAACCACTGTATTGTTGGCTGCAGTCAGGAAGTGCTAATGAAGTTATTAATGAAATTCATGTGTGCGGTGGCGTGCAAGCAGAGATCAGGCCTCCATCAGCCAGCTGGTAGACATCTCAACTTTAGTTCATGGTGATTAATAAAGTGGAGGGGTGAAAAAGAGAGAAAGGTGCATTTCTTCCAAGCCTCATCAAGCAAAAACAAGACGACTGGATGAGATAGGAAAAGAGCGGAACAAAACCCGTGCAAGGGATAAAGAAAAATGTCTGGCACACTTTGGCACTCTGGCACCTTAAATGACTGTTTGTTATGGAAATGTTTACATTTTCAAAAAATTTTCCATCAAGTTTTATTGGACTTGTTGGACGTTTGGGTTAGAATTCAGAAAATAGGAACTGATCATTGAGCAAATCAAATCAATCTTTATTTATATAGCACTTTTCATATAAAAATAACACAAAGTGTTTTACACCAAAACAAAACAAACAAATAAATATGAAACAAGCACAAAAATAAAAAAGAATCCCCTCCCCCAGACCTGCACACAACCCACCACCACTTTTACACCTCTCACCCCTTAACTAATGGAAATAGATAACGGAAAATAGGCTGAGCACGTAAATTGGTTGTTGGAAACACTAATAGTGGAGTCTTACTCTGTGAAATAGCTGCATAGCTAGCCAAATCATAGATGAGGACCCACCTCACCACAGCTAGGCGGCGATGCAGGTCCAGAGCTGCAGCGGCTGAACAGCAGCCGAACCGGAGAGGGAGGACCCAAATCCGGAAGCTCTGGACATAATAAATAAATAAATAAAATGGGAATAAGAAGTGAACATAGCAAAAAACAAATAAACAATAAAGGAATATTAGAATCAATTATTAATAATCTTGTGTAAATTCTTAAAACATGATCAAACATTACTGTCGACTAGAATTGTGACTTCCTGCTCTCACTGTAAAGCCAAATTCAAATCAAATTAGTGACAAAAAATTCATTTTTTAAGAAAAAACAGATTCTCTTTAAACCCTTTGATGAAATCTACTACATTTTTTTTTACACTATCCTTTTTTATGTGATATAGATAGTATCAATTATGATCATTTGGATTATGTTGTGAGTTTTTTCTTCACAACATTGTTAGTGTAAGAAACAAAAATGTTGACATGAGTGTTCAGGAAAGAAGCACCTTATTTAGCTGCTGTCTCCAATTTGATTCAAACACTTTTAACAGTGTGGAACTGCATAATAAATAATTAACCATCAATGCATTTTGCATTTTCAATACAGCAAGTAGTCATTCAAAAATAATAACCAAAGATGAGTTCTTCTCAACATAGTTTTGAAAATTAGCTACACTGTTTCCCGCCAAAAGTGTTTTTGAGATTTCATGGAAGCAGCCATTTTGAAATGAGCAGTAAAAGCCATTCTGCTGCCCCTAGTGGTATGATGATGAACTCCAGGGCAGAAAACATGGACTGAGTTACATACAATGGGTTTTTAGGGAAAGTTGGATCATGTTAATAAGATAGGGGTCTCAGAAATGTGTGAATCAAATGTGATAAGAATGGTTCTATACGGTTAAGACTTCCTTCATCACTGTGACACATCTAAATCTGGAGTTACCTCTGCAAACATGGCTGCAGTTAAGATGGCGAGGGGTCTTGTGAGGTGGGGCGCTCACAGAACAGCTCCAGCAGCTGAACATTGCTGGTGGGGCTGCCAGAGGGAAGCTCTTTCCCTCCCTCTGATACCTGGTTGTGTGTCCAATGTCTCCCCCTTGTGGACAGATGTGCCCACAAGGGGGCAGTCTCACAACCATTGCCTGAAGCTGGTTAATCAAAAACACCCCAAAGCACAAAGGAGCCTCCTTTTTAAGACAATCTTGTATTATTTGCTTTATTTTTACACCAGTTTCAAATATTTTTACATGTATCGGCACCCATGTGAAGCTTCTATATCATCTGCACATGTTTTATAACTTTTTTTTAAACCAACAAAAGAAAACCTAATTTTAATCAGAAAATATTCATTTGTAAATGTCAGGTATGAGATGCTTTGCTGCAAACTTTGTCTCCATCTACTGGGAAGACCCAGTTACCAATTTTTATTTTCTTTTTTCCTACACCAGTGTTGGTCACTGGCGCCTAGTCATGTTCACAGAGCAGAAACAATTTGCATGACATTGACAAAAGTCATATTTTTTCATATGCTAGAATACACACGTCAAGAAAGGTTATACTGTTTTCCCCGAGTATTCTGGTCAGCTCAGATTAAAGCATATTTTCCAAAACGTTTGTATATAAATAGAATTTGTGATATAAAAAAGCTGCACATTAGTGTAGTGGTTAGCACTACAGCAGTAGTGTGAGAGGGCCTGCTGGTTCAAATCTCAGTTGAGTGCTTTCTGAGTTTGTTCTCCTCGTGTGTATGCGTGAGTTTTCTCTGTGAACTCCGGTTTCCTCCCACAGAAACATGCTTCATGGGTTGATTTGTGATTCAAAATTTTCCCTAGGTGTGCATGCAAACATGTGACCCTGGCCCCATGACAGACTGGTGATCTGTTGGGTGTACCCCAACAGCAGCTAGGATAGGCTCCAGCAACCCAATGACCCCAGAAAGGATTCTGCAGATTTAGAACATGGATGAATCGTGATACAAAAATATCTATTTTAAATACATAAAATAATAATAAAAAAAGGAACATTTAACAGCTCTTACGTTTGGCAGGATGAAACTGCTCAACAAGCACATACACATTTGTAAAATCTGGTTTATTCATGTAGCTCTATCATTCATTTAATAAAATAAAAACAAAAGGAATTTAAAAGAATAATACCTTAATAACTGGTGATAGTTCAAAAAACTGCACATTTAATAGTTGCTATCTGTCTCCTTGTGTGAGCTTTATGTCCACGTGTTTCAGTGTTCCATGAGTTCCAAACAGCTTTTATTTTGCATATTCTGCGTTATATTCCAGTAACTGGTGGCAGACAACTTTCCCGTGCTTAACGGGAATTCTGTCTAGGAGGAGCAAGATTATAACCTCTGCAAACCGCTGGTCAGTGGAAAAGATTTCCTCTCTCCCGGGTGTAATATTGGCTCCAGCAGATTTGGAGGTGCCTGATTTGACCAAGAACAAATACATTTGGTGAGGAATAAAATAAATACTCAGGAGCACATTATTTCAGTAGAGGAAGAAAAATGTTGCTGTGTTTTCTTTGAGTCATCTGTGAAGGCCAAGGCTATAAAGAGGAGAAAACGTTGAAGAAGTGTTGTTGCTTGACATGGAAAAATCATAAGAATTTACAACAAATTGTAAACTAAACTGTTGTAAAATATTTTAAAACCAATTTGTGGATTCATTTGCAAGGGGAATCACAGATTTTGTGAGGCTATTGTTCCCGCTTTTGGAATCATGACTTTTGGTGTTCTCTGAGTGAAAGCGTGCAGTAAAAACGCGTCGCATCGACATAAAATAAAACCTAATGGCTCGTCTTTCATGTCTTTGCAGCTTTAGTTTATGACGAGGTTTACACTCCGACTGAAAATGCCATTGTCACATTTGTGGAGGCTGAGGTCATGGCTGTCGCTGTGCAGCGTGGTTAATGCCAACTTTGAGCGAAGGACTCCAATCAGGAACTTAAAAGACACAGCGGAAGAAGAGCGGCCACAGCTCAGTGGAATCTGAAAATACCCAGCACCCCCTGCCATCAAACAAACCTCTCCTCCGCCCGCTGCAGCTCAGCTGAGGCTGTCGACAGGCAGCAATGGCTTTGCCAACCCTGCCTGTCACTCTTCTGCCTCCACGGAAACATCTTCTTCCTCTGCATGCCAAGAGGAACGTTGAGGGCAGACACGGCGGCCGCCAGCAGCCCAGCTCCCAGGAGTTGAAAGAGCATTCAGGTTTCACAGGAAGTCATTGCTCACTGCGATGCTTCACTGCTCAGACACAACAAAGTGGACTTCTGCAGACACAAACACACAGGAAGAAAAGTGTGGGGTTAAGTGGAGGCCAAGAGCCACATGAGAGTGGGTCCTGAACGTAAATTGTGAGGGATTCGCATTCTGGGAGTATCTTACAATGAATTCAAGTAAACTATCTTTTAAGAGTAATGACTGCAATAATGTGTGTTTTCCAACATATTTTGGGATTTGCCGGGTCTGTGTGTGATCCCCTCGCCCCAGAATGATTTCACTGCCTCTGTAGTGTCGCCTCCGGCTTTATAAGAGCCTCCCTGACCCATTTTTATGTGTCAGATGACTGAGTAAAAAAGACAAACAAGCAGTTTGTGCGGCTGTGTAATGGATATCCAAACATTCCTTTGTGTACGCGAGGCCCTGCAAGGTTCAGCGTGCAGCTGACACAACAAAGAAAACCTGTGTTTGACAAGCACTCAAATGCCAGGTCCTCTTTGAGGATTCCAGGAGAAGATGGGACACTTCCAGCCTACCTGAGGCGTAACTCTGAGCCAACAATATTGGAGCTATCCAACCGTACAGTTTGGAGCCAGATGTCAAGCCATGTACGTCAAAACAAAGACATACAGGGATCTAGTCATCTACATGTGGATGCATCAGAATGGAGCGGCGCAGGAAGCTTGTGGCTTGCCGTAGTAGCTTCTACGTCACTGCTACAAGCTTTTTCCAATGGCATTTTTTGCATCTGCTGCTGATTCACAGTTCGAAAAAAATACTCAAAAATGCAGTTTGAAGCTTACACATGTCCTCCATCATCAGAAAGATGCCATAAGAACATGTAAAAAAAAAAAAAAAACACCAGCATTTTTGTCAGTTCCGTCATTTTCTGATGCATAGGAAGTTTGTTTTTTAGAGTCAGTCTAGGCTGAGTTTTTCTTGCTAAAATTTCCCTTAAAAGTTGTGTTTGACAAGGGTTATACCATGCTATTCTTTAGCCTTTCAGGGTAAACTATTACCTTTGGCACACTAGAGAAAAAAAAATTTATGAGATAGGAGGTTTTTTTTAGAGTTCTTTTTCCTACCCAGAAGTAAGAGGAGTCGATCTCTGAGGCTCCGCCTTTTACTCCTTGTGAGTACAGTCTATTTAATGATGTCTTCCTAGAGCCGGCCTCGGCAGCTGTCTAAATTTCGCCCACTAAAACAAAGAACATCTGAACTTTTGCGAAGATGGATGTGCATATTGTGGATCTTCCAGTTGTGTCCCATCTTTAATTGACACCTTTTCCGCCGGGTCTAACAGGTGCTCATTACTGTTAGACAGCGGTTTATAACAGTGACCGAGTGTTATGGATGCCCTCCCCGAGGTTTCCTGTCACAGCCGCAGGTGCTTTGTATTTCTCATTAAGCTCATGTGTATACATCGGTGTAGTTTTCTCTTGTTCTGTGTTCCAGTGTCTTTGTAACCTCTGTCTCTTGTATTCGTTCCTTGGGGTTTGTCTTACTCTCTGATTACTTTCTAATTACCTTTCACTTTGTTCTAGAAAATGCTACTGCTTCAATAAATAAAAAACAAAAAAGCTTAGAAGAACATCTGACCCTAACCCGAACTAGCGAAGAATGTTGGTGGAGGCCCATCTTAAGTAGTGGTCAGGAGTTGATGAGTTGAGTGCAGACAGCTGAGTCCAAAAAGGAGGAGCAAGGTGGAACCATGACAAAATACCTCTCTAGAAACAGGTTATGTGCCACAGTCTCTTAAATATGCCGTTGTTAAGTCTCTTCTGAAGAAGCCCAGTTTAGATCCTGGCATTCTGGCCAACTATGGACCAATATCAAATCTCCCCTTTATTTCAAAACTAATGGGAAGAGTTGTAGTTAAACAGCTATACCGCCACCTAAAGGACAATAGCCACTTTTTTCAGTCAGGGTTCAGACCTCACCATAGCACTGAAACTGCAGTAGTTAGAGTCACTAATGACTTGCTGTTGGCCTCAGAAAAAGGAATTTCTGTTAGACCTCAGCCAGCCTTTGACCACAGCATCTTACTCTAGAGACTAGAGCATGACATAGGGATTAGAGGATCTGCCCTCCAGTGGGTTGAAGCCTATTTATCTGATAGGTACCAGTTTGTTAATGTAAATGGACAGTCCTCTCATTGCACTTGAGTTAGCTACGTAGTCCTACAGGGCTCAGGTCTAGGACCCATCCTGTTTATGCTTTACATGCTACACAATCAGGAATCACTGTATTAATTTTTACTGTGATGCAGATGATACACAGTTGTATTATCCATTAAACCTGACCAGAATGACCACATAGAGAAACTTAATGCCTGCATTAGAGACATCATGACATGGATGACAATTAATTACCTCTTCCTAAACTCAGAAAAACTGAGGTCATTATGCTAGGTCCTAAATACCTGAGAGATGCTCTACCTGATCAGATGGGTTCCCTGGATGGCATAAATATAGCCTCCAATTCCACAGTTAGAAACCTCGGGGTTTTATTTGAGTGGATTTATCATACAAGACTCACATGTCACAGTCTTGTAAGACTGCATTTTTTTCACCTACACAACATATCTAGAATTAGAACAATTTTATCAAGAAGTGATGCTGAAAAGCTAATCCATGCATTTGTTACAGCATGTCCTTAATCCTTAATTGAGTGAAGATGGAAAGGTGAGCGTGCCTCCAGGAAAATGATCGGCATGAAACGAAGAGGATTTTTGATACAGAGATTAATGATGCTTCAAAGAGAAATAAAACATTCGCAGCCAGTGCTAATCAGAACAGAATACAATGTTCTCATCATTTCAATAAATCCTCAAATGTCTATCTGCTGCTGTCTGCATTTTGTGACCGAATTTCACCACAAAATGAACCCATAAACCATCACCCTTCTGCCTGTGATGAATAAACGCCTTTCTCCAACTGATGCCTGTCTCTAATAAACGCCGAGCTGGCTGCCAGATTTTGTGAACAAAGGTTGGGGCAACAAAAGCCAGATATATATGGTAATTTAGGCTACTTATAAAAGGAACAAACCCTGGGGGGTGGTGCTGGCTGTGCAGACTCTTCCTGGAAGGGGCTGTTCCCCGCTTTGTGACATCACAATGTGAGGACCTGCTCATTTTCGTGGGTTGGGAGGGGCTGGTGCTCAGAGCGCAGGGTTTTAGAGGAATGGATGCGAGATCAAAATACCACTTTAGGTTATTTTTTTTTGAGGAATGAACATTATGATGCACTTAAAAGATCAAAAAAGTTGATTTTACATGATGTAACCCCCTACATCAAGGTACTAGAATGTGTAATAAAAAAAAAAAAAACAACCATATTTGGTAATGTTATAAACAAAAAGATGAACAATTTTACATTTTCCGTTTTTTTTCTTTTGCAATTTCATTTTAGCATCTTTTAAAAAAACACTCAGATGAAAATTTGGTGTGAACATGTTCTTATGGCGTTTTTCTGATGATTAAGGACATATATAAAAGAAAATTAAACTTAAAATTGCATTTCTATGCATTTTTCATTCAAATAGCTGTGAAACAGGAACCGATGAAAAAAAGGTCATTTGAAAAAGACTTTATTTGTTAGGTAGAAGAAAATCCTCTGAATGGGAAACAAGCTCCCTGGTCAAACTCAAAGGTGAATTTCTATGAACTCCTGCCACTCTGCAGAAACAATGTCCCAGAAAACGACACAGGTTCTTTTGTTTTGGTTTAAAATGGCATAATCATAATTAAAAGACCACTAGGAGCACTTATGCAATAGATGGAAAGATGATCTGAATGAGAATTAAAAATATCAATCGAGAATCATCTAAAATTTGAAAAACAATTATATAAAGAAAAAGCCTTGGACTGAAAAAAAATTCCTGATTTTGTGAGAAAAACGTGTACACCACAGCAGGAATGACAAGTAAAACAGGCTCCAAACACTGTTGTGCCTTTTTTTTTTGTGGTTTTTGAGCCGAGGTGAGGTGGTCACATGACTTTAAGGGTGCAGTCTCTTTCAACACACCACTTTCTCAACACAGTACTGAGAGAAATGAAAGAAAGTCATACAAACACCAGAAACATTTTGCAGGAGGTTGGATGCAACAACTGATATCTTACAATAACATAAATCTTTGTCACACAGTTTTTAAGCCTGAAAAATGAGCCAGTTCTGCTCATTCCTAACAAGACAGTCCATTAGGTCAGCATAATGATGCCTCACCAGGCAGCTGCCAAGCCATCAGTGAGCATTACCGAAGGCCACAAACGGCCTTTATGTGTAATGTGCTCAGTGTTTGGTGTCAGGGTCGTGCATGAAAAGACACTAAGTTCCAAAGCAGGAAAACCACACTCTTACATCCAAGCATTTGAAGCCATCAGTGTGGAAACCTCAATCTGCCAACAGCTATGTTGAACATGAACATTATGAAGTGTAAATGAAAAAGTGATGCAGCCCGGGCATATCGTTTTCTGCAAGGCCATAAACAAAAACTTTCTGTATTTAAAGCTAATCTAATTTAGTGTAATTTTCAAGCTGGAGGGGAGCAAAATGTAATTTGGTGATATAATACTGTATTTTTCAAAATGGTAATTTTGTAGCACTTTTTTCTAGATCCACCAAGTCAAAGATGAGGGTGTTTTCAGATTGCACATATTTGGTTCGTTTAAAGTGAACCAGAGTTTGTTTCCCCTGAAAATTCAAAACTAATTTACAATCTGAAAACACCCAAGCGGACCCTGGTCCGGGACCAGCAACCGCTTTCTGACCCATCTTTCGAGGTGGTTTTGGTTTGTTTCCTATCAGACTGAGCTTCGGTTCACACTGAGTTTCCTCAGTCTGAATAGATTCCGTGCTTGGAGTGAAATAAAACGGCCACCACAGCCGGGCATTATGGGATACAAACAGAGCAGCAGAGCAACAATGATACACAGCAACTTATTGAAATATGGTTGGAAGGTTCCAGGCTCATGAAAACAACTCTTAATGCGACACACATTGCTTCTCACACTATTTTCCCGACAATCTAGATGTCATAAACACTTATTAGTGTACTTTCTTTCTTCATTGTCTCCTCAGTATCCGACTTACAGCCTGCCTCTGTCGTACCAAAGCAGCACTAAAAAGTGTCGTACAGATGTTCACAATTGGACAGTGAAATATAAAGTTTGAATCAGTAAACAATCCTGACAAGGATTGCAAAGCGCAGGACTCCCATTATTCTTTCTCCCGTTGCTTTGCCCTGCCCTCGTAATTCTTGGCCAATGAGTGAAGAGAACTTTAGTCACATGATTTTGTTGAAAAGCTTTTGGTCGGAGCAGAAATGTCTGGTTGATGGCAGACTGACTGCAGACCAAACACAAGATTCAGGACTCGATCCTGACCAAACTAAGCAGACTTGGTCCGTACCAACCAACTTTTCCAGTCTGAATACACCCTTAGACTCCAAAAGCACCAGCTTCTTCATGACGTCAAACTTTGTGACTGCCATCGCTGAAAAAGTCAAATATATTGTATCTCATGACCCTGGTTTGAGTGCCAAGGCATTATCACCTGGAGAAACACTGGATAAAGAAATACATGAAGGCAAATCTTAAATCTCGTTGATTTCTCTGTGAACTTGAGCCTGGTTTTGTCAGCATGACCTGAGGCCAGACCCTCCCAGTTTGTCTGAGTCCTCACAAAAGCAAACCTCAGAGTGTGCTTGGTGAGGGGACGGAAACAAATGCTGTTTGAGTTTGGTGCAGTGCAAACACAGACAGTGCACGGGTCACCCTGTGCGACAAAAAAAGGGGGGAACCACCGACCCGCTCACACCGCAAACACTCCCAGCTGTTTGGAGTGAAATGGGTGCGCAAGTGTGTTTTTGTGTGTGTGCTTATGCCCGTCCATGGTTGCGTCACATGCAAATATGGTGCCACACCTTAAGTCAATGCCACTCTGTTTAGCTTTCACAGGTATGTCAACTCCATCGCAAAAGCATTCATTTGATGTACCTGCAAAGTTTACCCAAAAGGGGAGGAAAGTTAATACCTAATGCACTTTGGTTTTCCGCGTTTTTTCATGCATATTCTCTGCCTTTTGAGGCAAAACACGCACAGATCATTCATCTAACTCAGGGGTCTGCAACCTTTAACACTAAAAGAGCCATTTGGTCCAGGTTCTCACTGACCAAACCCAAAAGAGCCGTAAACTCCCACCTCAACATTTTAGCAAAATACTCTTTGTTTATGTTTTTGTGTCCATTAAGTTATTCCTTTGTGAAGTATAGATTTTAAATACTTACAATATTTTAATTAAAAGAAATCTTAACATTTTCTGTAAATAATTTTAAATGTCCGTTTGACAACAGCATATACAAGTTCCTTTCAAAATAAAATACTTAAAAAAAGAGCCTCCTGCTGCAGCAGATTTACTTGAATTAAAAATGCAAGAAATCCAACTCAAACATGAAACTTTTTTCATTATGACTTTCAAACTCATTAATTCTTTTACTGTCAAAAATAAAACGTTGGTGAAGAGAACAATTTTTCTGAATGTGAACGTAAACTCAATTTTATATTTTAAGAAGTTTGCCTCTGAACTGAACTGTTATCCAGCATAAATTAAACTATGCACTTAATTTAACTAACTAAATATTTATTTAAATCGTTAGCATTTGCCTTTAAAACCAGAAAGCCACAGTGGATGGATAAAAGAGCCACATGTGGCTCTGGGGACTCTGGTTGCAGACCTCTGATCTAAAGTCAGACCAGCATTTTTAGCAACAAAACAACCTGGTGATTAAAATGAAGAAACCATTTTAGTGTACTAGAGATAATCTTAGTTTTGTTGATTTTGTCATTTAAAAAACTATTTTATGCTTGAAAGGTTTCCCTCAGAAGTTCATCAGAATACTTCTCAGGCTTATTGGAAAGCAGCGGAACCCTTCCTGTATTCCATCTGCAATTGAAACAAGCTGTGCTTTGATTGTTGTTGTGTCTTTTGTGTTTTGTTTTCTCTGTATTTGTCAGAAGTCTTTTCAAAAAACTAGAAAAATTACATTTTATAAATATTCAAACGAGTATGCTTTAACATGCATGCAAGTGTGTAAAGATCGACTCCCATCAAAATAGTGTTTCTGTTCTTTTTAACATGTTCTTGCAGCAGTTTTCTCATAATTGGACATATATGAAGAAAGTTAAGATTAGAATTGCCTTTCTGAGTATTTCTTTATTTAAATAATTGTGAATCAGGAGCAGATGAAAAAATGCTATAAGAAAAAAATGCTACTATGAAAAGCATCAAGCTCCCTGCTCTGCTCCATTCCGATGGATCCATTTGCAGACAAATAGATCCTTGTACCCTTTTCTTTTTCTCGTTCGAGCTGGCATCTGGATAAAACCTGTACAGCTCCAGTATTGCCTGCCTTTTTGTTTTTTGCACCGCTAATGTTATGTTGGGGTTTTGAGGGGTTGTAAGCTAGCGGGAGAGAGTGTAAACACATGGATGATGGGGAAGGGGGTTGGCTTACTACCTGCCAACAGTTCCACCCCAAAACTCAGAGGCGAATTTCTAATGAACTATTGCCGCTCTGCAGAAACTATATTCTTGAACACAACACAGTTTTTAAAAAAATATTTTGACTAGAAATCATAATTGAGAATCCCCTGGTAACACTTTTAAAATAGATTAAAACATGATCAGTGGGACTTAATGCCACCAACCGTGGAGAAAAATATCTCAAAGGGGTAAAATGAACGTCAAATGGTATTCCTCATGAAAAGAGAGGAACAGAATGATGGCAGTGGTGTGCCCTTGGTGCACTGAACTGATCCCTAAAGCATAAGACACATGCCCCTTCATTTCAGCTGAAAGCCCCATCTGCAGATTGTGGCACAAAGGCCTCTGTCCATTTGATTTCACTCACTAAAGAATCTGAGAACACACTGTTCAGATCAGTCAGGCCAATCCGACCTCCTTTAAGACAGAAAAGGAACCGTTATGCAACACTGGTGAGTTTATTCAGAAGATCTACATCATCTGGATGCATACTACCGTGATAAAAAAAAGACTATATCCTCTGTTTTTCCATGGTTTTCTAACTTAAAAAAAATCAATATTCCATAAACATGATCATCTGGGGTGAAATATAATTTATCCCACTACATTTTGGAGTAAAATTAAGCCAAAGTTCAGCTACAGGTAAAATAACAAAATAAAAATTAAACCAAACATGATTTAATCACTTGCAGATTCATTTATAACAAATTAATTTTGTAAAATGTGGTCAATCAATTATTATATTTGTTGGAAGACCTCTTTTGTTCACAACCGTACTTCATTTATGTTTACAGTTACCACATTTGACCACTTCTTAATATAATAATATGATACCAACACTTAATATGATACGAGAGGTTCTGTGGCTAAAGAGCAAGCCCATACCATTCCTCCTCCACTACCATGCATTGCTGCTGGGTAAGCTATGCGACACTGAAGTTGGAAAAGTTTGTCTTGGCCCAGGATTTCCACTTTGGTCTGAAATCTCGGCCGTTTGTGCTGCTTTGATCATTTTTAGTGTAAACATGTTTTCACTTAAAGACCCACTCCAATGAAAATTATGTTTTTGGTGTTTTTATAGAAAAAATTAAACTCAAAATAACATTTCTGAGTATTTCTTTATTCAAATCATTGTTAATCGGGAGCTCCCTGCTCTGCTTTATTCTGAGGCATCCACTTGCATTCAAATAGATCCGTGCACGTCTGCGTTTTCCTCGTCTGAGCTTGCATCTGGCTCAGAACTGTAAGGTTGAATAACTCTAATATGGCTCGCTTTTTTTGTTGCACCTTTCATGTTAGATTGACTAGTTAGGGGCTGTAGAACGTGTAAACAAAGGGATAATGGGAAGTCAGAGCAGGCTTACTCTGAGTTAACAATCACAACTCAGAGGTGAATTTTTAATAAACTCCTGCCGCTCTGCAGAAAGTACATCTTAGAAAACGACACAGTTTTTTAAAAAATTGAATAATCCTGATTAAAAGATCACAAGGAGTGCTTTACAAAAATCAAAAGATGATCGGAGTGGGACGTTCATGTACTGAAAGAAACACGGCCACATTTGTATTCACCTGCGATAAAATTTATATTTCATATTGTGGCCTTTTTAGCTGAGAGATGAGCATTTTTCATGATTTTGCTCTAACCTATTTGGAATCCACACCTGACAGCATTTTCTTTACTTTAAAAACACTTAAATGCTATTTTAAAATTCTTTGCTAATGACCTTCAGTCGGTCTGTTTTCAGGTGAGCCGATGCTCTATCTAACATTGTCATGACAGATAAAAGCATAAATCTGACTTTTTTTTTTGCATTGTTTTAACCATTTAGGCATGAAAATTCTATGAGATGATTTAAACTTTCACTTCTGCGAGTGTACGTGTTCAACAATTGTTGCATTCATACTCAGCACATGGCACAGTAACAAAAAAACCAAATCTTAGTCACTCTGAGGCCTCATCAACTTGAAACTGGACTCTTTTCTTTCCTTTATGTCATTTCATTCATTTTACTGTGTGTGTTCCTGAATAGTGGCTGCAGCTCTGGCACAGTGTCCCTTCCTGTCAGATTTGGGTAAACTGATCTCGTGTTCCTGTTCTGTTTCAGTTCTAGCTTGATCACAAAAACGTTCATAACAATTTGGCAAGTGCCTCTGCGGAGAGGAATCGAGTGTTTGAAGCAGCGACATTATAAATTAGTGTGAGAAACCATTAACACAAAAAAGACACAAAACTAAGATAGTATGGATAGTATGTTGAGTGACTAGCCCTTTGACAAACTTCTTTCCATAGAGACGGACATCGAAAAAGCTTTTTCGTTGGGCTAATTTGCGAGATGTGTGTGGACACACTCTTCAGAACCCTTTTTATCAATGAGCAGGATAAGGAATTCCGATTTGCTTCTGCACCCCAGCTGTGACTGACCGCTCAAAAGGTCAAGCCCGCCAGTAAAGATGAGAGGAATGGCCGGATTGGCTTAACCTTTGACCCCCCCAGGTCCGGAGGGTCACTTTCTCTAAGCACATTTATGAGAACCTCCTTCTTGGTTCCCCTCTGCTGCATCAAGTTTGCAAAGGCTGTGTGGGAAAAGGGAAAAAGAAGAGTTGGAGCGAGATGTCAGTTGGAGATAGAAAGCGGACTTTGGGAGTGCAATGCAGCCATTTTCCCCCCTCTTTGCCTGAGGCCCAGTGTAGATGTGGTGGACCCAGCCCCAGACGGCACTCTGTGGTTTGGCCAACTATGTATTTCAGCGCTCTCACTGTTTCCAGCTGAACTAGCTCCTATGCAAACACATAGGCAAACGATGGGCTTTCTTGTTTAGTTGTTGTGCTTCATAGTGTTCAAAAAGACGATGTGATGTATCGTGCCTTGCTTGCCAATAATCAACCCCTACTTTCTGACATTTTCCCCTCGGCAGCTCAGGAGATGAGAAAGATTCCTGAAAACGATTCATCTGACACTTATTACTGTAATAGCAGACAAAATGGGTTAAAACTGGGCAGCAATTGCCTTTCAGGAGACTGCAAGTGGTAATATTTCAAGCACAATGGCCTGTAATGCAGCATAAAACACATGCAGTGGTGTGCCGTATGACTTAGTCAGATTGATGTCCTTGCTGACCCAAATGTTCTCATCCCCTCCTCAGCTTTTTGAAGTTAAATAAACAGCATGTCACGAGATCCCCCACGCACCACCCAAGCGCTGCAGAGTGCGAGAGTGTGAGCATGCCCGTGCGCTGGCTGTGTGTGTGTGCACGGGCATGCACAGGAATGCCGTCGCAGACGAGCAAACGTTGACGAGTGTGACATGTCTGCTGCGACAATAGCGGGTGACAAATAACGCTGACGCACACTGTCCACGGTCTCGATCCCGCTTCCATAAAAGAGTTTGGAGCCTTTGAACATTTTTAATTAAACTAAGCAGGACCATCCCCACCCAGCCCTGTGAGTTATGTACACTGGAGGACAAAACAAGACCATCTTTTACAGGGTAGACTTCAAATACAAGCCGTTTTTATGTCCCCCTGGGCCACCATGTTGATTTTCATTATTACTAAATTCCATCTGGAATTCTGACGGGCATGTTTTGAAGGGAAAAGGGCCTCGAAACCACAAAGCAGCGATAGCTTGAAACAAAGGTCTTTGCGGTTTTGTCTGTTTCTGTTTCATGTCTGTAATTGTAGTTTATGCCATCATCATTACAACACGTTCATTTTTTTTTTCTTTTCAAGCCATTTCTTGGAAAAAAATAGAAATGATTTGTCTCTTTGAGAGGAAACAATCTGAAGTTCAGAGTAAAAAAAAAAAACATATGCTTTATAATTTTGGCAGATTTAGCAGAAACAAAGTTATTTTATGCTAGTCCTAAAACAGAGTGCTTGTTAAATCATTGCATTGTTGATATAATCATTGTATTATCTAATGTCAAACTATTGCATATGATGCAATAACTATCCCACTGATGTTTTGAAGTCCCTCTCCGATCATCTTTTGATCTGTGCAGGGGCCTGCAGCACTTACAGAGCCATTTAGGTTGACTTCTCACTGATCACAACCCAGCAGGAGCCACAAAGTCTTTTTACGACATTGCTTTATATTTATGTAATTGTAACTATTGTGATAAATATCAATGAACTGTTGTTTTTTTGGCATCAATAAAACATTAAGAGGAAATTGAAATTTTATTCTGTTTTTTTAATAAACTTTATTTGCAGAGCTTTAAACATTGTAAAAAGAAGAAACAAAAAAGAAAAACTGTTTCAAAAAAACAGGGAAAAAAAGGATTAGTGTGCATCAATTTAGAACTATGAAATTTTGTAAGGAGACTGACAAAATTATTTACATAAAATATGTTAGTCTACTTTAGAAAAGAACATGTTCCCATTTTAGGGTAAAATCCTTATGGACTTTCATTTGCATAAATTGGTCTCCCCTTTCCATGTTTTTTTTAAAAAATTATTATCACAGTTCCAAAACAAATGAGGAACAGTTTCAGAGTGAGAACTGTTTTATTCTGTATATGAAAAGGTTTATAACTTTTGACAGTTTCCTATGACTTTCTTTCAAAATAAAAGACATCTTGTGCCACATAAGATCATTTCAATGCATCAAATGTAGTAGCAGTGTCAATGGTGATCAGAAAAAAATTATTTACACATGTAATTTTGCTGTTGGTGCCATAAATTTGTGAACATGACTACCTCAAATTGAACATAGTTACCTGTAATCAGTGTTTGGAGTAATGAATTACTGTAATTTAGTTACTTTTGTCAGTAACATAATAATGTAACATAATGCATTTCAAATTATTCTTAAAAAGTAATTTACCCAACACTGCCTATAATGTTTTTTTTTTTGTCAAAAATCAACGTTGGAACAGATTTTGTGTCTAACTTTGGTCAGTTGCGAAGCTGAATGGATTGTTGCATTATGGTTACTGCAGTCAGGAGCCTTGCAGAGATTCATACTGTGCTTCCACTGTTTTAAAGAGCCTGAATGAAGTTTGACTTTTCTGACTGTTTTGTTTCAACAAATGTGGCTTGTAGTCCAAAAAATATGTCAGTCTTTAAAATTGAGAGAATTTTTATTTGTATTTAATCAGAGAGCCAAAAGAGGGATAAAGGGATAGAGGGATAAAAGAGTTGCATGTGACTCCAGAGCCTCAGGTTGCAGACCCCTGATCTACTGCAAAAGCGTGTGATTTTTTTTTTTTTTTTGTAATTATTAGGCCATTTTTTGCTAAAGTCCAAAAACGTGTGTGGTTGTTTAGGACAGTTTTTGCAGTAAAGTAGAGTGGGAGTAATTAACCAGAAATTCGCCTCTGAATTGTGGCTGAGACTGCAGAGTAATTCCTGCTAGCTCACAGCCCCTCACAACAATATAGCTTCCATAGGAACAATATTGGAGCTATCCAGACTTACAGTTTTGAGACAAATGCCTAGGAAATAAAGAAATACATGGATCTAGTCGTCTATACGCGGATGCATCAGAAAAAAGCGGAGCAGGGAGCTTGTGGGCTGCAGTTGTACAACTACAAGCTTTTTCCAATGGCATTTTTTCATCTGCTACTTATACGCAACAATTTGAATAAAGACATACTTAGAAATACAAATTTAAGCTTCATTTTCTTAATATTTGTCGACCATCGTCAGAAAAATGCTACAAGAACATGTTAAATACACCATTGTCATTGGCGTGGGTCATTAAGCGTGCTGTTTTACAGGACTCCCAATATACTGCAGAGGCTCCTCACTTCACTTGGCTCAGCAGGGGTCCTGCAGCCACCAGAGGGAGTCTTCTCTGTCCAACAATTCTTATCAAAGGCGTTGACTTCAAATTAAAACATCTGTACAGAATTCCCATCACTGTGACTCAGCCCAAACAAATACTTCTGTCTGCTGATGTGCTCATCCAGTATGTTCATCAAACATTTTTTCCTTTTTTTTCTGAATTACATGCAGAGTTCAGTCTGATTACTCATTATTTATCTGTTGTGTCAGTGGAACGTTGCTTATGTTAATAACAGCTGGAAAGATGTCAGACTTTATGGGGCTCACTGTTGTGGTGGGGGCACCATCTGGCAAGGCCTCACTGGTGGGGCAATGACCAATTGCTGGAAGGAGCCAGCCTGAGCTGGAGGCCTATAAAAGGACATGTCGCAGCATTTTCTTTAGTTTTCTGTACAACAACTACACGTGTTGAGCTCTGCCTGGAGGCCGTCCCATTCACTGCATATCCAAGGAAGGGAGGGGGTAGGAGGAGGCGCGCTCCCTTTTGTTACCTGTATTAGACTACCTGGCTGCTGTGCGTTAGTAACATGCTCTGGGTCTGAGATGACTCCAGAAAAACACAGATTTGCAGATGGCTTGAAGCGAGTTATGTTCCTATTTTTTTTCTATTTTTTGGAAATGTACCAAAGACAGTTTTGCTTTGCCGTCAACACCAAAGAGGAATAATTAATTAGATCCCCGCATAAAAGCAAGGACGGATAGGAGGCACTTCCTCCAAGAACTCATTCACCTTTCAATCCTGACTCTCTGAAGTTTCATTTGGAGTTCTTGGCCACCTTTCGGGTCTTCATCAGCATCTCTCACCTGTTCTCGACCATGGATTTGACTCGGTCGAAGATTTCCGTGGAGTTCAAGCTTGATGTTGCGGGAAACAAACGGCATTCGCGCATCTGGGGGGGTTAGGAAACCTGCCACCCTGCAAGGAAAGCGTGGTCACTTTGTGTAACAGTGCATGGCCTCTGCTGGACAAAGTGGTAACGACCATGCACAAACCCCTCCGAAAGCGGAGTGTCTACGTGTTCTTGTGTTTCGGCATCATTTACCTCAGGCTCGGGTGAGTTTTGGCACAGACACGCACCGTTTCCGTCACGTGGGTGAGGCTTAAAATGGATCGCGCTGTACTGACTTGCAACCACGGATCGTCGCCATGCCCTCTGACCTTAACAGACTGAAATTATGTGACATTGCAATCCTACTTAAATCAACTCCAATTCTTACAGACAAAAACATCCGGATCAAAGGAAGTGGTCAGTACCTGGGTACTCGTGCGTAAAAGCTGCACATCGGGATCATACGCAAATACTTTGACAAAAATGCGCGGTCACAAGGTTACTTGGTTCACTAAACTCCCACCTCTTCGGTGGCGCAAGATCATCTGAGCCACTGTCTCTACCTCAGATCAAGCTCGGCCCCTGCATACCTGCATTAATCGCGGCAGACTTGAGTTGTACTTCCACATTCCATAGCCCAGAGTTTTTACCTGTTTAGCAAGAGCTCACCTTGATGTTAAAACAGAGGGAAGTCTAACTTATACCTTTACTTGTTGCTACTAAGCATGATTATATGATGACATCTAGGGTGAAGAATCTGTTTTGGATAGCTTTGCGCACGCACAGCAGCTGTAACGTTGCTGCTAATATTCTTTGTGACATGTTGACATTTATTCATTCATATTGATTTTTTTTGTATTTTAAATACTTTAAGATCTACAAGAAACAAATAAAAACTGCTAAAAGAGAAAAAAGTAAGAATGCAGCTGCAAAATCCAAAAATGAGTGTCCCTCCTCGGAGCTGACTTCTTCGAGTTCCTCACACTCCTCATATGTCAGTCGATTCTTTATGAAGTAAAGCCAGCCGTCAACATGTTTACCAACTCTACGCAGTTAGCCCATTCCTTCCATCCTTTCACTGAGGGGGAAATCTTTCATGGTACCCTCTTCACTCACAATGGCTGGAGCCTTCAGGTGTTGAGTGAGAGTCCTGATGCTGAGACGATTTAAAAGGAAAAAAAAAACTGTGCACCCTCTCATCAAAATTTGCCCCCAGAGCTGAGATCCAACCAACTGGTTTGTTTGAATTATTTTAAGCTGCACCAAATATCGAAAATTGGGTTTTATTTAAAGCAGTCAAAACCGTGATTTCCAGGAATAATACGCACCCTTCTTTCCCCTGGAAATACTAACATTTAAGTTCCACATTCAAGTTCAAGTTTGTTTCCAGAGGATAGAAAAATGTTCCCTGATGCCACAAAAGTGATGTAAAGACTTGTGTTGATTCTAGATAACACATCACCCCGCAGGAGCGCGCCTTTTTCCTTTTCTTTTTGGAGCTGTGGTGAAGGTGCGAGCTCCGGGCAGCCAGCGCCTCTGTTTGTTTACCTTCTGGCTGGATGGTTGGGGTTGTGGTGGAGGCGGTGGCGGCAGCGACGGGGGCTACACGGTGATGATGAATGAAAGCTCTCCACCCGTCCGTCCAACGGGGATCGGATCAGTGTCACCCCATTGTCCCGTTGTGGCAGAGTGGGCGGATAGCAGTGTCTCTCCCTGCCCAATGGCAGGCATGGCTCTCACGAGAGTGAAGAGAGGCACTTTTCTGCCATGCAGAATCCCTAAAACCAGCATCATTCCGGGCTCCGAAATCCCACAGTCAGTGAGCAACAGCCTCCGCTGCCGAGAGATGTCAGAGCGCGCTCCGGCGCACACGCGGCCCTGGGAGCTTGGAGCTGCATAGAACCACCTCACCGGAGAGTTTATTATTATTATTTTTTTCTCCCATTTTTATTGGATTTGCTTCGAAAGGGACTTAAAGCCGAGCATTTAGGGATTCCTTTTCCATCTTGTCCGCGCCTTTCTCTACTCGGTCTGATCGTTGCCATTTGCTCCATGTCATCATGATCATCTTCTCGTCACGCAGTGTACTGCTGTCAGTCTACTACCCGCAGATCTTCCTGATCCTGACGAGCGGCAGCTACCTGTAAGTCGGAGCCAATTTCGCGTGGGCTTAATTAAGCCCACGCGTAATTACGCGCATCCTCAGCTCACTCTCCTCATTTACAAATTACCATTAAATCTTACGGTCTCCTTCCGGAAGGTTCAGCTGATGGTTGTTGCGTCACCAGACTGTTGGTTAAGTATTAGACTTTATCTCTGCATTTTTTTAAAGTCACACAAATGGGAAAGAAATTAGGAAATCATTGTGGACTTCACTAGGAAATTAAATCATTTTGGTGCGTATTAGTGTGAAATCACAGCTTTTACGCGCCCCTTTTACTCGGATGGTTAATTAAAGGTTTTTGCAGACTTAGTCTTTAGACTTTATGGGGGCTGCGACATGGATTCGTTTTGGCCACAGAGTGGCAGAGATGTTCAAAACAATCGGATGTGGAGGTTCAGTGCTTTTTTCCCCTTCAGCGCAGAGCAGTGTCTTCTATTCAACGCTGGGTAGTTTCATTCTTTTTTTGAAAAAAAAAAACTCCACCGGAACAAACAGTTCATTGATGCTCTGCAGCACTTTGGATGAATGGTTGAAGCAGAGAATCATTCATAAGAGAATGAATTATTTTGAATGATGCATTTTCCATGAGATGTCAGAGTGATGCTTTATTTCTGCCTTTGCCCTAAAAAACACACAAATGATGACCCGAAAATCAAAAGTTCTTTGGTTTCTAGGTGGACATTTTAGTTGCACGTACATACAAAAGTGCATTCAAAGTGACAGCAGACCTCACTTTCCACACAGGAATTCTACACTTGCAGCCACAAACCCATCATCCTGTGCCTTTCTGATGTGAATCCACTCATCAAAGTGCAGCCGCTAGAAATTCTCATATTTCTTTTAATTCTAACAAGTCCATAAGGATGTGAATTTGGTGCCTCTTTCAAAATAAAAGAGCCTTTCACCACTTTCCTGGTTGAGCTGTGTCTCAGGCATTTTGGTGAGTGCATTCCTCAGTGGAAGATGCATGCCTTGTGGCTTAATAGTGTGTCAGTTTGGTTCAGAGTGTTTGATGTGATGGAGTAGGTGTAAGCCTGCAGTGTGCCATGAGGTGGAGTGCAGCTTCTCCAGAAAGCTACGCTGCACTTCCATGAAACCTGTGAGCTCTGCACTTTATCAAGGAAGTAAAAAAAAAAAAATCGGCATCTTTTTATGATTGTGATTGTGATTTTGATTTGTTTTGTTTGACAGTGTATACATTAAGGTCAGATTCCTATGAAAATGCATTTTCACACCTGTTGTCATCGAACCAGGAAATCCTGTGAAATGCTTAAAAAGACTTTCACAGAAATTACCTTTAGCTGCAGAATTCCCCGCACAGACATTTGTGACATTTGTCAGTGTAGTCTGACTTGTTGTGAACAGTCTATGGGATGAGACATCTGTGTGCACAACTGTGTGCTGTACCCAAGCTGCGGGCGTGCCACACGCAAAGCAAACAGAATGACATTTGTGCACTTTGATGAAGCCAGGATTTAAAAGCTTAGCTGTGGAATTTTCACTAGTGTTTGATGGTGTGGGTCGTCGCTGGGAAAACCACCAATCTGAGTGTTGTCAGGTGAACGCCCCCCCCCACACACACACACACACACACACAGCACAGATATGAATAAATCAGACGCACGAGAAGAAACCACGTTATGTTTAGTTAACAAGTGAACATCCCAGGTTGCAAACAACTTCCCTCGCAGTGCCTGAATGTCATGGTTGCCGTAAGCAACCACGTATGCAGCAGAGGGTCACAAAGGGTCAGGGGAGTTCAAGCCTCCATAGCAGCGCAGAGAGCAAAGAGAGACGGGAAGCAGCCGGCTGCAGTGTGTTTACTGTGGATCCAGAATGTCCCAGACCAATGCCTCTACGGCTTAGAGGAGATTTCATTTTTAGCCTTTGAGAAGTTTATGATTTGACTTTCTCCAAATGAAGTTTTAATGGTTCTTGTAGTGTAAGTTTTTCTAAATCTACTGATGCACACACAGACCTCCCTTTCATGTGAGGACAGAGACAGCGAGTCTTCTTAGTTTGCTAATAGAGGCTTGTCTCACAGCTGTTCAGATTTATTTGAACTTAAGTGTTTGAGGTAACAGTTTATGTTGCTTTGTGTTTGTGGAAGAGCTTAAGCATCAACCAGAGAGAGACTGCGGGATCTGACGGGGATTTCGAAACAACACTTATGTCCTTGTTTTTTTGTCTCCAACCGTGACTACTTTTTCAAAGGAATACCCATCTTTCTGCATACATGCCTATGCACCATACGTTTGGTTCATTCAAATATAAATGTTTCAAAGCTGATTGTTGCCTAAATTTAAACTATTCAAATGATTTGGAGGTCTATAAACAGAGTCGTGGATGGAGTCCGTGACTCGTTTTAATCAATTTTTGCAATTTGAGCTGCTTCAAATGCTTTTTAAGATCAAGTCTCATTAGTTGTCACACACCTAAGTGTGTGAAATGTGTTCTCCACACTTAACCCCTCCCCTGGGGGAGCGATGAGCTGCAGACACAGGGAAACATTAGGTGATTTAACTCCCCAATCCAACTCCTTAATGTTGAGTGTCAAGCGGGGATGCATTGGCTTCCATTTTTAAAGTCTTTGCAGCTTATCACTCGGCCATGGATTTGAATTCTAGACTTCCTGTCTTAGGTCAGACACTCTACTACAAGGCCACTGAGCTGGTTTTACACATTTCTATGGTGATTAGACATGTGTAGATTCTCTGAGGAGGCAAAAAAGTAACTTTTCTATAAAAACTGGGGTGGTTTGAGTTGAAAATAGTAAATGCGTACCGTTAAAATCAGCATTGGTACGCGACTAAATTGAACGTGGTCTCTGAAGGCAGGACTTTACCCCTGGGAAAGTTTGAAAGTCATAATTAAACAAATCATGGGATATAGTGTTTTTGTGTGACATTTGTTTAAGAAATAAATGCTGTGTCGGAGGCGAAGAAAACCAAGCAATTGTACACCTTATTTACACAATAGCCTAGCAACCAGTCACTGCACTTTAGCACCTATAATTAAACCAAAAACCCAAATGCTTTGCTAAGACTCCCATTTTCTTAATTAACAGGTGATACTCTCATTAGTTCTTATGATGTTTTTAAAGAAATCTATGATTGATGTGCTTGGTAAGTTTTAGATCCTCCATAAATCTAAAAATTGTCCCAATTATGATGCAAAGTTGCTCGATTCTCCTATACGTGTGCTTCCTGCTGTGTTGTGTGTCTGATGTGTGTGTCTCCTATGTTTGCAGGGCCTTGTCCTCGGTGGTAGCTCTGGGTGCCAACATCATCTGCAACAAGATTCCTGGGCTGGCTCCTCGGCAGAGGGCCATCTGCCAGAGCCGCCCAGACGCCATTATTGTTGTGGGCGAAGGCGCCCAAATGGGCATCAATGAGTGTCAATACCAGTTCCGATACGGACGCTGGAACTGCTCGGCGCTCGGGGAGAGGACTGTCTTTGGGCAGGAGCTGCGAGTAGGTCAGTCTGGGTTCTAGTACAAAAATGAAAGCACGCTGCTCTTTGCATCTGTATTTAAACAATGTTGTTTTCTTGTGGTGCTGTTTTTGTCTTTTCTTCTTATTTTCCACACAACCGTTAAATGTGAGATGCATCCTTCATCTCACGCTTTATCCTTCAAAAGTTTGTGTTCCACAACTGAGTGTTGACATTTTGGTGGTGTGACCTCAAACCACGACACAAACAAGTTAAAAAAACTAACCCACTGAACTCTTTTAAAAGTTAAAAATCAAAAAAATAAAAAAAGATTTCACAAAACCCTTACCATATTTTCCCCATTATGAAGCATCCTTAAAAGCCTTTTTTTGATTTAGTGAAAGTGTACTTTATAATCCTGAGCACCCTATTCATGGATCAATTCTAGTTGTGTTTACTGATGTCAAAGCTTTTTTTAGAGGTACACGGCGCTCTGTCAAAATGTCAGTCTGTTTTTACGAGTTGAAAACAAGGTTATAAATACGCTAATATGTAGCGGCATCGGAATGTGTTTTTTTTTCTTCTGGAGTTAGCATAGTCACAGTGACATTTGTTTTAGTTATTAGTCTGGTTTTTTTATGTGTTGCAAACAAGGTTGAGTTTTATTGTGAACACGCTATCGTGGCTAGCATGTAGCAGTGTCAAACAGTTTTAGCTTTTTTATGCGTTGCTAACAAGCTTGAGAGTTAGCACAGTCACAGTAGCGTCTGCTTTAGATGTATCAGTTTTTGTACGCGTTGCAAACAAGGTTGGGAGTTACAGGTATTGTGAATATGCTAACAGAGTTAAAACTTTTATTGAGGCTAATGTGTAGTGTGTTACAAACAGGTTCTAGAGTTACTGTGAACGCAGTTAATAAAGACTGATTGACCGTAAGACTTATATCTGACTATTTTGTCTTGCTAATTGTGCATTTTGCGCCTTATGTATGACAAAAGTTCTAAAATAGACCATTCATTGACGATGCGCCTTAAAATCTGGTGTGCCCTTTCGTGCGGAAAATGGGAAATATAATACAATTATTTTTGTTTTGAGAGTAACTTAAAGGTTCACTGATATGGCACAATGGAGGATGGTGATGTACCTTTATGGTTTATGTACTCATAAGTCAGTAGTTTACAGAAATGACTGACACTAACAAGCGACACACGGCAAAACAACATTTACAACTTGGATGTTGTATTTTTCTTTAGTGAAAAGGAAAATTCTTCTGCAGCTTGTCATTGCTGCTTGTTTAAAAAGGACTGAGAGAGATCACTTTGTAAAGTATTGCAGTTTTTGATTGGATATTTTCCTTTCTCATTTTTACAAACAATTCCAGAAGAATGTCAAAAATGTGTGAAAATGAAAATCGGGCACACATAACACAGCACAAGCTCAAAAACGTGTGTTTGAAACGTGTCAGCTCAAGCATACTGACTCTTGATGGCTTTATAGAAGCTGTAGAATCGCTATAGTTTGATTTTTGTTTGTTTGCACAAACATTTTCTGTATTCTAGATTACTGTTAAATGCTGCTTCTTAAATTCTCTTGTTTTATGTTTTCTTATCTCAAGAGAAAAGCACATATTGCAAACAAGAAGACAACACTTATGTTTACGCAGAGATCTCATGTTGAGCAAACATTTATTTTTATATTTGTGCTCAGTAGGGGGTTCTGTTGGGCTAAAGCTCACATGAGGTTCTGTAAAAAGTCCTGAAAAAAGCATGTTTATATTTACCAGCTTTTGGTTAAGCATTCTGGAAAACTCTGCCCTCTTGATATCAAAGGAACTTTTACATTTCCTTTCATTCTGAGTATGCTTTGTTGGGATCATTAGTTTGTGGTTGGACTGAGTTTTATCCAGCGGTTCTGTTAGAGATCAGAAAGAAGGAATTCTACTATATTAGCTTTAGTTTGCATTAAATAAACCATTTCTCTTAGTTCTAAATTACTGTTTTTTTTTTTAATTAAAATCTTTTTATAACCTGATAATTAAGATTCCTGTTTACACATTAGCTGGTTCTAAAGGTTTGTGGTTGTTTTTCTGCTCCTTTTGGGTAACTTCTGTGTCAACAATCTGTTTCGATTAAAAGGGTTAAAGTCACATTTAGTTAGAAATCACTGAAGGGTCTTCATTTTTCTCATTTTTCATTCTGTTTTGTTTGGTTTTCACAAAACCCTGACTGGACCTTTGCATTTTATAGTTTGTAATGAATAATCAAATCTTCTATTGTCAGCAGAGACATTTTATCAGTTTGATGGACACTTTTAGGCAAAATCTGTTATTCTGGGGATTAAAGTGAAAGTACGTCATCTTAATCTAATCCAACAGCACCACAGTACTTGATTTTCTAAACTTAGCTCCACAAGTGACGATGGCGTGTCCTATAGACAGAAGGACCAGGTGAAGATTTGGCTTCTTCCTTTAGTGAATGGTTGGATCAAACCAAATCACTCAGAAGCAAAAAAAAGCAGAAAAAATAATAACTATAATAAAAGAAACAAAAATATATTTATATGTCATAAATAATAACAAAAAAATTTTTTTGCTTCTTATAGCAAACTTTTCCTCTTTACATGTAGAAATGTTCAGTTACTTCTGCATGTGCCTGTTTTCTACTAAATAAATAAAACATTAAATAATTTCAAATCTTTTCTTTTCCGTCAAAAGTTTTAGTGTCTTCTTGTTCCTGTGCTCACATTTTAATGAGTAAATCTGTCCTTAATGTCTTGAACATTTGCTACAGGAAATAAAAAAATCCACTCTTCTCTGTATTGACTAATGAATACATTCGCAGCTGTGGCATTTCCTCTCTGAATAAACCAACCTTGTTTTGATTCTTTACAATCCGTAACTCATCATCTTTTATTAAACATGATGATCCAATAATCGCTATCTAAAAAAATGCCAAACCATGACAAGAACAAAATGTGTTTTTATTTTAATGAGTGCAGAATAATGCTCTCCAAGTTTATTTTTGGGTCATCCTTCCTAAAGTTTTAAAGGCTTATTTTACTTCACAAAACATGCATTTTGAATACTCAAGCAACAATGAGATGGGAATAAAACTTACCAGCAATATGTAGTCCCTTTTTATTTCAATAATTTAGCTTTTTTACACACTAACAGAATAGTGTTGCTTCCTTATAGATCAACATCTTTAAAATCTTTAACTTCAATGTAGTTTTTTCATATAGTGACATTTTACATCTGATGTTGTTGTTAAAATCAAATAAGCATCAAACCAAGCAAAAGTAAACTAAAGTAATTTTGTTTCTATTTAATTAATTCTAAATAATATTACATGTTTTTTGTCCAACTAACAACAAAATATTTGATTTGATAATGACTTTTAGGATTGTCAAAGATTAGGAGAAATGCACCATAACAAGACCCTCAGTAATCTATATCTATGCCTGAAGAACTAAATAAATGAGTCACCCAGGAAAATCGGACTAGGGTTGACCTGTATGGGTGCTGCAGGTTTTTGGGTTATTTTTGGGTGGTATAGAAGTGCAGCGTCATCATAAAGAGAGTGCAGGTGTGTCTTGCAGTTCCCTTGACTTCAATGAATGTCAAAACATGAAAGGTACCATAGTCACTTGTGTCGTAAGTGTATGGAAGCATTTGTAAAGATAATGTAACTTGCACGCACTTACGGCATACGGCGATTCTGTTGTATGGCGTCCTTTTGCCCCGCTCTAGTTGTTAGTAAGGTGTACGGACTGGGTCCTTACTGACCACACATACGGAGTGTGCAGGTGATAAGGATGTCCACACAAACTATGCTCTGATTGTCTTATTTCCTCATTTCTAACAGTCAGATTGCATGCAAGGGACACATACTTATCACTTGAAGATCACTAATGAGCTCCTTGCACAGTCCATAGGATTCAGGGGGGTAGAAAAAAGGAAAAAAAAACATATGAGGTAGCTGTGTCTCAACTACTTCGCCCTTACATGTTCACTGTGACCTGTCACCCGCAGCATGCCCGTAGAAAAAATGTGTATGAACATTTTTGCTCTACAGGATCACTGAGTGATCTACAACTTTAACATTGAATGCAGGCCAGGTTTGCTCTTTTTTCACCTGCAGACAGCTAGTTCCCACCCATAAAGGCAGACAAAGGCATTAGCTGTAAGATTTATCTAAAAGCACATGAACCAGTTGGCTCTACAACAGAACATCCTAATAGCTAATGGTTCCTCCCCCTTTTTAGTTAAAAACTCTGGGAGCAACCTCATGCAGACTGACAAGTATGGAAATATGAAGTCTTTCAAAAAGTTTATTAGTTTTTACCTAAATTTTATTCATATTCTGAGAACACTCTAAACTGATAATGTTTAGAGGTCAGTGAATGAAAAGCATTTTGAGTGAGGTGCATCAAATAATGAACACTTAGCTGACATGCTTTTCGTTCTGCTGCTAAAAAAATGTAAACTATTTTTCTCCCTTAAGCACTGCAACTTAAGGTCCACCTTAAAAGTAGTCAACAGCCGTACAGAGAAACTTAAAAAAAATCTTTTGAAGAGTAAAAAATGCAGTTTTCCATTAATTTATCCAACTTCAGGACCTCTCATTTAAGCCAAGTGAGAAGATGCATGAGTAAAGCTGGTAGCACTCCAGTGCTGTAGGTAGAAAAGATGATGTATCTGCTGGAACTGAGCTGCTTCAGTTCAGACCACAGACACCACAGCTACTGCAGAGCTCCTCTGCCGTGTAGACATAGTGGAAAAGTGGACGATTATGTTTTCTCTCAACACCTTAATTTCAAACTACCATCAGCTCATGAACACGCTTACGATAGTTTCCAATGTTTGCTGCTCGTAATTGAAGATGCAGCCATGTTTTCTAACCATGCCTGTATATATTATGGTGCTCCTTTGCATGGCATATGAAATCATGGAATACACAGCTTGGAAAATGTTTCAATGCCTTATTTGAATCTGTAGATGATGAGGGAAGATCAACATAATCAAGCACAGGGGCAAAAGCGGTTCTCCTTCTATTCCCATTTGAAGTTTTTCATTAGGGCTCTCAAAACCATAAACACTAAACCTTTCCCCTGCTTTGTCGTACAGTCTTAGTTTTAAACTGAAGGGAGACGGTGTCGGCACTTTTTCAAGAGCTAAAGATCAACTGACCACAAGTCTAATGCATCCTCTCTGCTCGATTTTCCTGTTCTGGACCTGCTCCATAACACTAAACTGAAGCTGTTGTTTTTTTTCTAGCAAAGATAAGTTCTTTTTACATTGCTTTTTTAACCTACAGAAAATATATATATATATATATATATATATGTTCTGTAAGCTTATTTTTATAAGCTTTGAAGGTATCGAAGTCAAGACTTATTGACTGACAAACTTTTCTTATTTGGGGAAAGCTCCACTATCGTGATCTTAGTGACAAATTGAAACGCAACATTATGAACATCCAGGAAAAAAAGTAAGACTGGAAACTGGCATTTATTGTGAGTTTTTGTTTCCTCCACAAGAGCAGATCTGGTATTCCTCCCCTCCTGGCCGGTTGGCTGCTGTGCTGTTGGCAGGATTTGGCATTGTGGATTTGTGAGAATGTGGAAGGAATTATCCTCTGCAAGAAGCAATGATTGGTATTGAACAACTTTCTTAAGTCTATTAAGAAGTAATAAGTGCATTCAAAATGAAACATGGAAGGCTTAGTTAGGAAAAAGACAAGTCTGTAAAATGTGACCTGCAGCCCGATTTCCAGACAGTTTCCTTTTAAAGACCCACGCAGATGAAATGGTGTTTTTAACATGTTATTGTGGCATTTTTCTCATGATGGAGGACACATGTAATAAAAAAGAGTGTATTTGTGAAGTAGAAAATACACTGGGTGGGACACAAGCTCCTCGCTCCACTCCATTCTGATTCACCCACTTGTAGACAAATAGATCCGTGTACGTCTTTGTTTTCCTCACCTGAGCTGGAATCTGGTTTAAAACTGTACGGCTGGATAGCTGCGACATTTCTTACCATTTTTGTTGCACCGCTAATGTTAGTCTGAGGTTGTAAAAGGCTGTAAACTAGCAGGAGAGAGTGTAAACAGATGGTTGATGGGAAGTGTGGGCGGGCTTGCTCTGTCAACAGTCAGTCCCGCCCACAATTCAGAATTTCTAATGAACTCTTGCCACTGCAAAAACTCAGCGACACGTTTTATTTTTTTGACTAAAAAAACAACATAATCACAATTAAAAGACCACGGGGAACACTTTTTAAAATATATATATTTTCAGTGGTTCTTTAAACACCACTTATGTATTTATTTATTTGTTTGTTTGTGTCATGTTTGCACATAAACATAGGCATTGAGTGTGATTTCTATTCATTAAACACAGTTGTTTTTGGTTCGACCATCCCCATGTGTTTTTTATTAATGTTGCATATCATTTCTCAACTTCGGCATCCTATTTTTCATCTGTGCAAAGTTTGTAAAAAGATTTTGTGTTTACTCCCCCCTTCCCTGCCTCTTTAAAAGTTGACCCAGGAAAGCTTCATTCTGTGTGCAATCCGACATTCCTTTGATTAACAACCTGTAATAGAGATGCTCTTCCCTTAAAAGACCTGCCTATGAACACCTTACTGCTCCCTTCGAATTACAATGCACTTGAAGTCAGCGATTAGAACCTGAAAATGGACACCTTTCAACGGCTACACTCAGCATCAAAACCCAACACTGGCCCCCTTGTCATAAAACGGCCTGCTCTGGTTACTCTCTGTTTGACTTTCCAGCCAGTTTGTCACCGTCCCGATTCATGCACCTGATTCGTCTGAAAGAGCTTTCTTGTTGCACTGGCAGTGAAATATTACAAAAGTTCAATCACTCTGCCTCAAGCTGGTTGCACAAGAATAGATGCGGCACTTGAGCAGGTGAACCTTTGCTGCAGAAGGATCACTGGCGTGCATTTTTCTGTTTTTATTCCGAGCTCTACCAAACTTTAGATAAAATCTGTTTTAGGAGGAATGAAATGAGAGGGGGAATTGATTGCCAGGTATTGTTGGCTTGTGCTGCTTATGAGCCGAGAGGCATGCTGGGAAAAGATGCAAAGAAATGATTGTTTTCCTGCATTTGATCTTTTTTGTGTTTCATGTTCCTCAAGTGTCTGTCAGAATGCAGCTTTGCTTTCAAATTGTGAGTCACCAAAACAAAAGTATGGTTAGAATTGCTCTTATTTTCAAATGTACAGAAGCTTCTTCCTGTTTCTTTCTTTCCCTCATCTGAATCCAGAATCGCAGATCCTGGGGCTCGATCCACCTGCAGATCTGAGGGGAATCGTGTCAAATAAAGCGTGTTTATATCAGCAGGTTTACTGAAAACCACATATGGGGAACGCACTGTATTCCTGAATTTAGTTGGGAGCTGGACATGTAAACCTTCTGGAATCAAAGCTACATCTTCTGCCTGATTGCACTGGTCCATCTGCAGTGCATCTTACGTTGCGTGGGGAATTCGCCTCAGGATCATCACTTATTTTACATTGTCTCTGTTGCGTCTCCGGTCCGTCCCCCTTCTTCCCTGGCTTGCTGCACCTGTTTTGAGTAGTTCGATCTGCTTTCTTCGCTTTTGCAGTCCATGGGGAAAATGAATGATGGTGTTTTCTGTGGGGTTAATGTGCGTTATCATGTGGGCATGTCTCCTTGAATATAAAATAAACTCCATCCATTTTCTTAACCAGCCATATCCCTTTGGGCGTCACGGGATGAAATAAAATTGGACACGTTTTTATTTTCAAAGTAGAATGGAAGTTTTTTCTACCGTTTCTTGTTTCTTCAGCTTTTTGCCGTGCTATCAATGTGTTGAGCGTAGAGCCTGAACATGGTTGTTGAAACTTCCATACCTCTGGGTGAGAGTTTTGAATGCTGAAGCCTCAAAACCCATGATATGCCTTTACAAAGACTTTTCATTGAAAGTGACTGCTTGAACACACATTGCTGAGGGTGGTGTGAACGTAGCTTAAGAAGAGGGGAAAGGTCACCTTGGACAGGTAGTGCCAGACCCAGGTCAACACTGAGGTTGTTTTTGTATCCTTGCACCAAAAGTGGAGGAGGATAAGTATGTGCAAAGAGGATGTGGTAGACTTGAGGGGTTTGGGTTTTGTGTTGCATTAAAAAGCTGAAAATTATTACCAATAACAATTGGTTCCTTTTCCTTTCTTGAAAAAAACCCACACATTTTCGTCCTCCAATCACTGCATATTTCATAAATCAATGACAGCTAGAGTGTGGTGTTGTTAAAATTAACATATTCTCAATGTCCTAATTTTTGAAAATAAGTAATTTTTTTTTACTAGATTTGTAGCTAAAACAGAGAAACTCATAGATCTTGATTATTACACCCATAGTTCTTATTTCATATTGAACAATAACAGGCTTTTTTTTTTTGCTCCATAGCTCTACAATTTCTCTTCTCGCACGAGCTCCTGCTGTCAGGACGACAAAATACTTGCAGATAATACATTTCGCTGGCGGAGCTCTTTCCCCCTTCTCGGAATCGGCTGATGGTCATTTGTGGTGAAACTGTATCCCTGCAGAATGCAGAAAGTACAACAGCGCAGCCTATGAGGCTAATAATGAAGGGACAGAAAAAAAATCTATTCAGTTGACCATGTGGTTCCATTTGTTCTTTGCTGTCTGCTTTCAAAGAAGTCAAAGGAAATGCAAGTTGAAATATTTATTTTAAGTCCGACATTTTCTCCTTGTAAATCATAGTGTCTCAAAAATTACACATTGAACGTGGACTACAGGATAAATTGTGTTTCCTCAACATCAAAGGCGCCTGTTGTTTGGTTTTAGTCAACCGCATTTTTTTATTTACAATACCAAAAACACATAACGTCACATGGATCTCACGGTTTAAAGTCTGTTGGAGAGTGAAACCTTTACAGTTTCAGTGGTAAAAGAAAGTACAGTGGTGCTCTGTTTGACATGGGATCTTGAGCATTTTACCCACGACTTGGTTTAATGAAGACAACCCAAAACTCATTCTTCAAAACTGGAGGTTTTTCAAAAGTACACAAGTGGATACTTTGACACTGCTGAACTCTTTCAAAACACCATCAATCATGTCCCTGCTGCCGAGGTTCTTTTTTTTCTTTCCTTGCTTGGGATTAGTTTTGTTTTGATTGTACGCTCCTCAGGCAAATTGCGGTTATCAGCTCAGATATCTAATCATTCAGCCGGTTCTGCTATCCCACACAGATACAAAAAATAATTTTTAAAAATGAAGACAAGTTGTTGTGAAGGAAGGTGGTGCAGTGAGGCAAACAGTTTATAGAGCTGCGATGCATGGTGTAACCGAGCTGCCAGCTACACAGCAGCTTCCCTCACAGGGAGCCAAGTGCTTGACACCATGCGCGGAAATGACGCGTGCATTGTGTTATGGTGGAACGGTGGTGGATAAAAGGCCTATTTTTCAGCCTATCATCATGTTGGCTGCCGTAATCCTCTCTGCCCACCTCCATGTGAGTCCAGAGAAAACACAGCAGCTGTACATGTTGATGTGTGTGTCTGTGTGTAGAATCTTTTCCCCAACTTGATCAGATAGGGGGAGTGCGCTGTGTTGTTGTTTCTTCAGTGTGTGGGCTGTGGCCATCATGGCTCAGTAAAGGTCATCTTTTACTCTTTTTCTCCAGTGTTTCGCCTCACATCCTCTGCCCACAACATGTGTCTGTATCCAGGGTGGGGCCCCTCGTCCTACGCAACCAAACATTACAATCAGCGGCAGGCCCCTCTGCTTGTTCATTCAAAAACGCCGTCTCCCCCTTGGTGTGTCAGGAGCTGGGACCTCTCTCCCACTTTCTCTCCTGGCCCACCCACTGGCTGGCTGGCTGTCTGCTGACTTGGCCGCGGGTCAGGATGGACCCTGCATGTTTGCGATGCACACTTCTCCCCTGCCTGTTTCGGTGTTATCGCTGGGATCTGCGTCTGTCTGCGTCCGCTGGCGCTGCTAGACGCAGGAGGAAACAGGATGGGAGCGGATCAACTGTAATCTCGCAGTAAGCTTTGTCCCCCACAATCCCATGCCGATCACTGTATTCTCTGCAAGCAAGACCACCGCTGGACATCTGCATGTGCCAAAAATCACACCGGTTCTGGGCCACCGCTAAGTGGGGAGAGGAAGGGTTGGTGGCGGAGATGTTGGGAGTGTGCTTGCATCTTTGTTTGGGGGCGATGAGCATCAGCCAAGATGGGAATGTGAAGCCCGGGGGATTCTTTTATCAAGAAAGGAAAAACATGTAATCGGCGGTATGTTAGACCTGCTGATTATAGTAATGAGGATAATGACATCTTGAGTGATATGATGTGGTTTTGCTGTATATCTCTGTAAATATGCTGTCATTGAAGATGAGAAAAAGTCAGAATGGAGGGAACTCCTCGGCGATGTCCTCACTTGAACTCATTTTCGCTAAGCACCTGCAGGCCCATGTTTCTGAACAGGTGAGGTCCCGATTGGGTGTCATCATTAGGATGACGTGGGGATGGGGGATTTGAGCTTGTTACAGCATGTCTGGGTCTTCATCAAAAAAGCTTTATCTCCACCTCAGGGTGGAGATCAGGGAAGAAAGAAAAAAACAGAATCTTTCGAAACATTTTATTCTGCCAGCACACTTTGTGCCTGGGAGGCAGCTTACCTAAATTCATTAAATACAACCCTGAAAACTCCTTAATTGTTGCAGCTTTTGCTACTCAAAGCCCTCCTTATTACATGAATCAAACAGCCGCTGTTTGTGTCACGTTTCCAGCTCATTGATGCCTCAGTGTGGATCCCAGTTCTGGTAAAACAATATTTTTTATTGTACAGGAACACGGCTGTGCTAATTCCTAGAGCTGTAAACCTCACGGACCACAACTTTGCCTATAATTTGCAGGGAGCATATGTTCATAGCAACGGTACATAAAGAGGAACGGAAAACAGTAGTAGACAGAGAGCCTTAGTCAGTTCAGTGATTGGTACACAAAGCTAGGGGTTTTCCTCCAACTTTCTGCCCCTTCCTTGGGGCCCTGGAGACACAGTTCCTGCATTGCCCCAGCGCTGGCTAGAGCTTATTTTGAGTCCTTTTGGTGTCATAACTTCAGTATGTCTACATTCTCCAACTCTGTTTTTTGTGGCACTCCCCTACCTTGTTCTTGTTCGTATTTATTGATGCCGTTAGCTGTCAAAGTGTTCAGATTTAAGGTAAAAGTGAACAAAAACCTAGGTAAAGAGACATGACCTAAAAAAAAAAAAACTCAAGAAATGACAATGTTGCAGCAGAGAAATATGGTTCATATGTGATAGCTGCAGGATGACTATTTTAAAAATGGTTTGTAGGGCTGTAGACGAAAGTGTAAAGGCTCCTGACCACCACCAGGTGACACTTTCTTTTGTTCCTTGTGGTGCCATCCCCCAGTGACAGCCATCACCGACAATTCCGACCCACTGCTGCACTCTGATTTTTTTTGTGTGTTTGAGACTGTATTCGCTTCAGTATTTGTGCATGAGTGGGTTTTCCTGTCCCCTCTGGGTTCCAGCAGACTTCTCTTCTTCTCCAGACTTGTCATCTCCACTAAATCCTCTAGTCTTCCTCCCCTTTGCTGTCGTGAAGTTGCATCTATGCTCTGCTGCTCCTAAAACAGAGTGTTTGCATGCTTCAGTGCTGCTTCTTAGGCTGCACACCTTTCTTTGTATTTGTGCAACCTGAATAGCCAAATTTAGAATCAAGTTTCAAGGCCGGCTGTGCGGACGATTGAGAAAGGAATTTGTTTCAGGTTGTAAGTTGCTTTTAAGAGGCCGATCAAACTAAGTTGTACAACAAAGTTAAAGACCCGCTTTGATAAAAATTTTGTTTTTGTTGTTTCTACCATGTTCTTGTGACATTTTTTCTCATGGTGGAGGACATATTGAAAGAAAATTAAGCTTAAAATTGCACAAGTATTCTTTATATACTTTATATTATGTAAATATTACCAATGGCAAACTAAACTAATGAAGCAATACCAATCCAAATCTTTGTGATTCAGGAGCAGAGAAAAAAATTCAGTTGGAAAAAGCTTGTAGCTGTGGCTTAGAAGATACAATCTGTGAGCCAAAAGCTCCATGCTCCACTCCAATCTGATGCATCCACCTTTAGATAAATAGATCAATGTACGTCTTCCTTTTCCTCGTTCGAGCTGGCATCTGGATCATAACTGTACAGCTGGATAGCTCAGGTGTCGCCATTTTCGTTGCACTGCTAATGTTAGCATGGTGGTTGTAAGGGGCTCTAACACAGCAGGAAAGAGTGTAACCAGAGGGATGATGGGAACTGGAGGCAGGCTTACTCCTTGCCAACACTTCCACCCACAACTCAGAGGGGAATTTTTAATGAACAACTGCAGAAAGTATGTCCTAGAAAAAGAAACCGGTTTTTTCAAATTCTGACTAAAAACGGCACAATCTTAATTAAAAGACCACTGGGAAAGCTTTTACAACAGATCAAAAGATGATTAGAGTGGGACTTTAAATGAATACAAATTTTGTGGTTACAGCAGTTTCTGTACTTTTTAGAGTTTAAGATTAATAATTTTTTTACTGGGAAGAAAATATACTTTCTATCCAGCATTTTTCTGTCCTTTGTTTCACAGTTTAATAGGAACAAAACAACACTGACCATAGGGCTTGTTTTTGGACAGAGCAGTGGCCTCCACAGCCAGTCGTTTCTCTAAGTCTTGTCAGTATATTATGTGTCTTTTCCTCTCCTGTCAGCAGCAAAGCCTAACCAAGGTCTGTGATCAGAGCAGAAACCAGTGCCTGTTGAGGTCAGTGGCTGTGTTACTACATCATTCAGCCTATGCTACGCTTAGCACTGCCTGTATAATGTTGCTGGTTGTCAATCTCATGTGCTGTGTCACATGGATTTTGGCTAGCAGCAGATTTGTCTCTGTCTCTAAACACAGATGCCCGTTTTAGCGGAGAGCCGCTACATCCAGAGATGTCTTTTTGTGTCCCAGTTCCGGCAGATGGTCCAAAGATGGGCGTCACGGCAGCGGGCGCTGTCCAAAGTGATGCGGTCTGTTAATGTGAAGGCCAAAACACACTGAGTCAGTCTCCTTCATTGTATTTCTGTTTTTGGCTCCTGACGCAGCCGCATGACCGGATATGTTGTGGTGGTTTGAGACGACCTGTACCTGTTTGACTGCAGCAAAGCTGATCGCACTCTCTCCTTGGTTCTTGGCTTGCAGAGCAGACACTTGCCACTAAACTCCATTAGACATCTGTTTTAATATTTCCCCCATTCTTCTCTCCTGGATGTTTCCAAATTCATTGAGGTTTTTCTGGTCACTCCAATTTTCCACTGGCAGCTTGCGAGGCTATCCCAGTGTGGTTCCTCTTGGAGGCCTGTCAGAACTTCAGGCCCGCTCCCTCAGGGATTTTTGCTGCTCTTTTAGGGTTTTTTTTTCCCACCCATATCTCATCATAAGCTCAGTAGGGCATTTCTTTCATACGGGCGTAGAAGGGAAACCATTTTGCACACAACAAATTGGCAAATTGCTTCAGAAATGTATTCATGTATTTACAGCAAACATCACTCACTGTGCATTGGCTAAGACTCTATGGGTTTGGGAAAGGTTAAATAGTCCATATAAATGGATATCTTAGTGCTTAAAAGTCTGATTTCCAGTGTGTTTTTTGGTTCAGTGCACAAATAAAAAAACGTGGGTGCATTGCCTCAGCTCCATGGCCCGTGTAATTGGCTTTCATTATGGCCAGACAGAGTCTTGACAGTGCCAGACCCACCAGGGGGTAACAACCAGCATCATCATTTTTCCCCCTAAACAGCAGAACTCAATGGGTTTGCATCTACGGCCCAGGGAACCACCCTTTCTCTGGAAACTGCCTTTATTCTGTTTTAATCATTACACTGACGCTCTGTTTGTGTGCCTATGTGCAAATGTGTTTTTGCCAGTGAATGTAAGGGTGGAGGGCAGCGTGAGCATGCAATGTATTTTTATTATGTGACCAGTCAGAGTGTTGCGTGTGCATGAATGCATGTCCATTACATGTGGGTACCTACACTTGTCCTTGTGTGTGTGTGTGTGAGGTGGGGGAAGCAGAATGTTACCACAAACTGGAAGGGCACAGCTCTGCTCCTAACCAAAGAAGCAAGCGGTTGTGAGTCAGGCCCTGATGGGCAAACCTGTGGCCATGATATTAGCTCCAGACTTCCAGGCCCAGGCGAGGGAATTAGCAGCGGTTTTGGGTGAACATATCTAACGAGAGTTCAGAAAATGCCCCAGGGCAAGAAAAAGAGGTGTTAAAAGTGCCTCTGAGGAGGAAATTAAATATTAAACATCTGCAAGCAGTAAAATAAGCTTAGTTTATTTAGTTGTGTAAATTAAAGTGCTTTTTATATGTAATAAACTTGAGAGATGGATTTAGACAACAGACCTTTTGACCCTGAACAGAAAGAAGCAAGAATAGAGCCTGATATTACAACTAAAAAAAACAAAAAATGAAGCAAAAAAACTCAAAGCAATTTAGTGTGAAGAAAGTCATTGAAGTGGACGAAGTGAACTCCTGTGAAAATGCTTTTATTTTCAGGCTTCATTGCCTAAGTTCTTTGGATAACATTAGAGATTGATCCATCGTTCATATATTTCTGGTCAGATCTTGCAACTTAGCGTGAAGCTTTAAACATTGCCCCGCCTACTGCATAACCCCACCCCATTTACATTTCTACCTCAAAACACAGCTGTTATAGGTCAAGATACATGTTTCCTGTTCTTTAGATATCTGTCCTTGTCTTTAGTGCTTCCTAATTTACTAGTTTGGTGCTTTATTATTTGTTCAGTGACATTGCTGAGTTTTTTCAAGCTAATTGACTATGCCTACACTTTTTGGAAATGCTTGCAAGCCAGTGTGTCACTCTTTATCAGTTGTCTGATAACCCAGTTTCCTTGTTTGTGAAATATTTCCACATAAACTTTTTGCTCTTTTCCACTAATACTGGCTACAATGGCCCCCCATGAAGCAGAACTGGCTGCAACTTCATCAACTGAAGAAAGCAAAATGACAGTCTGCTTCTGTAGAAGACCCACTCCAATAAAAATTGTGTTTTTAACATGTTCTTGTGGCATTTTTCTCATGATGGAGGACATATATTAAGAAAATTAAACTTCAAATTGCATTTCGGAGTATTTCTTTACTCAGATCGTTGCGAATCAGGATGAGACAAAAAATGCAGTTTGAGTTGAAGTGTATTTGTGACAAAATACGCTGGGCAGGCAACACGTTCTCTGCAAAGGTGGAGGGGAAGGGCGTGGTGGGGTTGCTGCGTACCAACAGTCCTGCCCACAACTCAGAGTATATTTTGAATTCCTGCTGCTCTGCAGAAACTATGTCCTAAAAACAACACAGGTTTTTGATATCAGCTAAAAACAAAAGATTACTGGTAAACGCTTTTGTGGGTGGGTCTTTTAACTTAGGTGTTTCTATCTTTCATAGACAACTATAGATATGTTGGCAACTTTCAACTTGACAGTGTTAGTACCCATTTGTTTTAAGTCTTGTGGTATTTTCAGTCATTTGGATTTTAGCAGAATTGATAGCAGAGGGTTTATTTCTCTGAAGTTGAGAGCCGTGCTGACAAAGTGAACGTTCTGAAGAAGATTTAACTTGCTAATAAAAGATAAATAGAGCTCATGTGTCCTGTGTATGAACACAGACATTTATTTATGGTGGAATCAGTTGCCAGTTTGTAACCATGAGTTTTGATATATGTGGCTCTTCACACTCCAGGAAGACCTTATGGGTTTTGAGAATAGGGTCTATTTTTGACAAATTGATGTGTGGAGCTTTTAAGTTGTTCCTTTGAAAACCATTAAACAAATGATAAATTATTCTGGACTTTTTGGCTCGCTGAAGTGAAGACGGAAAAAAAATGTTTTACCTAGAGAGAATCAAATAATTGCATCTGAGCACATTACCCAACACACATCAAAAGACTGAAAACATTCCTCTCTGAAAGGCCCCTCCAAACACTCGGCACTCTGCGGTTAACCTTGCTTGTGATGCTCTTCCCCTTCCATATTATTGCTACTTGAAGGGAGAACAGGGTTGCAATAACCAACAGCCATTTTTTTTTCACCTGGAGATGCCTTGTAAGTCGGAGCTCCTTATACACATTATATCAAAGCAAAAAAAAGGACACAAAAGGAATAGCGTAGTGTGTTGTTATTAAAGTGAACACAGGAACCAGTCTTCAGGCTCTGTTTTAAACTAAAACACATTTGAAAAAAACTAAAAGGCAATAAACAAAAATTGTAAAAAGCCTGTCAACAAAAAATGGAAAAACACAGTTTTGTTTTTAGCCAACTTGAGTTACAAAAAGTAATTCAATTAGTAATGTATTTTAAACTAGATTTTACTGTATACTCCCGGCAATGGACTGGTGAATCATCCAGGGTGTACCACACCTTTGTTCAAATGTGGAAAGGCTCCAGCATTCCCATGAAGAGATTAAGCAAGTTCAGAAAATGGATGGATGAATTTCACTATTTGCTATGGAGTAAAAAAAATGTAATTGATTAACTTTTGGATAGTTTCTTTGAATTAATGCAAAATCAAAGAGGCTTAAGATAGTCTTGTGTCACATTTAACTCAGTCCCACTCTGATCATATTTTGATCAGTCGTAAAAGTGTTCCCAGTGGTCTTTTAATTATGATTCTGATGTTTTTAGGAAATTGTAAAAACCTGTTATTTTCTAGGATAAAGTTTGGGCAGAGCAGGAGTTCATCAGAAATTCCCCTCTGAGTTGTGGGTAGAAGTAAGCCTCCGCTGATATCCTATCATCCCTTTTAAACACTCCCGCTAGCTTACAACCCCAAGCAAACATTAGCGGTGCAACATAAATGGCGAGCAATATCAGAGCTGTCCAGCTTTACAGTTGTAATCCAGATTCCAGTGCAAGAGGAAAACAAAGACGTATATGGATCTATTTGTCTGCAAGTGGATGCATCAGAATGGAACAAAGCAGTGATAATGGCCCATCCATTTCACTTGCTTTATAAAAAAAAATAGATTTTTCAAATGCATTTTTTTCATCTGTTCCCGATTCATCCCGATTTGAATAAAGAAATACTCAGAAACACAGTTTTAATCTTAAATTCTTTCATATATATCTTTTGTCCTGAGAAAATGTAACAATAACATGTTAAAAACTCCAAAAACACAATTTTCATTGGGGTAGGTCTTTATATGATAATTTTATTTAGAATTTAGCCATTAAATGTGAAAATGTATCTTTCAAATGCTATTTCTGAATATAATCTAATCTAATGTCTTTTTGATCTGCAGTTTTGGTATCAAAAATGGCAATTAAACCCTCCATATCTTAAAAGGTGACCCAAAGTTAATTGAATTTCTAGCATTAACCAGCAAGAGCAGAAGGATGTCTCATGACTCCACTGCAGGGAGGGGGTGAAGCTGCTCATCTGCACTTTGAACGTTGAGGAAGTTATAAAAAAAAGTCACAGCTATGCTTCTGATTTTTCCTCTCACCCCACAGCAGGCGCTTAGTAATTTTATCCTCTTTGGTTTGTTTAGCCCAAAGCTAGAGTCAAAGTGAAGAACTGGGGTGGGGGGTCCTAACACACACACACACACAGGCGGGCCCACCTCCATCAGAGGACTAATGACTGAAATTCTACTAAATATTTATAGGAACAAAAAACAAATGTATTAAACAGATCACAATTTGGAAGCCATATTTAAATGATAAAAAATCTGCAATGGTATTATTGGAATTATTTGTGTTAACTATCAGTAACAGAGTTTACACAGTTTCATTGTACTTAACATTGTAAATTGAATTGCAAACTGCAAAATGCCTTTTCCCATGACACGCATCCAAACTGCATCTTGATCATCAACTGAAAAAAAAATGTTACGATTGGAATTACAAGTGGAAAAAAAAGCTTCCTTTGTCTTAGTGTCCTTTATCTATACCAGTTCAAACATGTTCAGGGCTGCAGAGGGGCTGCAGTCTATTCCAGCTGTCATCAGGTGTGATGAAAGGAGCACCCTGGAAAATTTGTAGCCCATCACGAGGCCACACACAGACCCACATCTGCTCCCTCCAACAATCACATCTAGGGTCAGTTCATAGCAGCCATATCTTTGAAATAAAGCCTTTTTTTGCCAGTCAAACATCTACTTTTGGCTTCATTCTAATTTATTTTCCAGAGATATATCTGTAAAACTTTTTTTTTCACCTTGTGTAGATGTTTTTCCCCCTAACTGTGTTGCTTGATTTTAGTTTTATTTTTTGTAGTGGTTTAAAATATAATTTCTCTATTAAAAAAAACAAAAAAAACATCACTTTTTAGTTTTCCACAGTAAGTTCCCCACAAAAGAAGAAAATGTCAGTTCGTCCTGCAACTGAAACCCTCTCCCGTCATGTCACTAACACTCCCGGTGGCCCCTGGTTCAGGCCCCCACACACTGTTTCCTGTCTTGTCAGTGAGTGACGTGAGTGACATGAGTGACGCACAGACCTGCAGACCTGCTGTGTGCAGTGTGGGCAGCAGCTCAAGGTGCTCCTGCAGAAGAATTCAGCACTTTGGACAGCACCTATATCAGCTCTCCACTCTGGAATTCCTGCACTCTTGCAGGCTGGGCACAAGGACTTTGTGGTCGGAAATGTGACCACGTTTCTTACCAAGGTGCACGAAAGAAGCTGTTTAGCAGCAGGGTGGAAAAGTGGTGACTTCTAAAGCAGATGTGGGAAATTCCTTGAATTTTATTTTCAGCAGTGCCACTAACAGTGTTGTGGCACAGATAAAAGTTTGCTCAGAACTAAAAGTATTTCTCTGCTAAACGTGTTTTAGAAAAAGATTCCTTTTTCTCTTGCAGGCAGTCGGGAAGCAGCTTTCACCTACGCCATCACAGCAGCAGGGGTGGCCCACGCCATCACTGCTGCCTGCAGTCAGGGCAACCTGAGCCAGTGCGGCTGTGACCGCGAGAAGCAGGGCTACTACAATCAGGAAGAAGGCTGGAAGTGGGGGGGCTGCTCAGCTGACATCAAGTATGGCATCGAGTTCTCCCGCCGCTTTGTGGATGCCCGGGAGATTAAAAAGACTCCTCGCCGGCTGATGAACCTGCATAACAACGAGGCTGGCAGGAAGGTACGAAAATCTCTGATGCTAACGCCCTGACACTTTGTGCCATGTGCTCACATATACATATTTGCTGCTCCACTTTTGGAGCAACAAGGGGAAAAACAAGACTTTCAGGTGCTGACGTTGTCTTTTAATTTGTAGGGTTAGATATTCAGGCTAGGAGAATTGAACAGTGTTGTACCATTGTTGTTGCAGGTCATGGTTCATGTTCATAAAATGGTTCTAAAGGGTTTAATTTGGAAAGACCGTTTCGCCTTTAGATTTAGAAGGGAAGAAGTATCTTTAACAACATTTCAAAAGAAATTTTTTTACCCCTTTAATACCAAAGATGCCACCAGGGACTCTTAAACTCTTTTTGACATGTTGTAACTCTTTGTCAATTAATGAGATCAAAGTGAATCATCCGTATCTAGCGCAGAGAGAAGCAGCTTTTCATTTCAGCTTTGGACCTGTTGCTTCTAGATCTGTAAAGGCTACCGGATCAGTACCCACCTGCGCAAAAGGTTCCACTTCCACTCAAGCATTTTATGGCATTTACCAGTCAGAGTATATCTTGTATATCTAGATGTTAACAATAATAATATCTTACAAACTTTTATAAACGTATAAATGTTTACATTGTATAAACGTACAAATGACAGGAGCTCATCTAATCATGTAAGATTTGAGTGTGTGGGGTGCCAATCATACAGATTGGGTAGGGAAAGCACACATACCCAACACTTTACTAATGTAAAGTGCTTGATAACTGCGCAAAGACACTTTTCTCTGCAACAAAATCATCTGATTTACGTTAATTGCATCAACACTTCAGTTCTGCTTTTCTCTGCTTCAAAGGGAAATTAAGTTAATTGCATAAACCGTTAAAGAGTTACAATTGTCCAAAGACTGTACACATCAGAACCAAAGCACCAGAGTTCAAGGGTCAAACTAAAATATTGACACAGAATTTTGTGATAATAAAGCTGTGGTGTTTACTTTGCTTTAAGATGCTTTATCATTTTTCTAATTTTGGGTCACTTCATCTCTATTATTTGATATTATTAATCCTTATGGATCTGCTAAATGATCTGCGCTTGGACTGGTAGAATATAAATACTTCTAATAAAAGACTAACTAGTTACCAGATTACTGTAACTATATATACTGTATATTAAAATAAGAGTTAAGTAAAACATAATAGGGGTGAGATTAAAAAAGTTTTCTTTTTCTTACTACACTGATTCCTTCAAATAAACTGAGCTTTGTAGCTGAAAGTGTCCAAGGCTTAAAGGTGCATATTCGTTCACTGGTCATAGAAACAAAAAACATAAAAATGGAGATCAATGCTCATATTCTCAAAACAATCAGTCAAAAGAGCAGCAGGGATAATGTGCAAAGTATGATGAAAGAAAGTTAGGGTTTGGGTTTGGAAAGTTAGGGTTTGATGCTTACAGATAGATCTAATGAGATTTTTATGACAACTGAGAAAAGGGGAGTTTAGCTGATGGTCACTAAATGGAGATAACTGTCCTTCCTTCTTTCCAGTTACTTTCGTGGATTTATGAAGTGTGACGACAGGAACAGGATATTATTGCAGTTGTCTGCACAACACCAAAACATGTCACTGCCATTTGACTGCATCTATTCAGGGCGTGAAAGCAGGCTGACAATGCTGGTGTTGACACAGCAGACTGATGGGGTCTGCGCTGTGTGCCAGGCAACTGGCATGCTGGACTGTCAACGTTGGCGCTGTTGCTGTTCTCACCAAAACCGCTGGAAAGTAAAACACAAAAAACAACAGGAAAATCTTGTAATTTTCTTGACATATATTTTGCGTTTTTAATAATCCACAGTTTTACTTTAAAAAAGCATGTAGTCATATCTTGATGTTTTAAACTGGATGAAAAATTCAGACTTGTCTGCATGTCTGGAGATTTCAGACTAACTTCTTGAAGATCTTCTTCTCAAGAACTGTTACTTGCATCTAAACTTTAACAATTTACCAATCTTCTCATTTTATTACTAGCCATCTTTTGAGTAGAAATGTTCTCTGTCATTAGATTAGAATGACATTTTAATTTTATACTTTGCTAAATTCTGAAGGTTACACAACTTTAAAGTCAAGGGTAACCATACAAACTGTTTTCTCTAAAGGTGCAAAAGAGTTTATATACCCTATTTTTTGTGTGTTTACTAATCATTCCCCAGATGCCTGCATATTTGTGCTTAAAGAAGACAGAGGCCTCCAAATCTGAATTATTAGCTTAATCTAATACAGCAGCACAAAGTATCAGACTCCATCAGAAGAGATTTGACACTTAAATGAGCATTTTGAGCCAGCGCTAAATTCTTGCAAATGCAACGTTATAAATGATTACAATGAGATAGCCCTAAAGCAGAATACTATAGACTGTCAAATTGGTTGATGATGTTTAAAAAAGACTACAGATGGAAACCAAGTCATACTGGACCAATCAGTGAAGGATTGGAGGTTTTGATGAACCTAGTTTAAGTAAATGTTTCCATGCATCTGTCAGGCTCTTTATACCAGGCATTCCTAGTGGTTTTTGCACCGTGCATTTTTGGAAATCCTCACTTTGAATCAACATCTGCGGCAAAACTGACAGCTGACCCCAGCTTTTATGAAGTCAAGGAACTCATGTTTTTTCAATCAAGTGTCCTTAAACTGGGAAACTGTGACCACATGGGTGCACAGACATGACCGACAGAGATACTGAACATCACTTATGTACGTTTCTAAGTGTCGGATAGAAATGAAGACTTGTGGCTCTGGAAAGGCCTGCTGCCAGGAAAAAGCTACACAACCAACCGACATCTCATACAGCAAGGGCACATGCTTCACTCAGGCAAGTCAGGAAAGCTTTTTAATTAGGTTAAAGGACTCTTGTGTGAACAGTCAGGGACATGACCCACTTGAGGTTGACCCTGCCCTCTTGCTCCTTAACCTCTCAAGCATTTATACATTTTTAACAGAACATTTTTTCAAATTTTCCTTAATTTCTTTAGCCAAAAAATTGACGATTAACTTAAGTTTAAGATCATATAGCATTTTACTGCTTTGTGCCAAATATGGCTTATAATCTTAAAACAAAATGTCAAACTGGTTTGAGAAGACACATACAACTCTCAAATATCTGCTTCATTTTGTATGCACTCCTGATCAAAATCTAAAGACCAGAAACGAAAATCCAAGAACTTGTATTTATTACAGCTGGACCATAGCAAGGTTCTAAATAGAGCTTTAAAATGCAAAAAGAAGACAAGTAGTCATCAGCCTTTAAAAACCAGAATTTGCCAACATTTGCATTCAATTGTATTTTCTAACGCGTAAACGTCCTGTTTAGGTCTCTTGATGTACATACCCCTTTCAACTCGACACGAGTAAAACTCGATATTAAATGACCTAGAGGAGGATTGTTCAGTTAACACTTACCGGTTCTCACATCGTCGTTTCCTCCTTTCTATATTGCTTTTTCATATGTCTGCATCAACTTTTTTACTGATTTCAGATGTCAAAATCCTCCAGGCCTTGCAATCGTTGGCAATAACGTTCCATGAGTCAAGGGCACCCCTACGCCTGAGGATGTCCTTTAGAGTGTCTTTTTATCTGAGAAAGGGCCTGTCTCTACTGTTGCCCCCATTCAAAACTCTGTACAGAAGTGCTTTCACGGGCTGCTCCTCTGGCATGCAGGCGACATGACCCATCCAGCATAGTCTGCTTCTGATGAGGATGATTTTGATATCTATGGTGTTGTCATTTGTGACAAAATGATCTAATCTGATCTTGAGAATAGATCTCAAGTGTCACTGCTGCCAACTTACAGACTTGTTTGACACCACTGTTGTACTCGATGTGGTCAGAAAGTTCTCTGTCAACACGCAATCTAGAATGGACTTCAGAGTAGAATAATAACTGGAACAAAATTGGCAGGACATTCGAATTTTACCAAGCTCTTGAAAAGAGAAGCTCTCTGTTTACACAGTCAAAGGCTTTTGTAAAGTCAGTGAATGCGAGATGCATGTTTTGCTGTTGTTCTCTGCACTTTTCCATTGTTTGATGCAAAAGAAAGATACTGTGAGTTGTGCCTCTGCCATCTATATAGCCAGATTATGATTTGGGGTACACTAGCTCAGCTAGGCGTTTTACACGCAACAGTACAATATCAGCGAATGCCTTACGTCGGACCACACTGAGGAGGGAAATTCCGCTATCGTTACCACAGTCGCTACGATCACCCTTTTTGAAAAAGATGCAGATTGTGGCATCAATCAGGTCAGATGACAGTTTAGCTGATATCCAGAACAGATTGAAGATGGTTAGCAAAAATTATGTCAGGGTGCGCCCACCATAAACAGTAACTTAAGGTTGTATTCCATCCCGGACCAGGACTCTTCTCGAGTTTAGTGTTCTTGATAGCGATCGTTACCTCTCTCATTTTGATTGGCTCATCAAAATCTTCAACAAGAGGTTGCTGTTCTAGTTCATCAAGTATGCTCTAGTCAATGTCAGTGGGTTGGCATAGCAGTTCTTCAAAGTACTCAACCCATCTCTCCTTGATCTCCATTGGTAATGAGAGCCGAGCACTTTCCTTGACTCACACGGCATAGAGGATCCTTGGTCTTGAGATGTAGACAGCATGAATCGTTTCATATAACTCCTTGAGGTTGTTCTCTTTAGCAAACTTTTCCACTTCTTCTGCCTTTTGTTGAAACCAAGAGTTCTTAAGCTTTTTGATCTCCTGCCTGAGGGTTGACCTGCCACCACTTAGTTTCTTGCCCTTGAGAAGACAAATAATCTCTTCATCATGATCTTCAAACCAGTCTTGGATCCTATGTCTTTTCTTTTCAAAGGAGGGCTTGGTGACTTTGTAAAGCACGTTTTTCAGAGCCTCCCAAGAGCCTTCATGGATGATTTGAAGTTTGTCGTCCAGCAGCCTCTCCAGTCTCTTTTTTCTCAGTACTCATTGTGGATTGATTGACTTTAGTTACATTAATGACTTGCAGTCTCCTTGTCCACGAGGACATGATCTCGTTGATGCCAGTGTTTGGCATGTGCTGCCATGTATTCTTGAGATGGTTCTTCAGTTGAAACATTGTGCCCATTACTGATAGTCGGAAATGGTTGCAGAATTCAAGCAGCATCAATTTGTTTGAGTTCATTTTTCCTACTTTATGCTTTCCAATGACAGCCGGCCATGATTGTCAAACCTTTTTCTATGCAAACAGTGAAATCTCAGAGAACAATTGTCATGTCTCCTCTGGCCTTCGCTAGGCACTCCCCAAGCTTTTCATAGAATATCTCCTTCTCAACTGGTGGGTGCATAGAGACTGATCAAGGTGAGATGAGCGTCGCCATTAAGTGGGACACGGGTAGTGTCATAGAGTGGGCGAATGCGGTAGCATTAGCGGAAACTCCTTGAAAACTAATCTTATTTAAATGCAGGGCTGTGCCTAAGAAACACGGCACTAAACGGCACAGGATAGTATCCCTTGGCAAGTAAACCCCAAGGGTCAACGGTTCAGGAGTGCTGACACGGCCGTCAGAGTACTCGTTGCTGCAGCCAAACTGACTTGCAGAACTGCCAGTTGCCTGAAAAGCTGTCGGGTTGACATTCAGATCTGCTAGAAGACCAAATATTAGTCACTGTCCAATAGCATGTTGGTTTTTTTTTTCAGGGTAAGCTTCCCTAGATCAGCTGTGTTTAGCTACAAAACAAGGGCACTTCGGGTAAGATGTCGCTGAAAGCCACGCACGGGCGGTGTTCACCATGGAGAGGCTAGTGGCAACTTGAGAGATGCCATATGTCCGAGGAGATCTGTACCTGCTACACATGGTGCTGGATATGGGGAGACAAGTCTAGAATGCCACTAGGGCCACTAAGAAAGGTGCTACTTCTCCTGAGAATCCTTGCATCAGAATTTGCGCCAACATTTGCATTCAATTATATTTTCTAACAAGTAGTCGTCCTGTCTTGGTCTCTTGATGGCAAAGGTCAAAAGCTCAATTTCTTTGAATGTGGCAGGATTGTTGAAGACATTTTTGAGTATATTTAATTTATTTGGGGCTGTTTTATAACATGCCTTTTTTTTATTATTTATACTGCTTAGGGTTTTGTCTATTTATGCAAAATGTGTATTAAAAAGCTCATGCAGCACATTTACTGACATAATAATCCAAGTTGACTCAATCCAAGATGATTTATGGCTGCATGAGAGTTGTGTTTATTTTTCTCTCTCTATGATGTGGTTTTGGGAAGATGGAGAAAATTACAGGACAAGGTATTACCAGTAAATATAATTTCCCCTCCTTCTGAACGAGCTGCTACATGCACAGCTGAAAAATTCAGATATGTTTAGATGTGTTTATTTCACAGAGCCATGCTGTCGTGATCAGCATCTGTGGCAACATTCAACTGCAAAATAAAAAAAAAAAAACAAAAAAAAAAAAACAAGAAGCATTACTGGTGATACGAAATTGCACAATTAGAACACAGTTTTTTGGATTTCTAAACAAGTTTTCTCTTAAAAATGTAGAAGTATTTTTATGACCTGATGTAGTAACTTAAATATTCGAATAAAGTACTGAGTTGCGTTCACTTTTTTGTGAATGAATCAATGCAAATTATCAAAGATAAATGTTTGGATTTTTATTTTAAATGTATTTTTCTGAGTTTATCTGTATCTTTTGCTTACATTAGACTGAAAATGTTTTTTGCTCCTGTTCCCAGAATTTTGGAAAATCATTAGCAAACGTGTGTTTTTTTTTCCTCCGCAGGTTTTAGAAGAAAGGATGAAACTCGAATGCAAATGTCATGGTGTTTCTGGCTCCTGCACCACTAAGACCTGCTGGACTACACTTCCAAAGTTTCGGGAGATTGGCTACGTACTCAAAGAAAAGTACAACGAAGCTGTTCATGTGGAGGTGGTTCGGGCTAGCCGGCTGCGCCAGCCCACCCATCTCAAGGTAAAGCAGACTCAGGGTTATCGGAAGCCCATGGAAACGGACCTAGTTTACATTGAGAGGTCACCCAACTACTGCGAGGAGGATGCAGCCACGGGGAGCGTGGGCACGCAGGGACGCCTGTGTAACCGCACCTCACCACATACAGACGGCTGTGACCTTATGTGCTGTGGTAGGGGGTACAACACGCACCAGTACACCAAGGTGTGGCAGTGCAATTGTAAGTTCCAGTGGTGCTGCTTCGTCAAATGCAACACTTGCAGTGAGAGGACGGAGGTGTTTACCTGCAAATAAGGACCCGAGGAACTCCAGCACAAGGAGACGGAGCGCTGGAATGAGGAAGACCCGACAGAGCGAGATATCCGTGTGGAGGAAACTAAACAAATGGATTTTACACTCTTCATGGCATCGATTTGCACAGTGGAATTATTGACTTTCGAAAAGTAATTGCTAAATATACGTAGGTAATAGCCCAGAACTTTACTGTCACACAGAGATTTTGCTCTTGTACTGATTGGGACTACCTAAAACGAATGAGGTCTTTGCAGGACAACTGTGCATTGCATTGTAGGATTTTTTTTGCTCAGCTCATTGCTGACTTGTATAGAGAGTAGCTCAAAGGAGCACAGGAGAATGACAGCAGCTGTTGTGAGGTAACCAACAGAGATCTGTCAACTATGATTACAAAGAGAAAGCATTTATTAAATTAGCCCTATTTTCACTAAGGGAGTGGGGGGGGGGCATGACATGGACTCTAAATCCACTTTGTTAGAGGTCTGTAGAAACTGGGAAACCTTTGTAAGTAAGTATTGTGTCGCTCCAAATTTTGAGTGGAGAACTCTGTTCAGCCCTCTGCTGCCAACTGGAAAATGGTGGAGTTTGTTAGTTTTCCAGTAACACTGGAACTGTCTGTTCTGAACACTGAAAATAAATTGTCTATTTATGTTATAGTATCTTAAACAAAGCACTAACGGGTAGAGATGTCTTTTTTTGTACTAAATGTAAAGAAAAATATTTTTTGAATTCTGACTGAAACTTTGTGTCTATTCGAAAGTGACCCTACATTCCTAAAAACGCTTTTTATTTTTCTATTTAAAAAATAAACGACAAAAGGTTTCATTGCCACTGATATGTTTACAACAAAAGACATTATAACTGTGTAATACACATTTAAACACCTTAGCTGATTTTAGCAGTCTGTGTTTTTTTTTTGAGCAGTTTAATCCTTTTGGATGTCTCTAGAACAAAAGGTTCATATATTTATAAAATATAATTATACTATTAAATTGAGGCATTGTGCTGAAAATTCACATTCAGCTGGAAAAATCCTTTGTTCCGGACGTGTTGTTGCTCAAGTTTTTCCGCTCCAGTACAACTTTCAGAATAACAAAACGTACAATTGACAGAGTTTATTAGCTTGATTTCTGCAAGATCTTGTAGGAGATGGAAAAATAAAAGCATGCATTTTCAGTTTCCACTTTTAAGAGAAATAAGGTCTGATCATTTACATTTCAAGAATTCCAAAAGTGTTAAAGTGGAGTACAATAGAATATTAGGGCCACCATATAAATAAAAAACAAGATAAAATCATACATTTACAAAAAAAATAAAATAAATATTTTATTCAGGGAAAATTGTAAATTTACAAAGAAAATTAATAACTGAGAGATAAGCTGTAAATTTACTTTTAAAAAGTAATCATTTAACAAAAATAAACTCATACATTTACAAAAAAATTTGTAATTTTACAAGAATAAAGTTGTAAATTTTGGAGAAAAAAGTCAATTTACGAGCGTAAAATTGTAAATTTATGAGAATTTATTTTTTTTTTTTTAGATTAAAGTTGTAAATTTACAAAAAATGTCATAAATTTACGAAAACAAAATATAGGCTAGTTGGTTATGTAAGCCTCTGTCCACATTACATAATGTCTATTAAATAAATCAATGAAGCCTAATGCGGTGATTCCATAAGGCTTTGGTGTGTTTTAGGAATCCATGTCCTATTATGCATTTGGATCTCTGCAACGGCAGACAGCGATGGCGTAAACGGTGCGCCTGCCAGAAATCTACTTCTGAAGGGGCCCAGTTTCATGTCATTTTTTCAATGTCTGTATACTTATATTAATAGTTTTGATTCAATAAAAGACTTAGTATTTCCTTATTTTTTAAACCAATGCTGAATTAAACCAATCAGTTTATAAATGTATAACTTTAACAAAGTAAATTCTTTATGTCTAATTAAAGAAATAATAGTTTCGTAATCATAAAACATTACGCGTTTCACTCTTTCTATAATTTTATTCTCAACATTTTTCTCATAATGACAACTTTTTTCTAATTAAATGTTGACTTTTTTCTCATAATTTTACAACTGTATTCTCAAAAATGTATTCATTTTAACTGTGTGATGGCCCTAATACTCGTCACAGTAAAGCGTTGGTCCTGGAAAAATAAAGTCTCCATTTTTCTTTTCCAGCTCTATTAGATAAAGGTGTTGCAGGGGGCTGCAGCATCACATGCATCTCTTGATCATGTTGTTTTAAGACACATAGAAATCTGTGCAAGCGTTTGAATATTTTAAAACTGTCGATCGCCTTTGCAATTTTTAGACTGTGAGAGAGGATAAATGTTAAATAAAGAGATCCCATTTAACATTTGCAGAAGGAACCACTGTGATGCTCAATTTTACAGAGTTATGCAAGAAATTTAACAGCTTGTGGTAAGTCATTAAACTATGAACTATTTTTCAATTTGCACAGCTATTTCTCTGCTAATTTTTAGTTAACTACTAAAATGTTGCTACGCTTACTGGCAACTTGAAAACTGAGTTTCTAATATATTAGAATTATATTATAATATTATTATATTATAATAAAATATATTGCCCTAGTTGTGATAAAAACAAATATCTGCAAAAGATTTTCTGTCATTGATGCATTAGAACTGGACTGAGTAACCCCTCCCCCATAACTTTCCAAACAGGGTCTGTTGGCTCCAAGAAGCCAAAATCCCATTGACTTTCATAAAGAAATAAACAGCCAGTACTCAGTCATTCTGTTTGTCAGAATAACCATTATTGCTCTGAAACCTTTTTTTAATGGTCTTGCTATTTTTTCATTATATTTTTTCTGTTGAGAGCTATTCAAACTGACCGACCAGATGCCTCAATAATAGTATGTGGTCTGACTTCGAACGTTCGAAATATTTGACAGATTTTCCAGAGCCCACTTTCAAGGTGTAGGGCGGTGGACTTCCAACAATCTCTACTGATTTGTGAGAGTGGTTGTCATAGAAATGATGACTCAGACCAGTCACTACTTATTAACAACTTCTGGTTACAACATAGTGGCGTCAGTATAGGGAAAAAAATGTCGACTTAATTGACTTTATTTCATTGGAGCTGGAAGCAAGTTACATGTGTGACATCACACTCACTCGGTCCAGCTCTCATGTACAGTCAATGGTTCTGACTTGTGATTAGAAAAAACGTTTTCCTCCTTTCTTCTCATTATTTTATCTGTTCATAAATCCCGTCAGGTTTAGTGACTAAACAGGTCACTACATTATTAAATAAGTTCATAAAGGAATAAATGGAGTTTCATCCTGCTATTATCTTGATTAGTATAATTTTAGAATAATTACAGACTCACTTTTGATTTTATGAGTCTTTTTAATAACTTAACAGTACCAATTACAGCTGAAGTACAAAATTATGCACATATTTACTCAGTTAAATAAATTACAGATATATCATAACCCCAGTCTGTTACTTATTTTAAATCTTAACATCTTTATCCACATTTTTTTAGGAGAAATGTTTCAAGGTCCTTTGACAGGGATGCAGATTTATTTCATCACGTAAAAAAAAAGCAACAAGCTTTTGGTTTTTGTGGTTATTTATGTTATGAAACTTATTCTAGAGCTTATCGTTAAATCCTGAGTAAAGAATCCACATTCTTTGTTTTATTGCTGAACGCCCGTTGCTGCAAGATGGTTCTCGCTCTGTATTTTGTTCCAACAAGCATCCTAAGCTGTTATTTGCATAAATTGAACAAAAACACGCACTCAGCTGGCAAATGCGATGAGAGCCATACATCATTAAAAATCCAAAAAGTAAATAAATCAAGCAGTGCACCACTTTTGAAGTTCTTTTGTACACACAGCACATGTTGGTAATGAGCCATGGTCCCATGGACCTGACTGTGGCACGTTTGGAACAGTAGTCATTTATCTCGCCATGCGTGGAGAGGGTCTTCTTTTCCTTATTTTTTTCTTGGAAAAGGTCTTTTTAGTGATGTACAGAGGGAGATGTGTGATCAGAATCACAAAGAGATGTAATAAAAATAAAGGAGAATAACAGAAAAGGGAAAAAACAGGCCTGGAGAATAATTCAAATTCTCAAAAAGAAATGTTTTTCTTAAAGGTTAAAAAAGATTAGCTTTTATATAAATGTCCATAACTTCCAAACTATTCTTCAAGCATGAGAGGCTCATCATGTTTATGAAGGATTTACTCGCAGGACGAATGGAAAACAGGCTTGACACTTGAGCCTCGCTTGCTTTCGGAGCTTTTTGGAGTCTAAATGAAAAGAGGATTTCATGCAAATGACCCAATGTGAATAGGAAGTGGCTTGGTGTGCCTCTTGTTTTTGGGCACACAAACAAGAGTGTGGTTTTCCTGTGAGGGTGTTTTATAGACGGATTGGATGGCCCGATGAAAAGAGATGCATGTGCAGCCGGAAACTGCAAATGAAAAGAGTGGTTATTTAAGAAAAGAGCTAATTGAGAGTGATTCAGAGAAAGAACAAGCCCACTGTCTGAGCATGTGCAGCTGTGGGAGCCTTTAGATATGTTTAGTGAAAAGTGATATGCAGAGTGAAATTCTCAAAGAGAAGAATAATTTAGTGATATAGCTAATTTTGATCATGCTTTTTTTCTTTTAGCTGCCAAATACGATGAAAGGGACACCGGAAATTGACGCCTGTCCGAAGTGACTATTGTGAACCTGATCAGTCACAGTGATTATGTGAAAGAAAGCCATGCCACTTCATCTACTTGCTGGACGCTCACACTTGTCCTGTATGGGAAAACCATTGTAGGCAGGCAGCAGAGCAGAAGTAAGACGTGTTTTGTTAGCTGTCTGAATCCCAGGGGACCGGAACCCTGTAAGCTCCCCATATTATTCCCTGGATTGCAAAAAAAAAAAATCCACTTGTTTTTTGACAAACATTTTGTCATTAAAAAATATAAGGTGCAAAAACAGTCTGCTGTGTGTGCCTTCTTCCAAAGCAGCTATTGTTTGGGTTTCAGGATCATTAGTTCATTGGGATATTTTCTGTATGCTAATCATTCTGTTCTCACACAGGCTGGGAGTGACACATATCCCAGTGTGGTTAGAAATACAGCTGTTTTGAGGAGACATTAAAGTAAGTCAGCTTTAAAGAAAGAAATAATCTTTTGCAAGTTATTTTCTATCCCTAAAGTGCACTCTGATCATCTTTTGCTCTATTTTCAAAACCTTCCCAGTGGTCTTTTAATTATGATTATGCTGTTTTTAGCCAAAAAAAAACCCGAAAAACTGTGGACATACTTTCTGCAGAGCAGCAGGAGATATTGGAAATTCATCTTTGAGTTGTGGGCGGGACTGTTGGGGAGGAGTTAGCCTGCCTCTACTTCCCGTTTTCCATCTATTTACACACTCTCCCGCTAGCTTACAGTCCCTCACACCTCCAACCAAACATTATTGACAAAGACTTACAGGGATGTAGTTGCCTACAAGATGTTTCAACAGCACTTTCTTGTCTGGTCCAGAATCAAAACTTGAAAAAGTAATACTCAGAAATGCAATTTTAAGCTTAATTTTCTTTGTATATTTCCTCCATCGTTAGAAAAGTGCCACATGAACATGTTAAAAACAAAACATTATTTTATTGGAGTGGATCTTTAATGTAAGCTGCAATGTAAATGCAGGCTTCTGAAAGACAGGGAAGAGATAAGAAACTTGGAAAAATTGCATTTCTAAGAAAAATTTAAATAAAAATGTATAATTTGACTTGTTTTTAAATGTTTTATTTGTTGTAGCAGTCAGGCAAAACGTGTAGATAATGAGGAAAGATTAAATTAAATCAAATGTAATATTAAAGCCGCGAGCAGCTCTGTATGACCTGCAGGCACTACCCACCCTCGTCACTTCTACTGCCCCCTTGATGCCCACCTTTGACCAGACCTCACTTGCTAAGCAGCCACAAAACACCCCTGACTCCCCCACTTCTCTTTCTGTAAGGCTGGTCTGAGCTGTATGTGACAAATTGATGTAAAAATCACTATTTTCAAAATGTTCGCTTTATCTCCACAGCAACTGTTTTATGTTTCGGTTGCCCGGGGAAACCGAATAGATCTATGTAAGTTTCTTATAAAAAAAAGAGGTTATTTGCTAACCACGCCCATGTTTCTCATTTTTTCATATCCTAGGTCATATCATTTTGTTAAACTCTGGTGAGGGATCAACATACTGCATGTTTATCTCATTCCGTTAAAAAGATGTGCGAGTAATAGGAGAACGCCACTTTTGCAAGCTTACCACGCTCAAGAAAAAAGTAAGTTCTAATTGCAACATTTTTTTTCAAAATTGCTTCCCAATGATGCCTGAGAAGTTACGAAACAATTGATTCAAATCCCTAGGACGAGTTATTGTTTGTAGTTGGTACTAAAGGTGTTTTTTTATATATTGAAGTTGGTGGAATCTTTCCAAGGTCGACAAAACTCAAGGGGTCATTGTAGACCTAAGATGGTGGCATGTGTGTGAAATTTTGTGAAAATCTGAGAAACAAAAGGTTTGCTTTGAAAAAAAAAAGAAAATTGCCAATTTCAGATTTTGCCACAAAATGGCCACCAAGCTGTAAATCATGTGGCCATCCCATAACAATCTGAAAAGTTCCTTTGGATATCCTGACACGCGTTTTGGTTTTGTTTGTGTATTTTGAAATTTGATTTTTTGGCTTTTTTTGGTTTCACTCGCAATGATGCCATCATCTTTGGGGGGTTGTTCACTCTGCCCAAAATTCATTTTTGCCTGGTACTAGGTGTGTGCAAATAATGGGGATTTTTTTGCGCATGTGGTGGGGGTCAAATTTTGGTTCAATAGCTCAGAAATGTTTACAACTGTGGAAATAATAAGGTCCTTACAGTCAGTGACTGCTGCGGGCCATAATAATGATTAATGAAAACATCCATTGACTGGATTTCTAAAGCTATGTTTACACCAGGCTTCTGCAATGCACAGTCAAGTGATTCTCTCCAATGAAAAGTCTATATAGAGGCATGCAAATGTGCGCTTCAGGTTTCCGTGCTCAAAACTCTGGCATCCATGCATAACTATGAAAATTTCTACGACCGTTTCTGGTTTATCCATTGCGTTGAAAGTTAAACCAGGTTGACCTATCAGGGACTGGGATTTAGTAGCGATGTAGGGATGGTGGTGTCTTTTAATTCACAGTATTGCCAACTGTTAAAAACTAATCATGGAGGAGAAATAAATAATTGCAGTTTGCGTCCGGCTGGAACTATATGAGATCAAATTTTTCATATGTCGGAATAGAGGTATTAAATAAAAAGCCTTTGCACTGCTTCCACATTTGGCTCCAAGTCTCTTCCAATTGTACTTGCGCAAGTAAACAGTAGCAAATGAAAAAGAAGCATCTCTCTGCTTGTCCAGTGTGAGCACCATGAGATAAATACACAATCAGGAACCTGCATTTAGCTTGTTCTTGAATACGTCACATGCCTGGTGTAAACGTAGCTTGATGATTTGCAGTCACCAATAGAGAGGTTCTGATTTACAGTTGTCCACTTGATTCAAGGACTTCTATTTTACTGAGGAAAAATATATTTAGTATTATTATTTCAGAGCAACCACTAATTTTTGTTTATTTCAAGATTTTTAAGCTTTTATTAATGTAAAACAAACCCTAGAGGTGCAACTCTGTTGTTTCAAATGTCCAAGCAGCCTGTCTGGACAGACATTCAGCCATTCATAATTGAGGTTTCAAATAAAATTTTCATTAAAGAAAAAGAGCACAGCATACAGTTTAAAGCTGCCTGCAGCACAGCCTGCAACAATTAGGAGCCTTTGCTGTCATGTGATCACTCCAGTGGTGTTTTTCTGTGTTCCTTTAACTTTGTTTTGACTGCTTGTCTTTGTGAAAGACCATCATTTGGAGGTTTCTCATCATCTGTTTGATATTAGTGGTGAGGAACACATGGCCATTCAAAGCCAAAACCCCATGTGACATCATAGACCACAAGGCAAAGCGGGGATCATCAAGACCCCAGGCGGAGGTCTTCTGAGCATTACCTGACTGTCTCCGTCCATCAGCAACAGGCCTGCCCAACAAGTGTCTTTGTTGGTATGCTAAATTTTATGCAGAACTGAAGAACCTGTAAAATACAGCCAGTCTTATCCCCCTTTTCCCGCATGAGTTACGTTTACCCTAAGAAAGCCATTATCACCAGGGAAAAGCAGGAGAAAAAAGCCTGTACATTATGGCATACAGTTTCAATGCTCTAATCTGAATGGATTGCATGGGAATAACCAAGAAAAACTCTGCTGACAGAATTATTTTTGATGCAGTACTTTAAAAAGTAGAGCTGTCAAATTTATCATATTTTTCATGTTTAGTTTAGCACTGCAAGGAAGATAACACAGTTAACACGGCAACAATCCTTTAGTTAGCATTTTCTTTGAATTTTCAAAGTTAAGCAGGCACATAAACACTTTCATAAAATCTGTGTATTTAACAATGCAGTTGTGTGTCCGTTCATGGTTCCATGATTGTTTTGCATGTGCAGTGCACAGATGAAGTCAATATGGTCAAGTTTCATGCTACGTACGAACGTAGCATGTGTGGGGCATTCAAGAACACGGGTTTTTAAGTGTGCTTTTGGTCTACAGTGTTCACACAGGTCTGTTGCTATCCGATGCTAGCACATGTACTTATAGTTGGTGTGAAAAATTGAAACATTGACTCTTTTTTCACAGCTCTATTCTGATGGATGAAAGACTTGGTGTCATATATATCCAGCCAGGCACCAACCACAATTTCTCCTGATCAATTTTCAAACGGTTGGTACCTCCATGAATTAAAAAAGAACACTATCCACACGTCACTACCAAATCTGAGTCCCTGATTGGTCAGAGTTCAACTGATTTAACTTATAGCGCTTGCTTAGTAGCTGCACATTTGCACGTAGAGCACATAGCAACATTAGAGTTTTGAATGTGGAAACCTGAAATGTGCATATGGGTGTTTACATAGACTTTACATTGGAAGTGGTCGCGCAAACTCACATTTCCGAGCCCGGTGTGAATGTAGCATCCAAGTTTGCATCCAGTTTTGTCTTCAAAGCAACCTGAGGTTCATGCCTCCATACTCAGGTGTGCTCAGTTGTGCTTTTGCTCATCATTACTCTCCTGTTTGACATAATCCAGATGGATCAATTCTCCTTCAATTCCGGCTTCATCCTGCAGAGTCATGGGGGTTGCTTGAGCTTATCCTTGCTACTTTAGGGCGAAAGCTGGGGTTGACAGTTTATTGACAGTACATTGCAGGGCCACACACAGAGACACACTCACAAGGAACAATTTAGTCACCAATCAAAATTTGAAGCAGGATTTTGCACTGTGTGAAGAAGCTGGAGGACCCAGAAAAAAATCCAGGCATGCATTAGGGGTGCAAACTTCACACAGACAAATTCAAACAAGTCTTCAATCATCCTGGAGCTCATGAAGAAGTGTGGTCTGTATTATCAGGCAAATAGGAGTCATAAATATACCTGCAAGCTTGTTATGGGCACACGAGGGCAGGAGGTTTCTGCCCCTGGGGAGTCAGAGCAAAAATAGAACAAAAAGTGCCCCTTTTTATGAAATAATCTTAGAGGCAGACAATGCTGATTAATGAAGTAACTTCTTTTCTGCCAATTTTATTATCAAGATAAATTTGTATTTTATTGAAATTTAAATTTTTAAATTAGTTTAACTGTATTTCCTTCAGTGTAAATTAAGACAATGTAAAATTATTTAAGTGAGTAAGTGAACTTTAAATGGTCAAAGTTCTAGTTAGAGGTTTGTTATTTTAAGACATTTTATGCTTTCATTTGGAAGTTTGTCACTCTCACGTTAATTTGACTGAAATAAATCATGCGCGTTATTTGTTATGGCCAGACCTTAACATTTTATGTTTTTATTCAGATTTATGAACTTGGGAACAATAATTGATGTGTTTTGTAAAAAACCATAATGTTTTCTACCCTTTTTCTGACTGTGTAAATGAAAAACAAACAACAAAACAGGCTTTCATTATTAGTCAAAGAACAGCTAAGACATGCAATTCATTTGCATCCAGCTATTAGTTAACAATTAGACTTGATGCAAATGATCAGAAATGAAAAGGTGAACCAATTGACACATCAACGATGGCTAAACATTTTGCATTGATATCATTCTGTGTCCTGTCTCCTTAAAATTTAGTCAATAATGTCCTAATACTAACAAATCCATGTAAAAAAAAAGAAAAACGTAAACATTGTCTTAACATTCTTGCAACAACTCGGTACAACACAATACAAGAAGTCCTCAATGCAAAAACATTGACCTTACACAGCAGAACAAAACAACAAACCTAACTACTAACAAAAACTCCAGCCAACTTTGATATACACCTAGAAAGGAAAACAAAAACAGAAAATGTACATAAAGCACCTTTCCTAAGTTGCAGTGAAAATGACAAGGTCATTTTAGTATAAAAACATTGAACTCAAATGTTTGGATCCACCAACATTGATTTCTTCCACAATACTGTCCCATTTCAAAATAAAATCCATCTTTCTCTCTTTCCTGAGTAATATTTGTCAGCTGTTTCTATGAACACAAATCGAGTTTAGGGATATTCTCTGCTATTATGAGTTCTTGTCCAATCACAGGATGCACACGCGTGAAGCTATGTTCACCACCCTCGGCAACACACAATCAAGCGGCCGCTTTCAGTGATAAGTAAACACACGGAAATGTGCGTTTTGGGGTTCTGCGTTATCAACTGAGATTTAATTGAAATTTAAGTTATTAATTGTGGTTCATGCCAGAATTCTCTGACACAAAGTCTTTCATATATCGGAATAGAGCTGTGAAAGAAGAAGCCTGCAGCAGGATTTATGAGATTTGCGGTGTTTTGACATTTTGCACCAACCCTCTTCTAACTGAAGGTGGAACTGTCCACCTCTGCTGCTTATATCTATGTATGTGTGTGAACATGTGTGTGTGTTTGTAATATTGACACCCAAATTGGTTGACTCCCTGGTCTATGTTCCTGGCGTAGGAAGATTTTTTGTAAAATATTTAATCTGTAAAAAATGTCAAAAAGAAAATTTGAAAGAAGGATCTATATTTCAAATTCTCATCTTGTTTGCGTGTGGATGTAACGGTTTGTGCTCATGTGAAGGCATGAAAAAGACACATCACAAATGTGCAGTTTTTTTACATGAGAACATATAGTGTGGGAGGTTGGAGGACAGCCCACCTCGGCTTTTGCTCCACTCGGTGTCCAGGGGCTGACTAGGCCACGGCTTCTCCTTGAGGTTATTTTTCTTCGTTTGTTAGGTTTTCACAAAATGAGGTTGGGATTCTAAAAGCAGACTTCACCCGAGGGAGAAACTACTGTAAAAGACCCCTTTAACTACCATTTTCCAAACACTTCATCCCTCCCTTATTTAGACTTTTTGAAATTATTAACAGCTTGTTGAATCTGCTGTTCCACTTTACATCATTTCTAACATTATTTTCTTAACAAATATTTGTTTTGTCTTTTTCTGCAAATTGAATATGGCAATAATTCAAAAATCAAATTAAACTGCAATTCAGATTGAACTAATCCAGTCTAAAATTCAGATTCAGAAAACCCTCAAGAGCTGTTCTCTAAATGATCTTTTAGGATAAACCAACACGAACGTACACACAGCTGAGACCACAAAACTTGACACTGCACAGCTGCCTTTTTAAAAAAAAAAAAAAAAAAAAAAAATCGAGGGCTTCGTTACTTCTTCCAACTTACACAGCACCAAATGGCATCTACAGCTCTTCACAAATCATTTGAGAGCTCTGCAGGCTACCCTTTGAGTTGCATCACTGCAAGATATTTGTCTGCTGCAAAAACATTTGCTTGCTGCATTGAATGTTTATTTTTCTATGAGTCTTGAAACAATACTCAGCTGTAACAGTTTCATGTTGATGCATGTTCACAAAAATTCACCTTTATATCACAGTGAAGTCTCCCGCTCTGAGGGCTCATGGGTAACTCAGTCTGTCAGAAGAAAACACCACAGAGAGGGCAACATCAGAAAGCCATCGCCCAGCGCTTGTGTACTTCTCTCTCCATCTGTTTCATAGCCTAAAAGTGGGCAGTTGTAGATGCCCATGACTTTGTAAGGCATTGGACACCAGCTCTTTGCGGTTTGGGACAAGTTAAAGGCTAGCTGGAGCTTAGAAACCAGCAACTATCTTCTTCTTTTTTTCCTGCGTCTGTCAGTTCCCCCCCCATTCAGCTCCTCATTTACTACACTGGCCCATCACCACACCAACTCTCTAAAACCAGCCCCCACCTAGCCTCATCACATACACACACAGCCCTTTACTACAACTGGGCCTCACCTCACCACAGCCCTGACATCCAAATGACTGATGGATGCACCAAGGTCACACTGATGATCCAGAAAAGTCCTTTGGTCCGCCGTTGAGCCTTCGATCAACATTGTTAACCCTTTTTCCCGTGGAGCCCCCCCCACCTGCCTTCCTCTGCAAAATGAGAATATGGATTGAGTTACATACCGCTGGATGGGGCACAGGCTTGACATCCTTTGGTAACACATGTCTTTGTTTAAGGCATTGCTGTGACACTGACAAGATGACCCTATGCTTGTGTAATTCCCACGAAGTGTAGCAGATTTACACAGAGTGCTCAGGGAAAACCGGCCATACTTCCAAAAATAGGTTCACTATGGATGAATCTACAAAAGCCAAATTTGATTTACCTTATTTTCAGGTTTAGGTTTTAAAACAAAAGTAAGACGCTGAAGGATGCTGAGAAACAATGAATTAAATATTGTCTTGTCAGCATTTTAAATTGATACAAGCATTACCAAACGAAATATTGCACTATATCGCCACATAAATTTTTTTCCCCACAAAGTAATGGGGGTGGGAAATGACATCCTTGCATTTATACAGATGTGCATCAATAAGCGCACTCACCAAGATAATGTCTGGAACGGGAGGGAGATAGAAGGAATGGCGAGCTGAAGAGGGGTTGAGCAGAAAGTGTTGTCTCCACACACAACTGTTTTTTACATTCTTTAGAAGTGAATAAACACTTTTTAAAACAAATGTTATCTTTTTCTGCCCTGCTAAAAAAGCCTATCCTCACAGTAAGACAAAACTGGAAGTCTAAAGAAAGCAGCAGGTTTACCCTAAAGGTAATTTGAACTAAAAATGTGATTGCAAATGTCTTTGCAGTGTAATTGGGAGTTTGTTTGTTTTTTTTTATTAAACATCTTTAGACAATGCTTTAATAGGAGTTTAGTAAGAGAAGCTGCCTGTAGTTGGTGTTTATTATCCTTTTTTTATGAATGTGCTGTGGCTAAACTGACAGTTTTTTTTTTTTTTTTCCAATTCCAGCTTGTCAAAAAGTAGTTTGATCAATAGGAAGTTTTCCACAATGTGGTATAAGCTTTGACATTAGTGTTCCGTTTCTTGATTCATCTTAAATTAACGATGCCTCAGCGTAATTCTCTGAAAAGCATATTTTCTGTATTTGTGTGAGATGTTACTGGGTTTATAAAACACCAAACAGGACATAAATCTTATCAATGGAAGAAAAAAATGGTTTCATTGTCTGTCTTTTTTCAAATCCTTTGATTTTAGTTCAGACATTACAGTGACATTAATGTTCCCAGTTTTTGTTGAGCGGTTACCACAACAATGTTGTGATTGGAAACTTCTTTAGGCCTGATTTTAATTATTCTTTATAAAACATCCAAGTTTTACAGAAAAGCTGCTTCCCCCATAACACTTCAGATATGCTGTATCAATTATCAGGCTTTAAGAGAAAGCAGAGGAAAAATTAATATGTTTCTAATTTTGAGTGTCATGATTTCTACATGTGGACCTGCGTATCACAGTTCCAAAGAAAACTTCAACCTTAATATTCTCTGTTTTATTGAGCTAGATCGTTGTAAAATATGATCTACAAATACCTAAGCACATTAGACCTCAGTGGGAAGTGCTATTAGGTCTTGGAGCAGCAGTAAAATCCATTCCAAACTCTTGCCAGTTTGTCGGCCCACAACCTGCAGTTACACCTCTCATCACTCGGACCATTAACGAATACTGCCTGCTGCATGCGGAGCTGAGGCAGCTGAAGTGATGGGGCATACAGACAGGCAGGCAACCCCCCTGCTACGACCCATCTGTGGCTTCTTGTGGACTTTTCCCATGTGCACAGGTTGTCGAGGCAACAGCAGCTGTAAGACAGACAGTGGTTGTTGGCAGGGTGTGGTGTATGGCTACGGGGCTTGACTAGATACTTGTGCTGCTGCTGCTTCTCTCAGCCAGGGGCAGCGTTGACCCCAAAGCTGTCCTCGGGCTGCCGGTTGATGTGATGTGGTTGTTGGGGTCCGTGACAGCTTGGATGAAGCATGGTGGTAGATGGCCTGGATTTCCTGCCTTTCCATCGGAATTGGCTCGATATGACAGAAAATATGTTTATTCATCCTGCTTTGGCTATATTTTTTAAAAGCTGGCTAAGCAAGTTCACAGCTAAGCAAACTTTGATTTGTGACCCGCAGTAATCCTCTTAGTGAGTAAAAAGAAACTATAATTTTTTTCTTTTTCCTTAAATATGCTCCCCAAAGCTCTCCGAGTAGAATTTGAAGCCAAGAAGCTTTAGGTGGATACCATCACCCTGGCAACGCTTTTATGTTTTCAGTTCGACATCTCCATTTGTCCCGTTTTTTGCTGGTTGGTATGTGGGGAATAGTAAAGAGTATAAAAGTATAAGGTGAGTTATTTGAAAGATTTCTAATTACAGGGGCAGGACGAGGTGTGTCGTAAATCTTGTTGATTAGAGGTTGGGTGTTCTGTAAGAAAATATATCTGCAAACTCAACAACTTCTATTTCAGAGAGCCCACATTCTTAATGTCAAAACACTGCACGGGGAGCCCAAGCCGAGTCGACATGAAAGTCAAGCTGATGAAAGTGGAGATATAACATTTACAAGAGGAGGGGGCAAGAGTTATATTTTTTTCCATTTAAAACTGAACACTGAAGGATCTCTCTGGTGAGAAATTTGGCAAAAGATTAAAGATCCCAGGACTAGTACATGACTCTGAGGCACAAGTGTGCTTCCTTGTTTTTCCCTCACTACACTTGTATTTCCTTGGTTTTCAAGATTATCAGCATGTCAACATGGAAACGGGATGTTTCCTGATTTTGTAATGGTGTCATCCCTGCTTGTCACTGGACTACCACCACACGACCTCAAAATGTTCTGGGGCGACCAATGACTGATGTCAACTTTTAAAGGAAAATTCTCCGGTCGCCGGTTGCTCCGCCGGTTGCCTGGGCGTTCGCAAGACCAACTGACCAAACTGACTTGAGGAACACAACAACTCATTTAGAAGTTCACAAAAGAAACCAAAGCAAAAACTGAAGAACTGAGGTTCAGAAATTCTAAAAGTAAAAACAACAATTCTCAACTTAAACTGGACAAAGCTTTAGCAAAGCAACCTTCTGGAAAATGTGTTTAATTCCATATTGTGGAAAACTGACAATTTCCAAAAGAGTGTCCAAGTTAAATATTGTAATATTTGGGGAGGCTTCAAACCCTACAAGAACCTGGATTAATAGCCAACACTGATAGAATCAGGAATCAGAAACACAATAATCCTATACACACTCTTACACAAAACTACCTCTTTAAAATAATGTTAGACTTGGCCTGGTCAACTCCAAACATTTAAATGACAAAGGTGCCAGTGAGATTGACAGGCAAGGACAAACCCAGACATTTAATACACAATGTTACTTGTACCTCAATCTTTTTCTACAATTCAAAGAAGCATAGAGTTAATGGAAATAACTCAAATTTTCTTTTGCAATGCAGTTTTAAAAAATATATATTTTGGATTTCCTTTCAATCTACCTTAGAAGAGTCAAAGTTTTGTTTTAGAATTTGATTTTTCACTTCAGGCAAGGACACCTCTGAAGCTGCTGCTTCACCAGTTTCTGCAAGACAAATACACCACATCCTACAGAAAAAGGCTAACATCTACAACAAACCAACTACATTCAAAGTCCTCATGAAGACCATTTAGATCATAGGGTTGTGTGCTAAAGGTGCAATTAGGAAGCCAAATGTGGTCTATGTGATAAAGAGAGGCTTTACCGCCTAAAAAGCAAGGATGATACCAGGTACTTTCCACTCATTGCTGACTTGATCCATTTTTTAGGGTAATTACAGAGTTTAAAACATTTAAAGCTTTCACACCCTTGTTACTGACAACTTTTTGAATCCAATAACTCAAACGAGAGTGGTAACCACCATTTTTGGTAATTAACTATTTAATTTAATTAATTACAAAATTAAAAAAAATAATTTTTGCAACAGATGTATTGTAGTAAACTGTAAAAGCATGAAAAAATGTCAATCTGTTCTTTTTCGAGATTTCTATTCTTACACATAATTTGGTCACACATCCACCATCCAGGCCCAAGAAAAATAAATATTTTATTTAAATATTTGATCTGAGGTCAAAAACACATTCAAATACCATGGTCATCTTCCTTGAAACAAAAAACACAGGTGGTCCTGCTAGAAAACGTGGACATAGTGCTAAGTCTAAAGTTACCATTGACTTTGAAAAGGCTATAAATCAGCCTTAACATTCACTAGTCTGAGGAAACTCTCTCAGATCTTCCTAAAACGTATTCTAGAAGTTCTCCTTTATTAGCTGACAGTAATAACTTTCTTGTGAAAAGTCACACCCAGCTCTGTTTTTCCAGCTCTGTTTGTAAAATTGTAGCACAGCAGTGAACCAGTATCTCGACGTGTCTAATTATGGCGTCCAAGTTAATGTATTCAAAAAGCTAGCATGCCAACTCTAGCCTACATATATCATTGATATAACCCATAGTGTTTACACTGGACAAGCTGGGAGGGACTTCTTCTATTGTTTACTACCGCAGGTCAGCCACCTACAGATGCAAATTTTCAGAATCTTGCTCCAGGCTTTTTCTTTCACAGCTCTATTCAAATACACGAAAGACTTTGTGCCATATGATTTTGTAGACTTTTCAATTGAACTGGCCACTTGCGTGTTGCCGAGAGAGGTGCGAATGTAGTTCTAGACTACTGTTGCTTTCAGAAGAGCTATGGGAAAGGTTGTGGATCACTTACAAATATACATTTTTATAACCTAAGACTCAAATGTACATAAAAATAATTTTCACTTGTCAGATAGTCACATAGTATAAAAAAGGCCTCACTGACAGTTTCTGCTTTATTAAAAGTGAAATGTAAAGTCTAACAATTTTTTTTTATAAAAACGTTTTTCATCAAGCTAAAAAAGGTCTCAGTCTGTCAAGGTTTGGCTTAGGGTTAGGCTAAACCTATTTTTTTTAATGATATATTCTCGTTATCGCAAGTTACAAACTGACCAATCAGATGCCTCAGTAAAAGCATGTGGCGCCCACTGGCCCTCACCTCCAATTTTCAAAACGTTTCATTGACAGATTCTCCCGAGCCCGCTTTCAGTGGAAGGGGTGTGGCTTTCCAACAAACTCACTCCTGATTAGCGATAGTGGTTGCCATAGAAATGATGACTTAGACTGACACGGACCAATCACCGCTTACCAACGTCGTCTGGTCCTAAAAGAAGTCTGTACCATGTAAAAATGGCGACTGAATGTACTTACTTTCGTTGGAACCGGAGGTAAGGCATTTTCTGTGGGCGAAGTCCCCGGTGGATGTCCACTGTTTGACATAACGCAACTCTTTGGCCATTTATGTGATCGACCTGAATCAGCAGATTCTAAAGTTTTAGTGCTAAAGAGTTCATATGGTGTGCTAACCTGGTGTGACGTTACATAAACCTCTTAGGACATAAACCTCTAAACATGTAATCACAGGGCCGCAGTTAAGATGAATTAACTGTGTGGAAATATAACCCAAAATGTGATGTCCACCTCTGTGGACATCAGGTCTCAAGAGGTTAAGATAGTTTCCCCTTCAATGTTAGAGTAGGAGTTGTCTCACAGCTTCAAATATCAAATATATACATTTATCATATCAAAACACAACTTTCAAGCTTACTTTCAAACCCTGTCATTCTGTTTCTTTCATAAACAGTACAATTCCAAGGATCTCAGTAGTAGCGTTGCTAATATGAGAACTAATGTGTCTGCAAAAAAGAAAAAAACGCAACGAAATGGGGGTTACCTTTGTTATGCAATGCTTCTCTGGGGGCTTTGTCACTTATATTTTCTTTATTCATGCAGAGTTTAAAACATTAAAGTATATTGGGTAAGGATGAGTACTTGCTGGGAAGGATGGGCTTTTAAGAGAGAAATCTATACGCGTTAACCCGATACCTTGTTATCGAATGACTTCCATTTTTGAATAAGTTCTACTTGTCTATGTTTCTTGACACTTCAATTAATTGGTAAATGTAATACTGATCAAACAGGATCAATGAGCTTTTGATTATGGTATTTATGCCCTAACAAGGATTAGTTCACATTGAGTGCATGTGTGGCACCCAAAAGTTGGCAAAGTTAGAAGGATCGTTTTATGATAAACACCTCTGGAGATTGATGACCATGGTAGCAGTGGAAAGCCAGTAGGTATTGTGCATACTGCCATGGATGGTTTCTCAGAGCATGCAGGTCATGATTCCAGGGGTCACAACAACCATTCCGACAACTGGTTGCCATGGTCCAGTTGTTAACGATTGTGTTCCTTGCACCGACACTAAGTGGTGAGTCAGGTCAAACAGCCATTCAAAGGAATTCCATCGCTGGCATTCCAACGCCACTGCTGCTGCTCTCTTCAGGTTCAAATTATGGAGGGTGTGAGGGATAAAAGCTTGAACAATGTGATGTGGAATTTGGGAGGGAGTTTGCCGCTGCTTGTTCCCGGTTCTTGAGATATGAGTTAAACATGCGGAATGTTAATCTGTCAATGTGTGGTCATGGTGGATTTTTCTTTTTTGTAGGAGCTTGCCATTTGAATCACGAGGCCCAGCGGCTGTGCCCGTGCCCTCTCTGTCTATCAAGAACGATTAGAAGTAACTGATTCTGACACCCTGATGGCCATGTGAGACATCCCTTGCCCGCCAACAAAGCCAAATGTCACACTCAGCCATCTTGTTTTCTCCCAGCAGGCCCCTGGAATTTAGTTCCTCCCCTTGGCCTCTTTAGCATGGCCATTCTACAAATTCGGGGTGAGAGCCTATTGTATCTTAACCCTTCATGGTGATGGATACGAAGCAGCTCTTAGCAAGTGAAACTATGTAGAACGAATGCATTTCAGTTCTCTTTATATGCTCTTCAATGGACTGTCGTCGGTAATAGAGGCACCGTTGGCTGTCTCAGTAACGTCTCAAGAATGAAACAGTGAAACAGTGGGAAAGACATATGTGATCATCAACAAGCTCCAACAATACCCTGGGAGTGGAAATTCCGGATTCTAAATGGACATGTTTCAAAATTATTTGAATGCAGTTATTGTGGCACCCCAAACCAGAAATGCACCATTCATAACCTTTACTGGTTTCTCATTTAAAAGAAGTAAAGAATTCATTTTTTAGACCCAGTATGCAGGGATAGATCCATGGCATGTTGAAAAAACATTTGCACCACAGCCCTGGTTTGTGGCTGGCTATTGTACAGGGAGTGGTATTTTACTTATGAAGTGATTCCATTACAGCGGCCCCTTCAACCCCCCCCCCCCACACACACACACACACACTTACTTCCATTCAATCACACACACAGGCAGAACAGCTTAAACAGGCTACTCCATTAAACACATGCAGCCCAGTTCCAAATACTGGTTTTGAAAATCTTAACCCAGACCCACAACACTCAGAAACAGGTTACTGCAAAATTGGCGTGCCACGCCAAAATGCACATCTGCAAGGAGATCCTGCCAAGATGACAAGTAAAAATCAATCCCGTAGTGGTTAGGGCAGCATCCCCCTTCTTCTCAAATGTGCTGCATAAGTTCTCAGAGCTTCAAACTTACTTGCAAGAAGGAGGAAAACTAACCTTGAAAAGATGAATGTATTCATTTTCTTTGGTTAAGGATGTGAATTAGTGCAGGAGGTAGTTGGGCATTTGTGGCCATGTGTTTATTGTTGGGTTTTGTATTCATTTTAAATTAATGAGGTGATGATGAAGACTGCCAAAGTCACTGACAATCGTGTCTCACGCGATGCGCGGAGGATTTCCTCCAGACATCAATGTCCCTGCTGGGGAGCATTAAGGGACATCTTTGGGAGTCCCGCTTTCATGTCCAAAGGAAAAAAAAACGCACCAACAGCTTTTTTTTCCCTAGCAAACTTCATTTAATAATCATAATTTTTGTGGATTTCTCAGATCAAAGTTTTAGCAATTCGCATGGAGATCATTCGTATGGGTCACAGCAAGGTCTCAATTCACCCCCCACTTTCATAATATTGTTTCATCCGACACATCTTTGTCACTTGGCTTTTGTTTTCAAATGATCTCCTCACTGATTAATGATGTGCAACTAATTTTAGAATAAAACAACATGTCTTTTCCAAGTATTTGAATCCCGCAATTTTGTTCAGTTGTGGGATGGATCAACATGTTTTGTGGAAGTAAAACTAACTAATACTGATGTCGTTCTTGCATTTCATCATAGACTTGTTCATTTAAAAAACTGCCATAGTGGTGTAAACTAGGGGTGGAACAATTACCATAATTAAATTGATCGATTTATATTCCTACAAGCCAACCAGATCCATCTGGCTGAGGCAAGTTGCTTGTCCATAACATAATCATTTTTTTTCAAAATAAAATAAATTGATTATATCGATACTGGAAAAAGACATTTGAAATGAGACATGGTAGGTTTATTTTATTAAAATATAAAACAATCAAGTTCCATCACAGCAGACAACATATATGAGAGGCAGCAAAAAATGATCAACCATCATTACGGTCCATCGTGTGGAAACACCATGAATTTTGCAAAGACATGTGACCATCTAGTGTGCTAGAATGTTCTGATCATGTTCTTTTTGTAATATTTCGATGTGGAAAAACGGTAGGCTGAACTTAATGAAACTAAAATGTGAATGGTTTTGACATTAATTCTTGTTTACTTGCACACATATTTCAATTAAACAATCGAATGAGAACTTTTGTCTTCTTTTATCTTCTAGTTGAACAATACTTTTCAACTTTTAGTACACATTTATACGTTGGCTCAAAGTGGTAGAAAGGCAGTACTTTTTACCCATTCAAATATCCTATTTTAATATTTTTGACTTCCTTTCAGACCAATGTTCATCTTTGTTTTTAGCATAAATTGGAAATCTCACTGAAGCTGCATTTACATGGACATAAGTAATCAGAATAAAAGCCTGATCATGTAAACACGCCATTCGAACTCTGTAGCTTCGTCTTGGCAAGTAAAGGAGGGTGCTTTGTCACGGTGTTGAAATTGTGTCTCAGAGTAAAGGAGCGACTTCAATACAGAGTGCGAGCTTCGTAGGCGGCATTTGATTAAGCTTTTCAGGGCTATGTACAAAGTTAATTTCCAATCCGATCTTTGATCAGACTAAAGACATTTTGCACATGTACGTGCAGCTAGTAATATGTGTGTCTTTATTTTGCCGGGGCTGATGTAAAGAAGCCAGCAAATAGTGCTAGCAGAGAAGTCCATGGAATATTATGTCTTGATGCACTTTAGGCTCTGCTCCTAAAGTTCACTTTTTGGGCTTTCATACCTGGCATATGAAGCAAACAATTTGAATAAATAAACACTGTGTGAGATTTCACAGTTTATGATCAAGAGAAGCTAAACTGCTCTGTCTTGGCAACTATTTTGTTGTGAAAGATTGAGGAGTATCTCATATTTCTACTTCCTTTTGTCCTCACCGCGGAATGGAAGCATCTCTAATGCAATGTACAACCAGGCAATTTGTGCCAAACGTGGGTTTTTGTACTTACTTTTAGCATATATGTTCACACAGGTCTGTTACCCTATCCTTGCTCATGTACTCACAGTTGGAAGAGGCTTGGAGCAAAATGTTGACGTGGTGCAAATCTTGTGAATCTAGCTCCAGGTTTTTGTTTTTTTTTTCACAGATTTATTCTGATGTATATCATATAATCCCAGCCAGGCTCAAATCCAAATGAATGATTTCTCCTCCATGATCAATTTTCAAACGGCTGACACATCCATGTTTTAAAAAAGGACACAATCCGTATATCATCACCAAATCCCTGACTGGTCAAAGTTCCACCTGGTTGAACTTGCAACATGCGCTCCATTGTGTACATAGAGTCTGAAACCTTTGTAGAAACTTAAGTAGTGATACATGATTGTGAGAATTTTGAACGCTGAACCCCAGAACATGCATATAAGTGCGTTTACATGGACTTTTCATCGAAAGCGGTTGCTCAAGCACATCTCCAAGCCAGGTTTGAACGTACAAAAAGACGCACACAACATCAAGTGATAACTGCCTTTGGCTTTAGTCTTTAACTAGGAAAAATGAAGAAACAAACACGCTTCATCTTTTTCGACAAAATTCTAAAAATAACAGAAGTCTGGTTTATTTAGCTTATAGCTCTTGTGGTCTCCCAAGTCAAGCATGGAGTGCTGCGTCCTGGATTTGTTGATTCTCCCTAAATATACTCTTTTCTATTTAAGTTAAAGCATTTAACATGTCATGGCTGACCCTGGTTAAAGCAGGAAACACTGCTTTGCGTCCTCTGGCCCAGGTTTGGGATCTCCCCATGGGAGCGTGGAAGGTTTTCTGGACCCACTGTCTCAGCAGGGTCCTTCTGACACGTATAATCTGTAATGCACAGCTGCTTTTTACGGCACTCTACCGTATGGGCAGTGAGGTCTAACAGTGCCAAGGATGGCTGCTTGGGCAATACGTTTATGGCTGCTTGAGCAAAAGGTTATTTCCTTTTTGTTGGTACAAAAATCCTAATCCACCACTTGAAGACAGAGGCCTTCTGCTCATTAACTCGTGTTTATGAGTGAGGAATTTCTGAGTTTGTTGTGATGGCTGCCTGTGATGCCACCCCATCAGGGCAGTAACATGCACAATACCCTCACCTGACATGATGTACACACCTTTAGATGTTTCTTTCATATATGCATATATATGGTTATATATTTTCCATTGTGGTTTCCAATTAGTTATTTTATGTTCGTCTCTGTTCAGTTGTCCTCCTATTTCAAACTTCAGTCATTTTTGTTACTTTGATTTTCTTTTATCTAGACATTTTTTTGAAAATAAAAGTGAATATTTTTGATACCACTTTTTGCTGTCCTTGCCTTTTACTACTCGGTCCACCACAGTTGTACAGTGCAGAGTACATGAGATGGACTGTAAAAAAAAAAAAAAAACCACGTAGGATTGTTATGGAGCTTTTCAAATTTAAAGTACAAATCAGTTAATTCTGAAAAAAAAGTATCACATAATGGAAAATAAACATGTACGTCGAAAGCAATTTTGAGGTCTTGGAACCAACAGAACTTGGTATCTTAGACTAAACAACTGCCATTGACACTGACTCTTTCTAACCCGTTAACACTTTTCTGAGTATATAGCATAAAAACATTTTTAGATTTGTTTGTACATTCAAGGTCTGTTTTGGAGAAGGATTAAGCCATGCTGACAGACTGATCCTTTATTGACATGTGGTGAGGTGCAGAACCAGCAACCCAATCAGGTTCCACTTAAACCAGGCCAGACCAAACCAGTCTTAATCCTATGTCAAATGAAAACCATAAGTTCATGTTTCTATTCCAAATGCTGTGCTTGAAAGAGTTGCGCAATTCTAAATGGGCCATTCGTTGTGCACAAAACTTGAACCATTTGTGTTTATGCTGGTTATGATTGCAATGATCCCTGACTTGAAGAGATCATTGCAATCAGACAATCAGATGTGGGCTAATAGATGCAACATGTTGACAAGACAGTAAAACCATTTTTATTTGTATGAGGGCAAAGTCTTTCACACAGCTCAAGGCAGTTTCCTTTGCGATTGTGCGGCCAGAACGGTCCAGCAGCGTCCCACAGAACAGTGTTATTGTTCACAAAGACCTCTCCCTGTCTCTCAATACTTTATTGCACCACCCAACATAGCAAAGAGGCTTGCTTCCCTGCAAGGCCACAGGGTAATGATTTTTCTTGGTACATGCAATGTAAAAAAATGCATAAAACTTCACTTTTTCTCAAGAGCCTTAGTGAGAAGGATCACACCGTAAAGAAAATGCATGATTATTGACTAATTTACAATAGAGAAAGAATAAAGAATAGTGTCAAAACAGCAATTTTACTCGTAAAAAAAACATTATGAAAGACAGATACATATTTTTTTATGTAATTTGCATCAATATTGGGCAAAAGCCTTGCATATAGCTGCATCTACTATAAAAGTGTTGCATATTTACAAAGGTCATAGCAAAACAGAGTAAACAAGATTGAATTAAAACATCTAGGTATAGACATAGTTTTATACGGTTATAACCTGGGAAGCGGGGAGCATCAATTGACCATTACATCACAGCAAATTTAAAACTACGGTAGACTAGAAAATATGTTTGCTTCTTGATTCCAAAACATTGAATTGTGTGGTGCAGAGATAGATGATCAACCTTTGAGAGGAAGGTCACTTTGCCTGCCCGTGTGTTCAAGAGTCCTTGGACAAGACACTGAACCCCAAATTCCTTATGGTGATCTGGCTAGCACCAGAATATGAGCAATTATTGGTTGGCAACATCTGTTTTGACGTCTGACACTCACAGCATGTTTGGTCCTGTAGTCAATCAGCAGTGAAAGCTTATTGCATTTTTCAAAATTGTCTGTTGGAATGATACAAACTAAAGACATCGTCCAATTTCCTTTACAGCGCACAGGGGAAATGAGCAAACAATATATATTTACTATCATTAAACAGGTAAAGCTATATAGGTGCTAGGGTTTTTGGGTGGAGAGTTGTAGAGAGGAGGGGCTGCATCTTAAGGGAAGCTCAGGTGTGTTTTGTAGCTCATGTGGCCACATCAAGAGACCTCATGACAATGGAACATACAATTGTTGTGCGTGTGTTAAGTGTATCATGATCTATCTGTAAAGCAAATGTAAGCTGAACGGACACCCTGCAATAGGTGATGGTACTCGTCTTGTTGAATTACCATAATGGAATAAATAGGAAGAAAGATTTGTTAAGGAATAACATCAGTTTTCACTGTAGCTCATGGCCATGAGTTTGGAGAAAGCAGACACAGCAGAGTTGATGATGCATGTTTAACTTTAAAGTTTTCAAAAATCCTGCCTTCCACGTTTAACAATCACACAACTTCCGTCCACTGAACCACTCTGGCCCAACTCCTAAAGGCAACCACAGTGTGGTTCCCCTAATCATGCCCAAGCACGGAATAAAGCCACCATGCTAGCCAAACGAACTGGACTGAAGGGTCAAAAATGCTTGGGCGTGCAACAAATGGGAGGATGTACAACAACAATCATCTGCCAATAGGGGATACATTTGCAAAATATGAAGAAGAAAAAAAAAAAAACATAATTTTTAAGCAGCTTCCCTTCAGATTTATAAAACCATGCAGAAAGGAGTTAAGAAAGTATGATTCACTGAGACAAAAAGTAAAAAAAAAAACAAAACAAAAAAAAAAAACAAGGATGTAGTTTTTGGTGTGATTTCAGCAAACAATGGAGGTACGTAGCATCAATGTTGACCTGCATGACCTCCACCCATGTAGGTCGAAGCATCATCTGGAAACTTTTTTCTGAAAGCTTTTTTTTGGGGGGTGGGGGTGGGGGCGTGGGGTTATAGTCTACCCCAATATTAATTTTACTGACCGCCTATAATAATCACTTTAACCTTTCCAATGAGTTTAATGTGACAAACCCAACAATAGTTTTAGGTTTATGGGAAAATATATGTCACAATCCATAAAGATCACACAAACCAGCAGGAAACAGTCCCTGCTGCTTGCAACCATGCTTAAGGTGGGGCTGCTCTCCACTTCGGCTTTGACCACTCCTTTTGTGTTAACTTGCAGGGGGGCAGCTATTCATCCCAATGGAAGGAATAATACCTTCACTGGTCTACCCCCTCTCCACTCCACATCACTGCTCCACACAAAATTCCACACTATAATTGCACTCTGGAAGCCAGTAGGAGCAGAGGAGCTAAAAAAGTAGGAGGGGGAGGGAAATGAAAGAGCTCTATAGTGGTGAGCCTGTATTCATCACAGCCCTATGCAGAGCAAATAACAAACTGAACCACAGCGGTCAAAAGCAGTGAAGGATTGGCCCACCAGTTTCTAATTCAGTGGCCCCCGGTGTCTTTAATAACTGATTGAATTGACAATCAAACCCTGCTTGGTGGTAATAACACAACTTCTTAGAGGCTCAATTGCCATTGGTGGGAGACAGAGCCACTGTTGAGTCCTGGGATTAAGGCAGGCAAGGGGAATCAAAAGCCATTTTACAATACAGTAATCAGCATGTTTTCCTCTAAAAGACCCTCTGTTCTCCCATTTAGAAACACAGACCATTACTTCTTTTCTCCTCTTTACAAAACCCTTTCAGCCCACCATTTTATTATATGGATTAATCCCATGTTTTGTTGGGGTTCTTTGGCTCCATGAAGCATGAGGCTGGAGGTAATGGAATGTCCACTTCAGGAGTCCCAGAAGACCATAAATTGGCCCACAAACATTCATGGAGCTCATTTCTGAGCAGGGATGAGCCTTGAGATGATGTCATGTAGGTTGTGATGAATAGGAAGATAAGACAATGAATTGTCAATGTAAAAAAAAACAAAACAAAAGAGTACTAAAGTTGAACTTTTTAGATTGTTTTTAATAGCAAAAATACAAATAAAAAAAAACTAAAAAACTTCACGTATATAATAGAGACATGCAATTTATTCTGAGAACTACAAAAATTTAAATTAATAACCAATTCAATCTATAGAATTATTTATTAAAAGTAACAAACACACAAACGAAATTCAAAAACTTAAAGCTGGAAACAAAGAGAACATTAAAAATGTTTGAAAAAACAAATATCAAAAATGAATATGTATACAGATTTACAGAGGAAAAGCATTACTGAGAAAAAGTAAATTCATTATGCACAAAAAATGTAATTTCATATGTGGAGTAAAGCTGTGGAACAGAACCAGGTTACAATAAAAAATAAAGACAGACAGACATATATTGAAAGATATACAAAACATATTATATAAACAGTGACATTTATACAGTAGAGATCGAACGTTTGGGCACCCCAGGTAAAATGTTATATTATTGTGCATAAATAACCTAAGGAAAGATTGAAAAATATCCTAAAGGCATCAGTCTACAGATGTGAAATCCTTTAATATGTCAAAAAATAGGCTTTATTTCCATAATTTAGCCTTTCAAAATAATGGCGTATGCAAGAAAGATTGGGCACCCTGCAGAATTTATAGTACTTACTGCCCCATATGGAAAAGCTGAAACCTGACAGTGTCATGGATTGTTCACAATCATTCTCAAAGACCAAGTGATTTTAATCTCAAAGATTTGAAACAATCTGAGTCATCTGACCTTTCTCCAACAATCAGTATCATGGGTTCTTCCAAACAGTTGTCCAGAACAATGAAACTGAAAATAATTGATGCTCACAAAGCAGGAGAAGGCTATAAGAAGATAGCAAAGCTTTTTCAGGTGTCAATATCCTCTGTTCTGAATGTCATTAAGAAATGACAGTCAACAGGAACAGTGGAAGTTACAGCGAGATCTGGAAGACCAAGAAAAATCTCAGACAGAGCAGCTCACAGGATTGTGAGAAAATCAAGTCTAAACCCATGTTTGACTGCAGGATCCCTCCAGAAAGACCTGCAGACTCTGGAGTTGTGGTTCACTGTTCTACTGTCAGAGATACTTGTACAAATATGGTCTTCATGGAAGAGTCATCAGAAGAAAAAAAAAAAAAAAAAAACTCTTCTACGTCCTCAACACAAAATTCAAAGTTAGAAGTTCACAAATGAACATAGAAACAAGCCTGATGCATTTTGGAAACAAGTTCTGTGGACCAATGAGATTAAAATGTAACTTTTTGGCTGCAATGAGCAAAGGTGCGTTTGAAGAAGAAAGGGTACAGAGTTTAATGAGAAGAACCTCAGTCCAACTGTTTAGCATGCGGGTAGATCAATCATGCTTTGGGCTTGTATTGAAGTTGAAGAGAGGATGGCTTCTACAAATGGATAATGATCCTAAACACACCTCCAAATCCACGCCGTCTTATATTAAGAGACAGAAACTGACGGCTTTGCAGTGACCTTCCCAAACATCTGACCTCAACATCACTGAAAATCTATGGACAGACCTGAAAGAGCAGTATGTAACAGACATCCCAGAAAACTCAAAGAACCGGAAGACTTTTGTAAAGAAGAATAGATGAAGAAACCTCAAACAGTATTTGAGACTCTTGGCTGGATACAAAAAGTGTTTACAAGCTGTGATACTTCCCAAGGCAGGGAGCCCAAACTTTTGCACACAATTATTCTGTTTTCTGTTATTTTGAAAGGGTAAAGGATGGAAATAAAAACTATTTTATTTTACATATTAAAAGGATACCTCATACGTAAACTGATGCATTTAGGAGATTTTTCAATATTTCCTTGGGTTCTTTATGCACTAAAATGTAACATTTTAACTGGGGTGACCAAAGTTTTGATCCCTGCAGTAAAAGAAGAGAGATTAATGAATTAACTTTTCACAAGAGAAAATCCTGCATCCAAATTGTAAAACATGTGAAAGGCCAAAAAGTACATAGATGAAAAGTAGCAGCATTACAAAAAGGATGAATCTATCTTTGCATCTGGGTGTAAGATATTGGAAGAGGCAGGATTAGTATTTTTCATAGAGGAGAGGAAGTCTTTCAGCTCTCTGATCTCCACCACTTTCCTCTGATTCTGTTTATCCTGTGGGATTCAGAGCCTCATTTCATTGATATTTGTAAAGGGGAAAAAAACAAAAAAAACAAACATACCGTGAACTACACATCACTGACTGAAACTTATAAATAGGCTGCTGAAGCTCCTCCTGTTTTTTTACAAAAATGTTTTGAAAATTTGCACTTTATAAAAAATGAAATACTAAACAGTTGAAACATATTCAAGCTTAAAAACATGTTCACAAAAATATTGATTGTAACACAAAGTTACAGGGAAAAAAAACGAACTTTATTCCTTGATTAAGAGAACTGTTTTCCTTGAAAACAATTTGCATAGTCATTAACTTTGACACATTTGCAAGTATGTAGTGTAAAACAACTGGAAAAAGTCAGCACATTGTTGTCCCATAAATATCTAATAACTGTCTCCGGATGTTTGATACTTTTTTGACATTTCATGTGAAGTTGAAATAACTGCAAAAGAAACTTTCTTTGCTACTATTCTGGTTGCTCTATTAGATTATTTGGATGACAAACCCTCATGTAGTTAAAGTTGCTTGGCTACTCTAATAGGTTTATTTATCAGAAAGCACCATTTCTGAAAATACCAATGCCAAATCATTACTGTTACAACACAAACTCAGAAAGGAGTCAATGAATTAAAAAGACCAGTTTCAGACAGAAATAAACCAAAGTTGAAAACCAGAGTGCTATTAAATCAAGCTTCAGAAAAAAAAAAGTATCTTTATTCCGTAGCAAAGCAACATTTAACAAATTAAAGATGGAACAATTCAAAAGTGATATGTTTTTTATACTATATTTGTCAAGAACTGGCAATGTTGGACCCTGCATGCAGGAGACTTGACTTGGTGGCAGAAACTGCATTCTCTGGTCATCTTCTGACACATTTCTGAAGTGTTCACTGTGATTTTTTGATCAGGGCTTTCACTCTCCTACTAGCTTAAAGCCTTTAACACCCCACCCTAACAGCGGTGAAAACAAAAAAGCCAAGCAATACCAGAGCTATCCAGCTGTACAGTTTTGAGCCAGAGACCAGCTTGGACGAGGAAAACGAAGATGTACACGGATCTATTTGTCTACAAGTGGATGCAGGTAGGTTGTGGGTTGCTGTTGTAGGTTCTAAGTCACAAAAAAACAATCTAACAATATTTTCAACAATACTTTCACAACAATTTGAGGAATCATGTTTTTTATTTCATGTATGAATTTATTTTCAGAAGCTGCTGTCTTCACTTTAAAGAGACTTTTTGAAATTGAATAAAGAAATAGTAATGCAAATCTGAGCATTGACCTTTATGCAAGTCCTCAATCATTGAAAAAAATGCAACAAGAAGATGCTTAAAAACACCACTTTAATAAATGACCAAAACCACACCAGAGCACAACAAACCTGCTGACAAAGCAGATGACTCGTCAAAGAAAAGCTGAAACCCAAACAGTTAAATACACTGAGGTTAATCAACAGAAATGAAGACAGCTGTGGATGATCATCATCATGAACCTGGTGTGTGACTAACAAGAGGATGACTCAAATTAAAACAAAACCAAAAATACCCCTAAAACACCACAACCCTCACAATGTCAATACTTATTTACCTGCTTCATCTTTTTTGTGGGTTTGGTGAAGCCTTCACCATCTGCAGTTAGATGGATGGAAGTGAAAGATTGTGTATCTGTTGTACACACAAATATCAAAGATGTTTGATTTGCATTGTTGTGTTTCAGAAAGGATTGGGGGGGGGTGAGACAAACAAAAGCATAAAATACATAAAAAAGCTTAATTATCAGAAAAATATAGACATATGAATTTAGTCCTCAGTAACTATTCAACATTTTTTTATCACTATTAATTGCATTTTTTTTGTTGTGCTTAATCACAGTTGTTCACTTTGAGTACAACAAAATGTAGTAATAAATGTACATGTTTTTGATCGCAAGATTTAAATTGAGGAGCAGTTTGCTCATAAAAAAAAAAAAACAAAACTTAACAGGCATTGTCTGACCAAGAAAAGGATAACATTTACTCATCAACTTTGTTTATTTAACTACAACAATTTTTTAAATCAGAAAACAGCATAAACAGTCCATGCTCAGTAGTAAGTGTTCCTGTTAGAGATAAAGGTCAAACAGATTCACCTCAAATAAAAATAAATAAATCGCAGCTAGGATATTTCCCGGAAGGAAGTTTTTAGTCTATGTTTCTATGTTTTACAAAAATAAAAAATTAGTAAATTATTTGAATGATAAAAAACACATATGATGCATTTATGAATTTAAGTCACCTTTAGTGTAATTTACATTATGCATTCCAGATCATCTTAAACCGAAGCAGTGAAAGTAATGACTTCCTTTTTAAGAAAATCATGGCTGCTGGGGCTGTCCAGCAGTCATTCTGCCATGTAAAAAGTTACTTGATGGCTAAACAATTTATATATATATATATATATATATATATATATATATATATATATATAT
>BSAI01000030.1:22187230-22232461 GCA_036245035.1 Adrianichthys oophorus | reverse complement strand
ATATATATATTAATAAAGAAAATGTGTCTTGAGACAATATTTGTGTTATACCCATCCTGCTTCTCGGTAAGTTAGCATAGATGCTGCTGGTTAAATTAAAATAAGAAAGCCTTTCCTCTTTGAATCAAAAATGACACACTTGTTTTTCCTCTGCATGTCTAAATGTTTGCATGAAATAAACAATCTGACATTTCAGCGACTAAGCTGGCACACAGAAGGAACGCTGTGTGATTTCACTGATGTTAACTTGGAAGTCCGGACAAAAACCGAATCCGGCCTGCTCCATTGTTGATTGTGGCCTCTCCACTGAGGTTAGCTGTTATTTTAGATCATAGCAGCTTTTTTGAATTCCTGCGCATTCCATCTTCATTTTATTTTCCTGTCTATTTTGCAGCTTTAATAAAAGAAAAATGTTTTCTTGATAGTTAACAGGAAGAAATCTGGGAGTCTGTCAACCTCCCAGTGTAATAAATCAAAAATTCTTGATTCAGAGACACTTTGAAACATTGGAGACATTTTTAGGGCATTGATTAACATGTCTCACGCAGCTACGGTTTCCAAAATACTTGAGTGAAAATATAAGTAGAGAAAGGGGGAAGAAACCTTCAGAATTATGTCGTCGCTCACTTTTTTACCATTTCATACTTAATAAATAGCATATTGTAAACATGAAAATATTCTGTATTACCTGTTTTTATGTTGCAGCAGCAGGAATAGTCCATCCATCCACCTTTAGAACCCACTGAATCTCTTTTGGGGTCACAGGATTGCTGGAGCCAACCCAGCTGTTGGGCTAAGGGGAGTTTCACCCTGGACGGGTTGTCAGTCTGTTGCAGAGCCACACACTTTCAAATGAACATCTAAGATCCGATTAGAGACTCTAAATAACCTTTAAGGGTTGTTTTTGGACCGTGGAAGAAAGTCAGAGTGCTTGGAGAAAACATGCAAACTCCACACAATAAGGACCCAGTTGGGAATTGAACCTGGACCCTCTCACTGTGTTGCATAATCGCTAACCGCTGCACAATCCTGCAGCCTCCAGTTGGCATTTTTCAGAGTTAAATCTAACTAATAAACATGTGCCCTCAAAGCATCTCTATATCAGCTTTATTACAGATTTATGTAATTTTTAGACCAATCAGCAAAAGCAAAATTTGGGATTTCTCTGTTAACTGAAGTTTTTTGTTAACCACGCCCACATTTCTAATATGTTCAATATTGTATGCTGTATGGTTTCATTCAGTGTCAGCCAGGGAAACAATATGTTCAATTTTCACAATATTCCAGGAAAAAATTTTTCCTGCACTAGGGGACCGCAAATTTTGAAAGCTCTTCATGCTAATGACATTCAAAATCTACAACTTCTAATTCCAACATAATTCCAAAGTAGTTTCCAAGTCCCAACAGATTAAAATCCCTAGGAAGAGTTTAAATTTGTAGAAGGTACTATAGGATGTTTTTTTTTTTTTAAATCAAAATAGCAGACCCTTCCTGGGGTCAAATGTCAATTAAGCTGTAGTTATTGTTGTGGAGTTAAGCTTCTGGTCCGTGTGTGAAAATTAGTGAAAATAGTTTGAACAAAACTTTTGGATGTCCGCGACAAGTTCATTTTGGTTTTGTTAGTGGACTTTGAGCCATTTTTTTAGCCCCATAGATTTTCTTTGTAAATACATTTTCTGTTTTTCTTTCATTTTTGGGTTTGTGATGGTGTTTTTTTTTTTTTTTTTTTTTTTTTTTTTTAGGTGGTGGGGCTGTGTGTTCAACATGTTAAAAACTCATTTTCATCAGGTACTATGTGCATGCAAGTTTTGGTGAGTATTTGAGTATGAGACAGGGGCAACATTTTTCGCTCAAAGGTCCAGTAGAATTGCTAAAACAATCTGGTCCTTGCGATCCAGGGCCGCTGATGGGCCTAATAAAAAAGTAATCAGCGTGTGACTTCATGGGTAAAAGGATTGATCAGAAGAGAAGCTGAGTGTGTTCTCCTCATCTTTGTCAACACGCTAAGCTCTTCGCCCGGAGACCTCAGATGACATTGATTTGCTGGCTGTGTCTCTTAAAATAAACTTAGCAAAAATGGCTTGAAAAACCAAAGTTCCTCCCAACAGTACATAAACAAATGGGCCGTCATTTTTTTAAAACTAGGTTTTATGGACTCTGACAGGCTGTATTATTCTTTAAACAAACTTATTCTGAGGCTTTTTTGCTTTTAAGATCAAGATTTGTTTAAGCTGTTATGGAGTGTTTCATAAGATTTGAGGCAGGGAAGAGGACAGCTTAATTGACGAATTAATCAGGGCACAGAACTTCAAACACACGCAACTTTTTTGTTGGATGATGGACTTCCAATTAAGGGGAATAAATAGTTACAAATGTGATGTCCCTGCTTTTTTTTTTCTTAAACCAGATCTATAGAACTTGACCTCATATTTGGAGGTCATTAACTGCTCCAATTGTGGGTCAGTTGAAGGAGAACTATGATTTTAACGGATGGCAGTGTGGGGGGCAAACAAAATACTGACATCTAGTGCTATGGACAAAAAAAGTTTGACACATGTCACAAGGTGCTCAAATTTATTCTGTGTTGCACCAACACGAGGCACTTTAAACGGTTCCCCATGATCCAGGAAGATTGTTGTATGCATAACAGTAACACTAACAGTTCACTGCGTGTTTGTTTTTCCCACGCCGAACTCTCAAAACAAACAGGAGGCAGGCTTGAATGAAAGTATAAGTTAGAGAAGAGCTGATTGATGCTGAAAGAAGTTTAAAGTGATGTTGTTGCTAAAGCCACAATTACACATCCCTCCATATGTCTTTTGCACAAATATCTGTGTACACAAACCCAGACATGGAGTACAGTGGGGCTCTGAAAGCTGCTGAGCCCTGAGTGATAATTATGCGTGTAAATTCCAGGGCCCCACTCAGCCGCTGTGTTGAGAGCCTCATCCCATTGGCCCTGCTGGTAATGCTTACCCACACACGCAGCCTGCTGTCACTGCTCCCAACCCATATCACACACTCACGGTAGTGAAAGTGGTGCATGCTGCGGCGCTAGTAATGTCTGAGCTGACAAAACAGATGAAAACACCCACAGACGCAGCACAGGTGTGCAAGCGTACGGGTGTGTCGCCAGAGCAGAGCCATTCCATTACAAAGACTCTAGCAACTTTATAAAGATGAGCCTTAATTTTCTCCAAAAAAACACACACACATAACTGTATAGACTTTTTAACCAATATGCAGTCATAAACATGTAGTATCCCCAAAAATTATGTACTTCTATTTTCAGGTTAAAAAGAAAAGGTATAAAAACTTCTACATTATTCCCTGTTTTTATGCCTAAATGCACATAATGCATCAGGACTGGGAAAAAAAAGTACAACTTGAGTGTCAGTGGAGGAACTGGAAACTTTACATGTTTGTTTGAAAAAAAAAAATACTGCCAGAAGGTTGTTAAAGAAGACTGTTGTAAGAATTGATGTGTTTTGTGGTTCCCGTTGAGGCTTGCATGGCCACCTTAAGAGACGTCGTGACAATGGAACAAACGGTTGTCAAGTTTTTGGTAAGTGTAAGGATAATGTAAGTTGCACACACCTGTGGCGTACAGGTGATGCAGTTTTACAGTGGTCTTGCACCACATTCTAGTCATTACTAAGGCTCAATACTGGCTCCTAATCAGCACGCATGGAGTGAGCGGGTGATGTCCAAGTAAGTGCCTGTTGGTTACCTGTTGGATACCCACACAAACTACACTCTGATTGTCTAATTTCCTGAATTCTTACAGTCATGTTGCATTCAAGGAGTGTGTATATCACCTGAACAGCCCTAACAGGATCCTTGAGAAGGGTTTGGGGGAGTTGGGGAAAAAAAGGAAAAATCCATACGACATGCCTGCATCTCATCTGCTTCACCCTTATTTTCTCTTACGTGTTCACTATAGGACCAGTCAACAGTTTTGCACACAGGCTTACATATCGGTGTACGACCTTGCTATTCTGGCCGGGCCATCTGTGTGCCACATACAGGTTTTCCCATTTTTTTGCCCATTTTTTGAACACAGACAGCCTACCCATAAGGGCAGTTGTGACTAAGGCTTAAATGGAGAACTGAACCAAAACACTCTGGAACCACGTAACTTTTACCTCTATTTTACAATGTCACAACTTTACATAAAAGGGATCACAAGTTTGCAAAAAAATGTATTATTTTGGAGGCTTAACAAAACTGCAGAAAAAAGGAAGTAATCACTTAGAGTTTAACTAGGAACATTCTTATTTTAAATTGGAGATTGAAAAAAAAGTTCAATTTTTCTCTTCGCAGGATTCACAAAAATACAAAACCATCCTTATATGTTTGTATTTAAAAAGTAATTTAAAGGAGAGTGAAAATCTAAATATAAATAAAGAAATAGGATGAAGCAAACAAGGAAATTAATAATTGGCCACATTTCACTAGTATTTTTCCATAAAAAAAATGCTTATTTATATTTTAACCCTCTTCTATGATCACATATTCATATTTTATTTTTAAAAAAGGTTTGATTTTACCCTTGAAGTTTATTCTATAACTTTATCCCATTCAGAAGACAAGATTTAAACTTGGTATTGTGATCCAGTAGCAGAGCAACGAAACCGAGTTTTGCTACAGCATTTTGGGTAAAAGCTCATGAACTCCATGACCCACTAATTTATTTACTGATTATTTTATACATTAAACTGAAAAAATCCAATGATTTTTGTCTCCACTCTTACTTTCAATAGGATTTACCACAAGCCTTTAAGTTCTCAACAATCCAAACAAGCACATGGGGATATAAATCTTATCAATGTCCTACAACAACTATTGTAAACTCATTAAAAAAAATCATCTGATGAATTTGTATTATTATATACCCACATATTTTTCACTTATGAGGTCAGATTGACCAGCACAGCCATGGAAACCTTTTTCCCCCTTCTAGTTTTTCCCATGGTAATTACAGTAGCCCGTTTTCCTCCCTCCTGAGTGTTTTTTTCCTTGTAGACATGGTGGTAGTTTGATGTCTGAGGTGCAATGAGCCATGTCTTCTTTACGCACATTCCTCTCTATACCTGACTAATGAACATGAAGCATGTAGATAAAGCAAGTCCACTCCGCGGTGTTCTCCCCCATCCCACTCAGAGGATGGTGAATGACAAACATTTCAGGTTTGAATTCCCACCCTAAAGCACAGTGTCTGGAACTGCAAAGAAGAGAGCAGTTTAATGAATGCGTCTCTTGTCTGGCCCGGGCAGATGGCATTCACATAATGCAACTATTTTTGCATCACCGTGGCAAGCAGGAATCAGCTGGCTAAGTCTGGGAGGTGACCAAGAGTCACGAAGAAGAGGAAATGGAGGGCGCTGCGGTGGTTGGCCTGGACTGTCCCGGCTGAGCCGTCAGCAGAAGAGATGACAGACTCAGTTGGGAGGAAAAGAAGAGGGTGGTACTCTGGGAAGTTGGGGTTTGACCCTCGTTACGTCATCTGTGGCAGAAAAACAGTAACACAGATGTTATCTGTCTGTGGTCTCTGGTGGCACTTTGTCTGGACAAGCACCGGCTCACTTTTTCTGTTTACGTCAACATGAATCCATCCCTGAAGCTGCCTATTTGCCATCCAACACTCCTCTCTCAGCAGCATGAGGGCCAGTAGCAGGGTGGCTTCTACAAGTGGGCAGGAGTGTGATGTCAGGAATGTGCGGTACCCACACCTTACTAAACCATGACACCTTTTCCTGAGGCATAGGAGATGGTTTCTTTCAAAAACATCACCACTATAACCAAGAGAGTAAATTTAGCTTTCCTACTGTAGCTGCTTTTTCTCTAGGGGTTGGCATTGGTCTAATGGACCTGGAAGTACTGTTTAACTGTTTGCTTTTGCCCACTAGTCTGTTACTTAAGTAGGATCTCCCTCATAAGGAGAGACATCTGAGGCTTTTTAGACAAAACAAGAGAAGCCTTTGAAATACTATTTAATACAATTTGCATTAATAGACCACCCGTAGTGATTTGATGGGGCAAACATGTATCAACCCAGTTCATGTGAGCATTAACCCCACTGCTAATTGGTCACATACTATCAAAGACCCACTACGATCATCTATTGATCTATTCCAATAGCATTCCAAGTGATCTTTTGATTACGATCATGCAGTTTTTGGTCAAACCTCAGACTAGGAAAACAAAGACATATTTGAATCTATTTGTCTGAAAGTCCCCAATCCCTACTAAGCTGTATAAAGAAACCCCGCTAATTAATGAATCAATTGTAACTATAATCTCTGGAAACAGATTATGTGACACAGTCTTTTAAACATGCAGTTGTTAAACCTCTTCTAAAAAAGCCCAGTTTAGATCCTGTTGTTCTGGCCAACTATAGATCAAAATCAATTCTCCCCTTTATGTAAAAAATCCTGGAAAGAGCTGAAGTTAAACAGTTTTACTGTCACCTACAGAATAATAGCCACTTTGAAGATTTTCAGTCAGGGTTCAGACCATGCCATTGTACTGAAACTGCACTAGTTAGAGTCACTAATGACTTGTTATTGCCTTAAAAAATTACTAATCTCTATTCTGGTTCTGTTAGACTTCAGTACAGCCTTTGACACTATAGACCACAGCATCTTACTCCAGAGACTTGAGCATGACATAGTGATCAGAGGACCTGCCCTCCAATGGTTTAAATCATATTTATCTGATAGGTACCAGTTTGTTAATGTAAACATTGTTAATGTAAACATTAACAAACTCATTGCACTCGAGTTAGCCACGGAGTCCCACAGAGCTCAGTTCTAGGACCCATCCTGTTTATACTCTACATGCTGCTCTTAGAAGACATAATCAGGAAACACAATATTAATTTTGACTGTTATGCGGATGATACAGTTGTATTATCCATTAAACCTGACCAGAATGACCACATAGAGAAACTTAATGCCTGCATTAGAGACATCAAGACCCGGATAACAATTAATTACCTCTTCCTAAAACCAAGAAAGAACTGAAATCATTATACCAGGTCCTAAATACCTGAGAGATGCTCTATCTGATCAGATAGTCTCCCTGGATGGCATAAATATAGCCTCCAATTCCACAGTTAGAAACCTAGGGGTTTTATTTGACCAGGAATTGTTATTTAAGGCTCACATATCACAAGCTTGTAAGACTGCATTTTTTCCACATTCACAATATATCTAGAAACAGAAGTTCATGCATTTGCTAGTCTAGGTTGGATTACTATAACTCTTTGCTAACAGCATTCCCTAATAGTTCTAAAAAGTTTTCAACTTGTTCAAAATGCAGCAGCTTAATTGTTAGCAGGAACCAGCAGAAGAAAACACATTACTCCTGTGTTAGTTTCACTTCACTGGCTCCCAGTTGAATCTAGAATCAAGTCCAAAATCCTCCTGCTGAACTATAGGGTATTGAATGATATGGCCCCATCCTATATTAAAGATCTCATAGTGCCTTATCAACCAAGAAAAGCACTTAGCTCACAAAATACAGGACTACTTGTCCTGTATTTATAGGAAATTCCTAAAATTTCTAAAAGCACAGTTGGAGGTAGAGCCTTTAACCACCAAGGCCCTGTTTTATGGAATACGCTTCCAGCTCATTTAAGGTAGGTCAACACAGTTTCTACATTCAAGGTTAGCCTTAAAACATTCCTCTTTGGACAGGCTTATTCCCAGGCTAGCTAGTAATCAGAGAATCACTAATTTACTGCTGCCCTACCTCACCAACTGTAATGACGTTTTGGGAAATATTAATTTTCATTACATCCATTATACATACTTCTCCGCAGAGCTAATCAAAAGGAAGATGGTTTGATTAACTGGGCCGTGGCGGCCCATTCCCTCGTCTTAGTGGCCTTACGCAGGCTTAGATTAGATTAATGACATATTTGTATTGACATGCTAAAATTTCAGATTCTCTATTACTGTTATTATTATTACTATCCACTATTTGTGTTATATTACATGCAACTTACCATTAACATATTTGAATTACATTTCAATACTAATTAGTTGCTAGCAGGTTACTAGAAGTTAGATTCTGGGGAAAGTATGGTGCACTGTGGTTCTGTCTTCTATTACTTCTCCCCTCTATTCTTTATCATTTACCCAGTACTATTTTTCATTTAGTTCAGAGCCTGCACTCCATTGTTGTTCCCTTACATTATTTACAGTACTATAGAATGTACAAGTAAACAATTAAGTAAACTGTATATCCTTTACATAAAAAATGATAATGATGATCATAAAAACTCCTCCGTGAACACTAAAACTGTGGGAATACTGACACTAGAATATTTTCAATCTCATAAAAAAGTTTATTTTAAAGAAAAAAAAACAATTAAAAACATCTTGTTAAAAATGTGTTTTTCTTTTGTTGTTCATCAGCTCAGCTTTTAGTGAGATGGTCATACCTGTAGACTATAATTAAAGTGTTTTTGACACACAGAATTTTTTGCTTGGAGCAGAACCTGAGGAATACGGCTGTGTCTCATTTTCTTGATGCTTTGACTACTTGTGTTAACTTGGCAGTCAAACATGTGGGGGCAACTTTGGATAAGAGTCAAGTTTTAGAAAAAAAGATTGCCTAATTTGTCAAAACAAGCTTTCTGTACTAAAATATGTATTTTGTCTTCAAAAATTGCAAGTCTATACTCAGTTTGACTCCTTAGATATACATCAAGTGAATCATTATACAAAAATTTTGAGAGTACATTTTTTTGGTAAAAAAATTTAACAGAATGACATTGTAGCTCAAAATAAAAATGTAAAAAAAAGCCAATGAAGACAGTCGCCTTTTGAATTTGTTGTATGAATTCCAATGGCTTAATTGGTGCAGAAACAGGCCCACAGCTCCTGCCTGCATGCAAATTAGCACCAAAAAAAAGAAAAAGTGCAATCAAAGTAAGAGGGGTGCTGTGGGGTCCCTGAGTAAACTTCTGGAAACAGCACTTGGCACATCCCAAGCCATTCTACTCATCATTCAAGAGGTGTGCCATGCTAAAAAAAATGACAGGATACTCATTCATTTTAAGCTCACAGCAGCTATAAAACCTCTGTTTTGCTGCAGAAATGACCTAATAAACAAAAGCTGCAATAAACCTGCGTGCATAATAAAGATGCCACTGCACTGACAAAACTACTTTGACAAATAAACAGGATGTGAGGAAGCATTCTCTAGACTCAACATGACATCCTTGTTGGGTTTGATGATGTTTGAGTTGACGATGATTCGTCTTGAGATGTGAGTTTTTAAAAAACAAGGAAAGGATGATAATCAGAAAACACCATCCAGATAGAAAACAGATCACACAGAAAAGCACACTGACCAGACATGAGTAATTTGTATGTTTACAGACAAAAGTAACTGCTGTATCAAGTAGTAAGGATGTCATTATGGTGTATTATGAGGTTTAGAAGTTTGCTTATGTTTGCAGAGACCAACTGCAGATTTAAGTAAATCAATATTTAGAAATTTTAGGAGAGGTACACAGAGGATCCTGGCAGGGAGGTGAACCATGCAGGATAGAGCCTCCATGGAATTCTCCAGACCAGGCCAGTTCACACATACCTGGACATTCTCATTAGATCAGCTAGCACCCACGGAGCTCAAACGAGACACTCGCTAATCTGCAGTTAAAGCAAAAGCCCAACCCATTGACTGTATATGGAGAACTGGACTGAGCGAGTGTGACATCACCCATAGAAAATGACTTACTTCTATTCAATTGAATTTTATTTGTATAGCCCAATATCACAGCCATAGCCGTGGGCTTACATCGGTATTTGCAAAGAACATAAGGTCAGTTACTTCTGGTACAAACCAAATGAAGTCAATTTTTCAACAACACGTCCGTCGCTATTTTGGAACCAGATGCCGTCAGTAAGCCCTGATTGGTCTGTGTCTACATTTCTTTGGCAACTTTTCTCTCTAATCAGTAGTGAGCATGTTGGAAGGCCACACCCCTTCCACGTTCAAAAGAATCTGTCAAACACTTTGAACATTCGATGCAGGGCCACCTACTGTTATTGAGGCACCTGGTTTTTCAGTGTATAACTTGAATAACTTGTGCTACAGCAAAAATATGATGAAAATAATTAGGATTGACAAGAACATGTTAAAAAGATTAAGTGGGGTCACTGGTGTGGACAGGACCCCAAAATATCGAGTCCACACTTCAGTACAAAGCCAGATTTCTACTTTGCATAATTTTAGTGAATCATTTCAAGCTTTACCATGGTGTGTATTCTGTTTGTGTGTGTGTGTTTGGGGGGGGGCATGGTATGAGTTTTATATATATTCTTTGTGCAAAGTCCTGGTCTATTTGGTTTTTAAAATTCAATTATGTTTTTACGTAAAGCACTTTGAGTAACACGAGTTGGAAAAGTGTTATACGAATAAAGTTTGATTTGATTGAAGAATGATTATTCGGATGGTTAGAATGACCGAGTAATACTGTCTATTTCTCAACAGAAGTCTTTGGGATTTAGGCTTTTTGGGCCCAGTGGTCCCCGCAAAGCCAAAATCAATAGCCCAAACAGAGGGATTCTGTAAGGCAGGATACTCCAGCACAACGCCCCAATGCGTGCACCACTTTTTGGTGATTCAGACTGCAGAATGACATATCACATCGAATGAAAAACTATTGGATAAAACTTTCAAGAAAATGTGGAAAATAGTGGCAAGGATGATACAAATAAAATTACTAACTGATATCTAGCATTTTTTTCTGAAAAAGCACATAAAAATTGTGGAAAACAAAACTGTAAAACAATACTATTAAACGTTTTGTTTTTCCAACTGCGTTTGAGCATTGAGAATGAAAATATCTCATGCAGAAAGACTGTGGTGGCAGGGGTTTGTATCCACATTTTGTTCAAAGAATCAGAACTGTTGGGATGGGCTATTTAATGTGGATTCAAGCCTGAAAATTTGTGGTGCTGCTCTTGGAGATGGTTGAGTCTGCTGCTTCAGGAGCATTGAATTGATCTGTGTCTGCCACTTTTTCAGACCATAGAGAAGAAGAAGTCCATGCAGAGGCAACCATCAAGCTCTTCTTTTCCACTAACATTATTCTACAGATGAAGAACGAAAGAAAATAACTTTTTAGACCCGCTGTTTTCTGTCGTTTCTTTGAACCTTTTAACAGAAGAAATAATGGCTGTTTTTTTTCCTTCTCTATGATCTAGCTTTTCCGTTCCTTTTCAATGATTCATGTTGTTTCTGGATCATTTCGTATCCCAAAAACTCAAAAAAGTACTTCAATGAATAATTTAATATACTGCTCTATTTCTCTGCTATTTTCTGTCACAGTAAGGGTCACTTATTTATTTTTCAATCATATTTTTTTCTTTCTTATGACTTGTTTGTAATTAATTTAGTAAAGACCCACTTCAATGAAAGTCATGTTTTTGGTGTTTGTAACATGCTCTTCTGGAATTTTTCTGATGATTGAGGACATATATTGAGGAAATTGATCTCAAAATTCACAATTGCACTTCTTTATTCAAATCATTGTGAATTAGGTGGAAAGAAAAAAAAGGGAGTTGAAAACAGATTGTAGTTTTTATATATAAGCTATTACGGCAAGCTGCAAGGTCTCTGCTCCGCTCCATTCTGATGCATTCACTTGTAGACGATTAGATCCTTGTATGTCTTTGTTTTTCCTCATCTGAGCTGGCTTCTGGCTTAAAACGGTACCATTGGATAGCTCCAATATTTTTTTCCACAATTTTGTTGCATCAGTGAAAGTTAGGTTGGGGGCGTGAGGGACTGTAAGCTAGTGGGAGAGATTGTAAACATAGGGATGATAGGAAGTTAGAGCAGGCTCACTTCGCGACAACTCAGAGGTGAATTTCTAATGAACTCCTGTCGTTCTTTAGAAACTATGTCCTAGAAAACAACACAGTTTTTTTTTTTATTGGATTAAAAACTGCATAATCATAATTAAAAGACCACTGGGAATGCTGTTTAAATAGATCAATAGATGTTTGTTTTCCTTAAACTCTCCAGGATAGTTGTCACACTTTTCTTTTTTTTTAACACTGTTAATGCCCAAATTGATTGTGTAAGGGTTTAATTTGAGTCTGCATCATGCTGTGCCATCATCATTTACAAATGATGTGGCTTCAAAAACACAGACTTCTGGTTGATAGGAAAGGAGGGTGAAATCTTATAACAATTCAAAACATGATTTTATCCACTTGTACGTGGGATTTTGTGTAAAAATACACATAGAGGATATGTACTTTCAAAAAAAGTTTTACTGTTTAGTGGGATTCTGTTTTCTGTTGCCTTGTTTATTTTGTGTTTAAATCTATTTTAACTTCTCTTTTTTTATTAAAAAACAGAGGACATCGTTATCAGTCATTTTTGTTGTCATTACTGTAAGAAGAGTCCTTTAGTGTTCATTCCAACTCCAAATATAAGGATGTCTGAACTTGGAGGTTGTAAAATAATTAATATTTTCTGACAATTAATGAGCACTACATTTTTGTTATTGAATGTGTGATGTGTAATAATGTTTATTGAATTGATGTAAAAGGGTTTTCTAATGAGAATCAAGAAACGACTGATAATCAATCCATTGATTATTGGATTAATGTGATGAGGTACATGACATGACATGTGAATCATATTAATGTTTATGTAAATTGTGCATTAAGTTTTTCAGAGGATAACCAATAACCACTCTATTGTGTTTCTTGGTAAATATTCTGCCCCGGATCTGATAATAATTATGGCAACAATCCAAAAAGGGATATTGAGTATATAAACGAAACAACTCAATAGGGGTGGGATTACACAAGTTTGCTTCTTCCAACTTCCTTTCAAGCAACAAAATCAAACTCTACTTGACTTTCATTGACAATTAGAGGTGTAGCAATTACATGATGTATTGGGTTATATTTGTACTTGATTACCTTGTCAGAAATACAAGGAAACTGGAAAAATGTACCTGTACTGTTCAGTATCAGATATTCATTTCTGAGTCACATTGATTGAATTTTGGGCTAAAGATGTCCTGGATCCAAGTTTTGGGTCAGTGAGTCAAATGATTCAAAATGAACCAATGTCAACTGGGAATGGTACTGTTAACCACAAATATGATATGAATGGACTTGTTGCTAAAATGAATCATTAAACCCCTATAAAAAGCATTGTATTTAATGAATTTAATGTGTCGAGTGTGCTAAATTTATTACTGCAAAAAAGTTATGACTATGAGTAATTACACTGACAAAAAGGTGGCATAATCTTTTTTCATCTTTGTTATTTTATTTTCTAATCAATGTATTACTTTACTTTGAAATTGTTGAAGTAAATCAATGAAATATAATCAACATTTTTGGTACTTCTTGCCGCTTCTTGCAACAACAAGAAGTGGCAAAAACCATTTGGCTTTACCCATGGTTCTTAGTGGAAATGCTGGTTTGTCCTCAATATGTCACATTCTTTACCATCAGTGGCACAGCAGAGCACACCACGTGGACCAGACCTAGTGTTGTGGATTTCCTTTGAGCAGAAATCATCCAAATAGCAATGTACTTATAGTATTTTGTAATAACAAAAGCCTGCAATTGTTTTGTTTTCTTTCAAAAATAATTTTCACAAGTTGTCGTAAATGGAATCGGTCGGCTCTCTAAACATTTGCTTTGCAAGTTGGCCAAAATTCTTTTACTCTTGTGAATATAATGCAGTCAACAGGAATCATGGGCGTCAGAAAATGCTCTGTGGAGTTTTGCACTGCAGTCTGTCCTCAAAACCTCATCTATTTTAGAAAAACAAACAGAAAAACACAGTCATGTTTCAACGTGTGAATTGGAATGACAAGAGATACTTCTTTCTATCATTCATTAACAACAAGTTTAAGTCTGATAATATGCAAATTAACATAAGACCACAGTAGAGATCTGTTTTCCGCTCTATTGTCCGCAGAAGTCTGTTCTAGTTACTGGTGCTGTGTCTTTGGTGGGTGGGCAGCATTTTTGCAGACCTGGCCATGTGCCAACTTTTGGTTCCAGTCATTATCTGTGCTTTGTGTCTGTTCATGGCCACATGCTTGTAATGAATAGGCAGCTCTTTTCCATTAAAATAATACCCTCATCAAGTGAGCTCCTGTCAGCGGAGCTGCAACTGTGCCCAGCTCAACTCCAAGCCTGAAAGCAGTCCAGAGATGGCGGGCCAAAGGCAGGAATTTTTCATTGTTTCACAGCACTCAGCTAGTTAAGAAACCCAAACAAGCAGAAAGACCTCAGGAAAAAAAACTGATTGATAGAAATTAAATGTAGCAATTTTTTTTTGGATGGACTTTGAATTTTTGAAAAAAAAAATTAAAAGGAAATGCCATGTAGATGAAAGAAAAAAATTAGTGGGTAATAGTGAAAGAACAAATGCATCCTTTTCATTCTTGAGGGGATTAAACAGTTTCACCATATCAACCTCGAGATGACCTCTGGGGATTGACCTTTGACACAACATCCTGACATCAGTGTACATCTGTTTGGAGAGCATCACTATCAATTTTAGCATGACAAGAGTTCAAAAAGTGTGACAACTACCTTGGAGAGTTAAAAACAAACAGGTGAAATTTGGAAATGGAATGGTTCAGTTCAACGTCCCACTCCACTCTTCTTTGATCTATCGTAAAAGTGTTCCCAGTGGTCTCTTTATTATGTATATGTCGTTTTTAGGTAAAAAAAAAAATAATAATGTGTTGTTGGTTTTAATAATTTTGCCAGAATTATAATAATGTCCTTATAATCTTATAATATGTCCATACGATTTTCTAATAACAATTTTTAAGTGCATTTATTTTCTGACACTCCTTTAGTTCCAGCTCCAAATTATTCCACAGTTTTACTCCACACAGAGACACACAAATCCTCTACGTGTTGTTCGTACCATCGAAAGTTTGAATTTTGAAAATTTATGAGATTTGTCTCTTACTATGAAACATTTCTGTATATTATTTGGTAATAATTTTATTATATGATTTGTCTAGTGTTTGTAATTTTTCATGAAAAACCAGGTGCTACAATTTTAGCGAAATTGACTGTAAAAAAGTTGATTAGTATGCTCCAAAAAACCTACTTTGTGAATAATTCTGACTGCTCATTTTTGTGACATGTATAATTGCTTTAATAAAGATTTATAGCTATTTCTCCATATTTTATTGCAGTAATTAAAATAGGGAAGCACCCAGTAGTTATGTCATTTACATAGTGAAATGTGCTTTATTTAGTATTGAAAGATGTTTTGAGATTGTTATTCTTATTTGTCAGATGTATGTTTTCCAAAAAAGTTTAGCATCAATTATTAGTCCTAAAAACATATTCTCGTGTACGTTTTCAATTGGTGCTCTGTTTCTACTTAATTTTTGCATAGGTTTTTCTTTATACTTGCCAAAAATTATGGCTTTATTTTTCTTACATTTAATTATTATATTTTATATTATATTTTATTTTATTATTATATTATTAAATTAAAATAATTAAAAATAATTAAAATTAAGTATTTCTCCAATTGTTCTAAAAAATAAATGAATAAGTTATAAAATACATCTAAAAGGCTTAAGAGGCCTAACGACACCACTGTCTGTATTGTTTTCTAGTGTTGAGTGAAGAGCGGCAGGAGTTGATTTGACATCCATCTCTGAGCTGTGCGCGGGACTGTTGGCGTAGAGTAAGCCTGCCACCATTTCCCATTATCCATCTGTTTACACCCTTTCCTGCTATCTTACGGTCCCTCACAACCCAAACCTGCCTATGACCCTTTTCTAACTGCACTTTTGTCTGCTCTTGATTCATGATTTTCATTTTAAAAAATTCTCAGAAATGCAATTTTGAGCTTAATTTTCTTTACATATGTCCTTCTTTATCAATAAAATTTCACAAAAACATGTTAAAAAACCAAAAACGCAGTTTTCATGGATCTTTAAACGGGTCCTGCATCTACCTTTTTTCTTAAAGAGTATGGCAAGACTCTAAGAGATAACAATGTAACTGCTTAGAGAAATCATTGTGCATTTTGTGGTGCAAGCACCAAATTTGGCATGGATAAACCTTAGGATCCTCTCATTCATTGAAGCATGTTAGTCACGAGAAAATCAAACATTTTCTACATTTACCCTTGAGGATGAGCAGAAACAAAACTTTGATGACAAGACATCAGTTTTATATATATAAAATATACTTATAATAGTATTCTAACGATACCCCTCAAGTTTAAAAACAACGTTTTGTGCATGAACAGCATGTATTGTTGAAACTGGGTCAAATAGAAATTAAATATTTGTGTAACAACTGAGTGTATTGCCACCATCTTTACAAATGCCTTGCATCTTGGATTTTTCTTATGGTTATCTAAAGAGGGGATCCTCAGGTGCAGCCATGCCAAATTTGGTACTTATACCACAAAATGCACAATTTGTTTGAAATATCAACCCAACTGGCTCTGCCTTAAGAAGGGTTTAGAAGGAGGTCAGAAAAACTTTAGCTTAGATCTTTATTAAATCCACTGACAAATCCTGAGATTAGCCTAGTCCATTGTTTTTCGGAAGTCTGCTCCTACCAAGTGAGAATGCAGGAGGCAGATTCAGGAACTTTGCCAGAGTTCCAAGCCAGTGAGCTGAATGGCAGAGGGTGCACGTGCATTCACGTGTGTTTGTGCAAGTGTGGCTCCACGTGCTCGTGCATCTGTGTCAGTGCCTGCAGGAGTGGATGACACAGTAACGAAGGGGGCTGTCAGGAAGTCTGGAGCTCAAATGCTAAGTTCTGACCAAAAAAATTCCAATGGGAGCTCAGGACTTTCTCGCCACCAAAATGCAGGCCACTTTCCCACTGTGACCCCTCCATACATAATATATACTTTGGAAGCAGTCATACTCGTGGGTTTATTAAACCTCTTTTGATATTTACATGGCGTGCCGAGCTGCTCCGTACACAGAGTCAGTATGGTCAAAATGTGATATTCCCTCCCTTGAATAAACACTCTGTTTTTTTAAACTGCAAAGTCACTTGACCACAAATGAAGTCAATGGCATTTGATATGGAGTTATGGTAAAAAACATTTGAGGATAGAAATTAAAGTCAGTGGAGTGTGACTAAGATATTCATTTATGACATTTTGACAGAAGCTTTTCCATTCTCTATTACACCCCCCACCCCCCTACCTGTTGCTTTCGTGAAGTGTCTTTAATGCTGTGCTTCCTGTGCTATTCAGCCTGGGGGAAATGGGGCATCGGAGTGATGACAGTGAGCAAGAATCACAGGGAATGCTGGGACAGCGCTGAATCTGTGTGAGCACACTCCTGCGCCCATTTAAAGAAGGCCTCTTTCAACTCTGAAACCATGATCACGGAGAGAAAACACATTAGTAAAATAGGCAGAAAGTCGAGACACAAAAGGCAAATGATTTATTATAGCTTTCAGGAGAAATACCACTGTTTGAGTGCAGGCCCTCAGGTGCTTTCCTAGCAGTGTAGAAGAACATAATAGAGTTAGTGCTGAGAGATGCACTGGAATGAGGTTCCTGGGAGTCTTTGGCAGAAGGTAAGCAGAGAGCTTGTTGTTAGCACTCCACGCAGGTGGGAATTTCATGCAGTTGGAGGGAAGATACAAAAACACAAACTGCCAAGACTAAACATTGTGTATTCATGACCTACGGGCTGCAGCTTTTTCTCTCTTGCCTGCTATCACAGACTGCCATCTTGACAATAAAATTCTATCACTTCAGGGGAAAGTAAAGAGGTTAGATGAGAGATAGTTCACTTACAAAAACTTCACCATGATGTGTTTTAATATAAGGCATGTGTAGCAAAACTAATTCAAGAAAGTTAATCAATGGTGAAATTGTCAAAAAAGGTTAAATCATCAAAACCAAGAAACAATTAATTTTAAACAGATAGGGATTAAAGAGACTAATATTATCCATACAATACACATAAACTTGTCAATGTCAAAGTGGTTTTGTGGCATTCACGACAACCCTGTGGCTACAAGTGAGAGCTACATGCTCACACTTGTATATAGACTATATTAACAAAAGCATTCGCTCACCGGATTTGACTCACATATGAGCTAAAGTGCCATCCAAATTCCAACCCATGGACTTCAATATGATGTTGTTCTACCTTTTGCAAATATTACAGCTTCAACTCTTCTGGGAAGGCTGTCCACGAGGTTGAAGAGTGTGTTTAGAGTGTCTCCGCTCTAATTCATCCTAAAGGTGATCTATCGGGTTCAGATCAGGACTCAATGCACGTCATTCAAGTTCATCCACAACAGAACTGTCATCTATGTCTTTGTGGACCTTGCTTTGTGCACTGGCTCACAGTCATGTTGGAAAAGGAAGGGATTCACTCCAAACACACACAAGGTTGGGAGCATGGGATTGTCCAAAATGTTTTGGTATGAATGGTATGAATGAATGTTTACCTAATGGTATTCACACTGGACAATCACTACTCAATACAAGCGCATGTCCGCCACCTATAGCTGGAGGAAGCTTGGTGCCAAATGTCAAAGCTGTGAATCTTGCTTCAGGCTTTATCTTTCACATCTCTAATCTGATAAATGAAAGACTTGGACTAAATCTAAATTGCTTCCCTATCCCTCCCTATCCCTCAATTTATCTCTCCAAGTGGAGAGATATGGAAAAAAATAGTCCAATTCAGATATTATGATGTCATCAATATTCACTGGTCATCTACATCAGTGCGTAGCTGGTAGGGCTAAGAAAATACATTGAAGAAAATACATAAATGGGTTTTATAACGTTAAGTCATGCAAAAACTAGTTTGTCCTCGGGGCGACAAACATGTTGTGGATCACCCTTCCCGCTGAGCTATGACTTGTCCTTAAAAACACTTTCGAACACCACTACAGCTTCAAATGCTCCTACAACTGGAGCAAAAGGGAGTAGGCAAAGGGGTAGCGAAGCAATTTGGTTTTGGCCTTAGTGTCATATAATTCCAGCCGGGTACAAACCAGAATTTTTATTTTCTCCTTCATGATCAATTTTGGCACTGCAATGACATGAAAGAGACGCAATCTAAGTACCAAATCTGAGTCCCTGATTGGTCAAAGTTCAACCTAAATTAAATTTTGCGTTCAATGGCCACGGATTTTGCACGTAGAGCCTGAAAATGGTCGTAGAAACTTACGTAGCAACGCTTGAACACGAGAATTTGGAACAAGGTAGCCTCAAATGTGCATTTACGAACGTGTACATGGCCTTTTTATTGGAAGTGGTTCACTGAACGTCTGTAGCTTAAGAGAGTGCTTAAGAATTGAGCAATGGAGGTTGCAGAACTCCTCAGAAATAGAATACATTGTAAACTAGGAGTATTAAGGAACACTTTAATACTGTCCTCTTTAGTGTGTGAAAAAGTGGACTTTTTTCTTACTGTATTCTATAGAATGGAAAATGACATCACTTTTTTTGATACAGCCAAGTACAGATGTCAACAACCCAAATTATTGGTGGGGTTGACTAAACAAACCAGGGCTTTTGTTTGGCTTCTGCCATAGGAGCTCAGATGCCAACTCCTATGTGATGTCTGCAGCTGTGTCTGTGTATTTTCTTAATGTAAATCCCGGAGGGGGTCTGGCTCAAACAGCGCTGTGATGAAAATAAACAGGACTTTATTTGCTTGCATTTTGTTGTCATCTCATGTTTAGTGAGTGCGTAAGGCTTTGGGAGCTTCCCTTTCAACGTTGCTGCTCATTGACAGGATCACACATCCATTCCATGTATTTATTTTCACGTGTACTTCACTTAAGTCCCACTACTGTTCTGAGATTTGCAGCTTGAAGGAAAAGCAAATATTTAACAAAAACTTTAAAAAAAAATTTCCACCTCTCTTAATGGACCACACACACATGCATGGACACACAGTAAACACACACACACATGCTCTTAGAGTTCTGCTTTTCCTCAAACCACATCCTGAATATCCTTCCTCAGGGGAGAAGATTTACTCTGCGGTTGTCCTTCAGGTAAACCATGAGAGTCTTAAACTGTAGCCTCTACACTCCATTTTGACTTTGTTTACAGAAAGAGAGATACAGTAGAAAGACCGGAGAAGTGGCACCTTTGTGTTTAGTCATTTATATTGTGCAAAAACTTAAGACTTGAATCTTAAGCACAGCGATTTTTTTGTTCTGACACATTTACTTTTTTGGTAGCTACTGCTAAAGACAAACAAGAGGAAATATAGGAATGATCTAGTGCTCAGGGTGTTCTTACACTGTATATATTTTGGCTGGCTCCACTGGGGCCTTAGGAGGGGGCTTGTGGGAGCTTGAAGTGCACAACTAAGGCTAGGCTACTGGAAGAGGCAAAACAAGCTCTGCACATGATCCATGTTAACTGTACCCACTTAGCCTCTGTCATTATGGCTTGAGTCAGCTGTGCAAGCGCAACGCATGAAGTGAAAAACTAACTCGCACAGCCTTGGCCAGTCACAATGTTCAATAAAATTGCAGATCATGTCGACAAACTGTACTTACTTTCTATTGACCTCCTGCAATTCAGAGTTTGATTGTGGTTGTATAATTTTAAACTTGCTGGCATGAATGTGGAGGGAACCAGTGGACGTGTTTGCCAAAGAAACTGCAAGTCCACACTTTCGGTTTCCTTCAAATTGCCCCTGAATTTCAAAAACTGTGAATTTTTTCTTTGTTATTTTGAAACAGCTGCAGCTGCACAGACAAACCAAACCCTAAAACTTGTTGAGAAAAAAAAAACCTCTATCCTGATCACACCTCTGTTACATATAGTACACTCATTCCAGGTTTAAACAAACTCTTCTGGGGCACTCATAGCAAACTAGCAGTACTATGGGGATTTATTTTGTCTCTTGCATATTACTCAACCATAAAAGAAATAATGCAATGTGTTAGGTTGTAAATGTTCATTGTTAAATTCAAAATTTAGGTAGTTTGGGTAGTTTTCTCCAAGATTTATTTCTAATGTTGAGTTCCTTAACTTACAAACTGCTCTCTCAGTTAATTCCCCAAAGAGCACGTAAGAGCATATAATTTCAGTCGCTTAAGATCCTCTGTTTTGTCACCATTTTGATTTCCTGTGTATCAAGGCTTTGTCGTGCTTGAGTTTTGTCTTATAGGTTCGTTTATGTATTTTTACTGATATTTGTGCTTTAGGTTTCCTTCATCAAGCATCCCATTCTCCTGCAATGGGTTCTCTGTAACTGCATGAAGTCATCTATCGATCAATTTTTTTAACACACTATGTCCCTTTAGAGGTCACAGGATTGCCTGTGACCCCTAAATTGATGGGCAAAAGCGGGGTACACTCTGGACAGGATGGCAGTTTGTCACTGGGCATACAATCACTCCCTCTCAAACTCATATGCACATGTGGGGGAGTTTTATAGTAACCAATTTACCTATGAAGTGTGTTTTTTTGAGGGAGGAAAAAGGGGTGCCTAGAGAAAACACCCACACAGTCACAGGAAGACCATGCAAACTCCACACAGAAAGGTCCCAGCTGAAATTTGAACCAGGAGCTCCTTACTGTGAGGTGAGAGTGCTAAGCACTGCTCTGCTGTGCAGCCCATATAAAATCAACAACGGCTAATAAAAATAAAACAAAAAAATATTGGGAAAAAAAATGTCTGGTGGGTGATATATTTATCCATCAATCCATTTTTTGTATTCCTTTTGGGCTCATGGGGCTGCTGGAGCCTATCCCAGCTACTTTTGGACACAGACAGGGTACACCCTGGACTGGTTACCAGTCTGTCGCAGAGCCAGACAATCACACACATATCCATTTACACCAAGGGATAAATTTGAGTCACCTATACAAGAGGAGAACATGCAAACTCCACACAGAAAAGTCCAAGCCAGGATTTGAAGCAAGGACTTCTTTTTGTGAGGCAAAAGTGCTAACCACTACACCATAGTGTAGCCCTTATGCCTGCAAACCCTTATGTTAAATTTTCTTTTAATCTTTATGTTGAAACTACTGATAAAGATCTCAACATATGGTTAATGTTCTATAAGCAGTTTTGCAATGAAAAAACATGTCACGTAATCACCAAAACATCAGTGCGTGCCAAATAAACACTGTTGTTGTTCCTCTGCGCTCAGCGTTCCACAAAACAGGGGTTTAGGGGTTGCTGCACTTGTGGCCAGGGCCACACTGCACTTTGGTGACCACATGTGTCACAGATCAGCCAGGTCCTCCTATGGTGGAACACAGTGTCCAGAAGTGGACCAAAAAAGGAAAGCTTCCTGAGGTCATGGAAGTGTGGTGCACTGCACTGGCTCTCAAATAAAACTAGTTTGTTTTTCTTAAAGAAAGGTTGAGGTTTGGAGGTTTCAGTTCGTCAACCCCACATGACACCACCTCTACTGCTCCACATTTGTACATTGGATGCCTTCTGGCTCATGTATTGTGACCTTTTGGAGTTTAGCACAAGGTGGTAATGTGTTTCATTGAGAATTGAGATTTGATTTGACTCAGTAACAAAATTGTGGTGAAAAAAAAGGTTTTCTGTTAATAAAATTATGTTGTATTAATAACTCCTCACTGTTATTTCTATATGGTCAAACAGTTGGCAAACAGCTGGTGCAATGGCACCATCTATTCTTCATTGGTTGTGATCTCATTTGATTTTAGGGCCCTTTTTTCCATTTAACGTTTAAATGATTTAGCTTAAACAAATGAACTGTTTAGTCATAAAATGTCCATTACCCATTTCACTTTCTGAGGTAATGGATAACTCAACTTTGGTTGCTGTTCAATTTTACCAAAGAATATGACAAGACATGCATAAATATTGCTCAAACTGGCAAATCTTGCTTCTCATACAGTGTAATCTTAGGTGTGAGTGTGCTCTCTTAACCTGGGGAAAGTCTGAACTTAAAAATAGATAAAACCCGTTGGGTGTAATGGTCAGCAGCGGTCAGTAATGGCCTGTGGTTTGGCACGATCTGCCCATGTTACACAGCTTTTCCTGTCCACACACAAAGCGTATAATAAAAACTTCCTCAACAGATTGGAAACCACTCCTCCCTCTCATCTCATTCTCTATTTCCTTCTCGCCTTCCTTCAGCTTTTCCCATTCTCTATCTCAATCCCTCCTTCTGCATACTGACCTTCCCAGACTGGCCTAGGTCTTTATATTTCAGGGTTTGAGGCAACATCTGAAACAAAAGCAAAATTATGGGTCTGGTTTGGCTGGAGGAAAGCGCAGTGACCCCGACATGTGGTTTTCGTAGGCCAGTCCAGAGAGAGGTGAGGTGGGGAGAAGAATTTGTGTAAATCTAGCTGCATATTTGAAGAAAACCTTAACCACAGCTAATTTGAAAGTGTCATTTGTTAGAGAAGGTGGGAGGGGGATCTAAACTTGTACTTGGATTAAAATCATATGCTACTGAAGACACAGCTTGTTTTGCCATTTTGTCACCTTCTACTAAAACATTTTTGAACTTTCTATAACTTCTGTCGCTTGTTGCATTACACTGAAGGATGGCATTATGGGAAATAAATGCAATCATTTGAAGAATCTCCATTTCAAAAATAGGAAGTTCCTTAATACCTATTTTCAAATAGCAGCACAAACTGTTGTCACATGCATTTTCAAAGACCCACTCCAATAAAAATGGTGTTTTTAACATGATGGAGGACCTATGCAAGGACAATAAAGATTTCAACTGCATAATGGATACTTCTTGATTCAAATCGCTGTGAATCAGGAGCAGACGAAAAAATGCAGTTGGAAAAAGGTTTTGTTGTTGCGTAAAATTTACAATTAGCATTCCACATGCTCCCTGCTCTGCTACTTTACAATGGATCCTTGTAGCCGACTAGATCCATGTACAGTACATCTTTGTTGTCCTTATCTGAGCTGGCATCTGACTCAAAACTGCACGGGTGGATAGCTCTAATATTGCTCACCATTTTTGTTGTGCCGCTAATGTTAGTTTGAGGTTGTAAGGGGCTGTAACGCTAGCGTGATAGAGTGTAAACAAAGGGATGATGGGAAGTAGAAGCAGGCTTACTTTGCGACCACTCAGAAGTAATGAGGTAAGGCTTACTCCGCACCAACAGTCCTGCCAACAAGTTAGAGGCAAATTTCAAATTAACTACTGCCGCTCTGCAGAAACTATATCCCAGAAAACAACTACGTTTTTGATTACGGCTAAAAATGTCATATTTATAATTTAAAATACCACTAGGAAAGCTTTTACAAGATGATTGGAGTGGGAAGTGTATGGCATGTCACCTTATTGTTGGGGGGGTTCCAGGACAGAGATATAAAAGGAGATTCCTCTATTTTGAGACATCACACAGACTGATTATTCCTAAAGAAAACAATCGGTGCATAAAACTCACAGTTTCATCCTGTGTGAGACTTTCCTACAGTGGGTATCCTTCACACTGTGTGGTCTGGAACCCTATTTATAACTAGTGGGCGACCACTGTACAATTAAGTGAGCCATGTTTCACAGCAGCACCAGAAAGTTAAATTCATGTTGACAGAGCAGACCTTCTCATGTTTACTGCTCCCATACTGTCGTCCGTGGCATTAAAGTCTAAAGTCGGCTTATGAGTAAATTACGCAGAGAACATAATGCATTTCTGAAGCCTCATAAGACACTACTACATGAGCAGAGGACACTTTGTTCCCTTGAATATTAGAAATAATTAAAAGTTATTTTGCTTCTTGGTTTGACATAAGTTTATGGGTGGGATTATAGTTATTTCTCTGTAAACATCATTGAATACATTAATCTATAGTTACCTTACTTGATTTCTAAAATCTATTTCAATATTTCTTTTTAAAAAATCAAGTTAGATTTCAGTACAGGACAAAAATTGTTTCTTATTTTAAAAAGATTCAATGCAAACATAATAGGAATGCATTTATTTTCCTTTTTTTTTCATCAAAATTCAATGGGGCTGACTTACTTCCAGCTACTGTGATCAGCATATTAAGTTATGTTGTTCAATGAGTTTTCAAGAAACCCCATGTTTATAGGGCTATGTGCAAATTTTACACCAAACCATAGCAAAAAAAACTGGACCAAGTCAAAAAACTTACAAGCAGGAAGACTTCCAGACAGACAAAAACAAAAGGAAGGCAGGCTGTGCACAAGCCAAACTAACCACAGGCGCTTACAGGCAAAAAACAGTGCAGGACTATCACTATGAAGGCTGTTGACTGTATGAACGGACTAAAACAAGGAAAACCTGAAGAAAAGGTATAAAAACACAAATCTGTTGGGTGTCATGTATGCAGATGTGATGGCTTTGCTCAAACGTCTTAGCATTAAAGAAGCTTTAAAAATGTTTTGTCATCACATTCAACCCCTGAAAGTACCATCAGGTTCAGGTTAGCAAACCGTATAGGTCATGACAAGATGTTAACCCTATCTAGCCTGAACATATACAAATCTGTGAAAAAAATAGAATTTTCTATTAATTCTTTGATGCAGTGGGCTTAACAAAGTTAAAGATCTCTTAGGTCGAAGCAGATCCAGTGGAATTACATTAATTATGTAAATGGTTGAAGAGTTTTGGTTGTCAAAAAAATGTCAGCACTGGAGCTAAAGCTCTGGTGTAAGAGGGTTAGGCAAAAAGGGCAACAAACAGCTGCAATTCTATTTTGTCTCCATTGATTCCCAGGACTCTTGGTCCCTCAGACTCCTTGTGATTTCCCAAGACAAAGAAGAGACTGCACTTCCAGAGTTCATGTGATAATAAAGGTATTACGGTATTACTGTGTGGTCATAACTGACTCTTTGTTAATCACTGTCCATGCACACTCGCAAGAACTGCTCCTGGTGGGTTAAAATAGAATCATAGACCTAAAGAGAAATTGGGAAGTTACCTGAATTTTAAAATCAATTCGGACACCATGCTCACTACTTTTTGGCCGCCGTTCTCCTTCGGGTGTTGTTTATATGGCGGTTGACAAACAGCAAAATGGTTGCATTACCGCCACCACCTGGTTTGGAGGCAAACTCCTTTTTTTTTTTAAACGCCGATGGTGACGTCACTAAGTTTCCGAATAAAATAATAAATATAAAGAGTTTACGAGGGCTATTTATGAATCTACTGTTGTTTTAATGATGAAAACGATTCTGGTTTGTAAAAATTTTCATTATAAACATGTTTGTGGCGATATTTAATGTTTCTGTTTATAAAAAAACAGTCAAATCACTAGTCCACCGCAATGTTTTTTTTTATTTTCGCGCCACAGAACCATTTACGGGCTCATGCGAGTAAGCATTTTTTTTCCTGTAGCTTACTGAAAAGGCCCTCAAATTTCAATTTTTCCGTGTTCCTGCTAGCAATAATTCAAGTATGTCTGATAAAAACCGAAACCGAAAACGGGCTGAACCGAGGCACAGGGAGGCCAGGAGGAGAAGCAGACATCTAATAAGATTTATTCTGGCTGCCCTAGCAAGAGACGGACAACTTGTACATGTCATCTTCCTTGAGCGACTTGCTTCTACCATCTTGAAAGGCATTCAAATGCAATGCATTGTGGTCTATCTTTTCCAATGTAGTGACCATCACAACACTTGTTTTTCGCAGAGGATTCTGGGACATTTCCAGTGCACTTGATTTTTTATTTTGGATTCGGACAACACTAGAAAATGGCAACCGCACTATATAGTGCACTATTGAGTAGTGAATGAATTCGGACATAGCCATTGAGATTCGAGGTGGCCAGTTTCTACGTTAAGTCAGTGGTACAGACGCGATCTGAGGTCATGCGGCACAATTTGAGCGGCCGGCGTGATGCGAAGGTCTGGCAACAGTGCAAGTAGTATGGCACAAATTAAGCAACAGGTGCAAGAGTTTAACCAAATCTGAACCCTGGGAAGTCGCTGCGTTACGTCAATCAATCAGGGACTCAACTTTTGGCATGTGACGTTTTCAGATAGAAAGCCCATCCAATATGGTGGATCGGATTTCCTGAACTTCCATTCATTTTTTTAACCCGTTGTATTCCTTTCGGGGCAGTGGGGTTTCCTGAACCCATCCCGGCTACTATTGGGCGATGGCAGGTACATTTTTAAGTGCTCAAAGATACAACCAACATGTTGTTACAACAGAAACACATGATTCCTGTTTAAAAACTATGAAAAATCCATGGATGAACAAATCTTTTTGTGATAACCCCAGCGAGCCCTACACTGTGGTAGCTGTCTTCATAAAGTAAAAAAATACTTCTCTACATAAGCTGCTCTTGTGTGTTAAGTTGCATGCGTGCATTTTATTGGACTTGGTTCGAATCCCTCATTCAGTTTTGCTAGTTCATTGAATATTTTTTCCTTTTCTCGCTAAACTACTCAAGACACATTACTATAAATATGAATAAAAAAACATCTGTTCTATCAAGTTCTTCATAGGAATTTTAAAAAATGATGTATTCTCGATGCCTAATGAAATGCAACTTTGTATTTAAAACACTAGACACAGCTATTGAAGGATTCGAACCCAATAACTTCCAGTATCAGTGGCTTAAAAGCACTTGACAAATCACCATCACCACAAGAGTAGTTAGAACATCGAAGTGTTTGCTATATTTGATGATTGATTTTTTCTTTATTTTTTTGTAAGTAGATGGTTTATGTTCTTTTATTTATTTTTTGATGGCCCGCAATCTGCCATCACGTGATGACCCCTGTCCTAAATGATCTCATGAACCCAAACATGGAGATGTGATCACCGATGTTTTTGCAGAGCTGTTCTAAAAACTAAACCTGATCCCTAAACAGCATCCATGTCTTCCATGCATTGTAAAAGAGATAAACACAGACACAGCGCTGTGCAGCAATCAGGCTAAAAACATTATCTGGTAGGTCCTCCCAACTGCAGCCGGGGCAGCAAGCTTAAGAAACACATTTTTGGCTACACAGCGAGCACACAATCCAACTTGGTATCGGCTGTCTCTCCTTCGCCGCGCAAATTGCATTCAGAGTGACTGCAGCTTAAAAAACTGCTTTCTTATGTGGTTTCATTTCTTAAACCTAATCAAGAAATACTGTTGAAAAGACCTAAATAGTACTTTTTGTTTGTATGACTGAACAAAGCTAGGCTGTTCACCATAATTGCCTTCTGAGAAGAAGCATGTTCAAACACATGAATCCTGGTTGTGACTTTCCCATGTCGCAGTGTGTGAGATCAGCTGATAGTTCCAACGGTCGATTATCCAAAACCGACCACTTTGGTGAAATGAACTGAATACTACTCGACAACATTTTTTTAGGCAAAACTCTTTTTATATATTTTACTTCCAGCATATTAAAAAGTTTAAATGTATTTCCAATCTTTGCTTCAAAATTGGATGTGTCATGGATGACTGGTGGTCACTGCCTACACTGGCTTCGTCCTCCGTTTTGTGGCCAGAGCAATGAGCACTATCCATTATATGGTTGGTGACGTGTGTGGTCCGTAGACATGACATTTCCATGTTGTCCAAAGCAAATATCAAGCCAAATCTGCAATTCGCACGAATAAAATCCTTACCTCTTTTGTAAAAACACAAATCTCCCAAATTTCTGCTGCTCTTTTTTCAGAATGTGTGAGTATTACAGTGTCTATGTCTGCTTGTTTTTTGTACACTTTTATGTCCTTTTGTAATTTGGCCAAAAAAACTAGTTTGCATCAAAATGCAAGATGGAAGTTACTTAAGTTATTTAAAACGTTGTTTTAAAACATTTAAGGTCTGTAGGAATTTTTGTCTGAGAGATTTAAAACGTTGTTTTAAATAATTGAAAAGATAACAGAAAAATATAGATTGTCCCGACAATCTTCTTCAAAGTTGCTTCTTTTTGTTGACATCTCATAGCTGGCAAATGCTACTCCTGGGACATAGGGGCTTTGCTTTCAAATGTGGTATCCAGAACATCAGCGAGACTCATTGTAATCCTTCTTCCATCCCACAGACAGACCAGGAGACGGTTACAGTAGTTTCTCCGGGCTACATTTTCCGCAGAAAAACAGACTCGTTACAAAGTGCAATGACGTCACTCTGGAATCTGTGAAATGCCGAATAGTCTGAGTTTAGCTACAAAAATCGTCTTTGAGCACAAACAAATGTGAAGTAAAAACATGACCGTTTATCGTCTCCTGCAGGCGGGACAGTAATGCGCCGGCACTTGTGGAAAACAAAGCATCCGTGCTGACCACGACCCTCCATTTCTGTCGCTCCGACTGGGAGATGGGGTCTGGGGTTGGAACCCACAAGACTCAAACAGAAATCACCACTGTTGCCTTAATGAGACACACTGACCAATTCAAAGCAACCTTCGGATTGGAATTTCTGGGAGGGGTTTTTCCTTTTTTTCTATTATTGTTTGTCTTTGATATCACTTGCCCTTTAAATCTCATTGCAAACAGGTATTTGCAGAAAACTCAACATTTAGTTGAATAAACAGACAAGATCTTCCCTTTTTTTGTCATATTAGGGTATCATTTACTGGTTTACCCACCAGATGAACAACATGCATGAAATAGTTCTCTCTCAGACAAAAATTCCTACAGACCTGAAATCCCACTAAAGATGCTTTTCTTCCCAGACAAAGTAACTGGATCCTCTGTTTAATAGCTTGCTGTAGCCAGGGATTGAATGAACGGTTTCATTCCGCTGGGCTGTAACCAATTGTCCCAGTGACCACAACAAAGAACAAAAAAAAAAAAAGAGGGAGGTTGAGGGGAAACAGAATAACCCTGAGCTCAATGTGAATGGGAGAATCTTTAGATCAGTGACTTAGGGTGCCAGTGTGTCTTTGAGCTTAACTAACATTTAATTCAAACCTATTCTGAACTGTAACATCTGTTTCTCCCCAACACAACCGGTTACAGCGTCTGTGATATGAAATCATTGCACAAATACAAACAGGATGCTTTAACTTTGAACCAGTGTGGCTTCACCAATTGCTACACTCATCTAGAGCAATAAAAAGAAAGCTTGATCTAGTTTATTTCTTCAGACACATGAGGAAACCAAAGAAGACATGACACGGGTGACTATGGGGACAACAGATGAAAGAAAAATGAATACAGGCTCCTTTTATAGAGTGGCATTATGTTGACAGGCTAACTCTACAGGGGGTTAGAGTTTGTGAAAGAAAACCATGATCCGAAGCTGCCAAGTGGAATCGGAAAAGAATAAAAGACACATTTTGATGGATTACCTTTGTGCGGTTACAGCAAACTCATTGGCAGTTGTAAGGCCACACAGATTCCCCTCACGCCGTTTATGGCAGACTGACAGGCCGCCCTCTTATGAATCTACTGATGAGTTGTCCATTGCAATTCCTGGAACCCCAATTAGCAACACAGAAGAAGAAGGGAGTACAGAGCCGGCAGACACAATGATGTCAAATTAAAACCAGGCAAATACATTGTTATGATAACATTTTAAAAATGTTCCTTTTGAGTTTTTATGCTTTATTCCCGTTGGATGATGGATGAACAACTTGGTAATTAATTCCCTGTATCACTGTGCCTGGAAAAATGCAAAATTTAGAAGCTCGAAAATTTGCCATGTAGAGGCAAACCAATCTTCAACTGGGACCAGGATTTATTCATAAATTTTTCTTTATTTTTTGTTTATAAGACTTGAAAATAATTACTGATATTTAGATCCATAACAAAATTATTCAATTCAGATTTTTCTTCTTCAGAGGGTTTCTCACTATAGAATTATCTGGTCACTTTTGGGTTGATTATTATACAAATTATCCACAAATTGAAGTACTGAGCATCTTTAAGGTACATTTGTTTTGATGTTACTTTCACACTGGCCATGTTTAGCTTATTCAAGAATGCACCAAACTCAGGTTTTCGAACGCGCTTTTGGCATATGGTGTTCACACTGGAATGGCACTACCTGATACTTGTGCTTACACTTGTACTGGAAAAGTAAAAATGCTAGTTGGTGCTAATCTTATGAATCTTGTTCCATGCTTTTTCTTTCAGAGCTCAATTCTGATATATGAAAGACTTGATGTCATTGAATTCCGGCTGGGCACAAACTGTAAATTGAAAGGGAAGCCGTCCAGTGACTTGCAGTCAGCAGACTCAAACAAAGCTTAAAAAATGCATACATGAAAACATAAAGGATATACTTATTAAAATTAAGAAATAAAATATGAATGTATGGATATGTTTATTCTATGATTAACTTTCTCTGTGTGAGTTTTCAACAGCTTTTTTTGGGGTAAAAAAAAATAAAATAAATAAAATTCCTGTTTAAATACACGAGATAGCTAAAGGAGAGGCACCCGCAAGCTGAGCCTCCCCTGTGCCGCATACATTGAGTGGAGCTGCAGCTGATGCATTCTCTTTACCGTTTCAATAAAAAGATAAAAAAAACATACAAAGGAAATTTGTCAGGGAATTAATCTTAGAGCTCAAACAAATCTAGTAAAGGAGATAGCAATTTTATTCTCCATACGTGGTAGGGATTTTGATTATAATTTAACCTAATTCAATAAGCCGTTGATGTGGGGTTTCACCTTTATGAAACTACCGTTTACAGTACATGCAAATCAATGTATTGATCATAATGTCAAGATATTAAAGGAATATTTTAATGGCATTCCAATTTAAGTGGTCAAATGTAATATTTTTACAGTCAAGACAGTCAATTATAAACAGAGGACCATAATACATTCAAAAAACAAATGTTTTACAGTTACAACCTCGTTTTCACAGAAAACACAAACATTTTTATAAAAATTAAAATGCTTCCGTAAGAAATTGTTTAAAGGATAACTCGCATTTATATTGCCCATCATAGATGAATAGGCTTCTCTGTAGGGTTCATATTTTTGTATATCTGACTGATGACATCAGTACCTTACTAGCCATGAAACTCACTGCACGCCTGTGATGCCATGCATTAGGGCTGGGCGATAAAAACGATAGCTATTGATATTGCGATAGAACTTTTGCTCAATAGTAAAATGAGTTTATCGCGATAGACTTTTATTTTGAAGGGTCCGAAATTAACACTAGCCAGTCATTCGCATTTTCTACTCTTTAACAAGTAAGTTACAGGGTTAGTAACCACACGGAGAGTAAAGGTTTGTGTAAACTGTTTATTAGATTTCTTCTTGTGAATTTCTTTTGTCCTCTTTTTAGATAGATAGACAGATAGATATATATAGAGAGAGACAGAGAGATAGTGTTTTTTTTCAGGCATTTTTGGTATCATTTAATAAAAAATGTGATCACCTGGAGGTAGAATTAGGAAAGCTCTAAGAAATCCGTCCTTGTTTTCTCAGCATGTTTGAATTTCAGTTTACAGTTAGATGACAGTAAAGACGTGTTCATATCATTTATAAATTACTTTTATGCAATTTCATTTTCCCAAAAAAAAAAAAAAAGCAGAAAAATGTCAAAAAAGTAAAACGCCCTAAGGTATTTCTGTGTAAAATACTGTTGAATTTGGCTGATAAAATATATGTTTGGCTGGTAGACTTTTTTTTATCTACCGGCCAACTTGCACAGTCAAAAATTACATTTCGGCCCCTGTGTTAAGGTATTTTAGTTAAAATCGCACAATAGTTAAATAGTTAAAATCCAACAAAAAAAACTGAGTAACGTGCACTGCAAATTGTGCAGAATGCATGTTCCTTCTAAAACTGGAATTACCACCAACCTTATTTATCACCTGAAGCAGTGCCACCGAGCATGCTCAATCTCAGACTGAAATAAACAATAATTCTGCAGCAAAAACAACAAATTTAAGGCCTTTGCAGCAAAAGTCTGAACTATGAAAAGAAATTCAAATAATGTGCTTTTAGTTCCTAGCTTATTCACAGGATGTTGACAAAAATGTTTGTCAATTTTATGTTTGTTCTGTAAAACTTGAAAACTTTAGAATTTATTTGTAAAATGAATCCTTTGTTTTTAAATGGAACTGATTAAGCAGTTTAGTGATCTGTTTTATTTATGCTCTCTTTTAAAACTTCAAAGCTTTTGCTGTGATTTTCAGTTTAGTTTTTTAATATTTATGCCTTTTTTATTTTCTAAGGAAAAGAAAACTGTTTCATCATGTTCCTTCAGTGCATCTGTTTTCATTCATTCATTCATTCATTTTCCAATCCGCTTTATCCCTTTCGGGGTCACGGGGTTGCCGGAGCCTAACCCGGCTACTCATGGGCGAAGGCAGGGTACACCCCTGGACTGGTCGCCAGTCTGTCGCAGGGGTGCATCTGTTTTATTTAAAGTATCATAGGAAATAAATATTTAAATCTAAACAACCTGCTGACGATTACACATTTCGCTAATAAGCCACAGAGCATTCAAATTAAACTAAAAAAGTTATTTGATTTAATTTAATTTGTGATATATTTCGTTATCGTCTGATATGAAAAAAAAACAATATTGTGACAGCCCTACCATCCATAGTTCACTACCAAATTCAAATCCATGATTGGTCAAAGTTGAATTGCTTTAACTTTCAACATACGTTTAATGGCTGCGCTTTTTGTCCGTAAAGGCTGAAAACTGTGTTTAAAACTAATGTTATAACATGGTAATATTAATATGCATTAACTTGAATTTACATAGACTTTTCATTAAAAGTGGGTGCTTGAATGCGCACTGCAGAGGCCGGTTAGAACATAATATCCCACCCAGTGCTGTCTGAGGAGAGCATTTTTCAGTTTTTGTCCTGTCTGTCGTATGACAACTATTGTGCAACAGTGTACACTTCTGCAGTGTGTATGGTTAGCAGAATGCCTCAAAGAAAGGCAGGGCAGAATAGCATGGTTCAACCTGGATCCATCTGATTGCCATATTCACTTTCTTCATTTCCTCAGCAATCCCTATCTAAACAATTCAACGCATCCTGTGCTTCAAACATGTGTTTGTGCTCTTCTTCAACTGTCTTAAAAGTTGTCATTGCTGCCATTATTGCATTGGCTTTACGGTACCAAGTGCATATGATGTGCGATTACTATAAGGCCCTATAAAGGTTTCAGTGGAGTACTGACCTTCAGCACAAGAGAAGTTTTGCGAAATGTAACCTCATTTTACATTATTTCATGGGTAGGATCTATTAGTGTGCGGTGTAGTGTTTTATTCACACAGACAGACTAGACACATCATAGCAATGACTGTAAAAAAGATGGAGGGTGATGTCATGTGACTAAGATGCCATTCATCCAGTTCTTTAAGTTTCCCCTTGACTCAGATTTCTTTCTTTCATTTTGGTAGGTAGCCAGGACCCCAGTTTGTTGTTCGAACAATATTTTCTTCATAAATGCATGGGTTCATTTATCTACCAAAATTAGACACTCTGTAAGAACTGTGCAGTCACGTTTATTTTTTTAGTGATGTTTTGGGTTGTCCTCTGTCTGTCACTTGTCATGTTAATAATCTCATAATCCACAGCTGTTTTTATTTCTGTTAGTGGTCCTCAGACATTTTAAGGGTCTTGTGTTCAGTTTGTCGTTGTCAGGTCATCTGTTCTGCTTTGTCACTATTTTCTTTCTCCATGGGCTTTACCACATTTGAGTTTGATTATTAAATGTTAAAGTTTCTTCCTACAACACTCTACAGGCCCAGACAACCTCAGAACTCCCAGCACCTGTACGGGTCAACCCCCATACGTGACTAAAGCTACATTCACACCATCCTCTGCAACATGCATTCAAGCAGCCACTTTAAATAAAAAGTCTACGTAAACATGGGTGTATGTGTGTTTTCTGGCTTCTGCGTTCAAAACTCTATTCTTCAGGTGACGCTACACATGCTTTAAAGACCCTATCTGAGCTCTACATACAAAAAGTGCATAAGTTGAACGCGAGTTCAGAGTTAAACCAGGTTGGACTTTACCAAGCAGGTACTATTATTTGGTAGCAATGATTGGATGAGGTCTCCTTCAAGTCATGGAAGTGTCAACCGTTTCAAAATTATCAAATAAGAGAATTTATCATTACGGTTTGTGTCCGCCAAGAATTATGTGACACCAAGTCTAAATTTTGGAATACAGCTGAAAGAAAAAGCCTGAAGCAAGATTAGTGAGATTTACACCACTTCTACATTTTGCACTAAGTCTCTTAGTGGTGGCGGGAATCTAGAATTAGGGGAAAGGGGTAGTGTTAGGTAATGACAGCAGGGTAGTGTGAATGTAGCATCAGGCATCCTCACTGAGAAACCTGTTCAATAAATGTTTCTCACTTTAAAAATGTAAAGAAATCCAAAATACACAGACCCAGACGAACACATTCTCACTCCCGTCATCACATATTGACGCACAGGTAATGTCCTCTGTGTCACACTTTGATACTTTGGGTGCCCCCCAACTCTTCATTTTTTGATGCACTGGCTGTTCTGATTAAATCAGGGCTCCAGTTGTTTTGTCGGACAGGGTACAGAATGCGGACCAACCCTCGGGACTCGTCCAGTATAGGTACCCAAGCCCGATCCACGCCTGGATGCGTCCAGTACCGGTACCCTAGCCCGGTCCACATCTGGAACCGGTACCATGTCCAGAACTGTTACCGATCTGCGTCCTGTACCTAGTCACGGGTGTACGGGGTACCGGTGAGGTCTGGTACCGGTTTGCGGCCTGGAGGTTGGGGAGCCTTGATTTAATTAAATGAGCCAGCACATCAAAAAGCGATGAGTTGGGTACACTCGAAGCATCAATTTTTGAAGCGGAAAGCTCATAACCATGCGTCAACATGTGACGACTTGGGAGTGAGAATGGGTTGCCCAGACAGGTTGGCTATTTTACCCCAGAAACATTCTGCATTTAGTTCTGACTAGTACTTTACTAATGACTGGAGTGTGGCATAAGAGCCTGAAGAATTCCTCACGATACACTTACCACACGCACAGCAATCCATTTTTATTGAGCCTCAAGGGAACTACAAGACACAGCTGTGCTCTCCTTAAGATTCGTCTCTAACCGGCTGCTCCTCTCTACGACCCTCCACAGGCCTAGACAACCCATACTGGCCAACCCCCACACAAGTACGCCCGACTGTTTACATTGTACTTGACACCACTGACTGTGTAATACAACTGGACAGAGTTAGTGTGACATCAACCATAAAAAATGGCTTGGTTTCAATAAAAGGAAATCAATTTAGTCGTCTTTCTTTTTTCACAAAATAGACTTTGCCAAGTTGGAACTAGATATCGTCAGTATGCAGTGATTGATGAGAATAGGTCTGAGTCATTGTTTCTATGGCAACCACTCTCACCAATCAGGAGTGAGCGTCTCCAAAGTCCATTCCCCTAACACTGAAAAGTGGGCTCAGTGGAATCTGTCAATCATTTTGAACTTTCGAAGTGAGACCACAAACTTTTTTTGAGACATCTGATTGGTCAGTTTATAACTTGAATGACTTGCACTGCAGAAAAAATGTCAAGAAAAGAAAAAATACTTAACAAGAACATGTTAAATAAAATGCTGTATCAGAGCAAGAATGGTTATTCTGACAAATATAATGACTTAGTAATAGGTGTTTATTTTTCAATATAGAAGTCTATGGGATTTTGGCTTATTCTTCTACATGAGGGGAGAAGAGTCACTGTCCAGTTTGCATATACAGTCAATGGCTTACACATTACACAGAAACACTTAGATAAATGTGCTAACCATCATCTGGCTCTTAGCTTATTTTTTTTCTTACCTCCAATGAAGGATTAAACATTTAAAAACGTATTCAGGTGCACTGTTAGACCATGGAGTTTAATATTTAAAGGCACAAAAAGATCGGTAGTTACCTTTATGACATGAACTTGGAACAGATGTTCTAAGATTCATATGACATAAAATACAGTTGCATAAAACAAGAAGCTTGGGGCAATAAATAGATGAAACCTTCTGAAATTTGACATCACCAATGCTCGATTATGTAAGAACTCAAATGCCACATTATTGTCATGTATTTAATGAAAGAAGATGTGTTTAAGGTCAGGGCTATTCTGGGCAGCTTCTGCACCATGGCTAAATGTGGTAAGACTAGTTTCCCGTCTTCCTCTGGGATATTTATCCACCTTAGCACTTTGGACGTCACAGTGCTGCCTGCAACAACAGAAAGGCTGCACAATGAATTTTCATGAGTACCAGCTTGAATCTCGGCTCCCTGATGTGATTGATCTGCTGTGTACTCTGGCAACAGTTTGGAGTTCAGTAGCGGTTGTGAGTACTTGGACTTGAACTCTTTTAAGTTATGTATGGACACACTTTTGCGCTCTGTATTTTTCTTCTTTTTTTTGAGGGGGGGTGTATCTTTTTAATCGATTAACAGTTTATCTCACTAAACCTTAAATGAATTTTCATTTAGACAGAATCAAACAAACAAATTGTAATGAGATATGCTATTATGGAGTCAAAACTTTTTCCCCTTTGGTTTGAGGTTCCAACTGCCTTGACTGTTAAGTTGACATTAGACTGTTCAAGTATTTTCTTTCCTGTGAAACCCAATTCTTTGTAGGGCTGAAGTCAGAATCCCTGTAGAATAAAATTCTAATTGAGAGGCATACAATCAGACATTGGAGTTTTTCTTACTTCAAATAAGTACAACGCGTTTAGTATTTGAGTGTCTCTATTTCCTGGTTAATATATAGTGGTGACAGTTCATTGTCAAGCTCTCTGGCAGAGCAGTGTTGTGTAGTATGTGTCTGCCATCTGTTGGACTCCTCAGAAACATCAAGTGGCAAATAAAGGTTTCACATTATGTTAGGAGATTGTATTTATTTTACATGGCACTTAAAATAACTGTGTACAAACACCAGGCGTCTATGTATTCAATAAATAATCCTACATGTAAAATGTTCCCCAATGTAAATGAGAGAACATATAGTAGCCATCTCACAAAACTCCTATTGTTCTCTTTTTGTGTTAACGTCGATGACAAACACTGGTTTGTAAAATAGATAAAAAAAGAAAAATCCCCAATTTCACTAAAAGGACTTTCTTATACCCTGTAACATGTGTTGCGGTGAGAACTGGAGTTGGATGCCAGGAAAAAGAGGGAGTGGGTGAGTGCAGGAGCCGGCCGAGCACGTGCCTCCTGAGGTCCTCTGGTCTCATTTAGGGCCCAGCCTCATCCCTTAGGCTAGACTTCCCAACCCATCAGCCCATACGCCGTCTTCTCTCAGCCAGACACCACCATGACCGCTTGCATGGAGAGTCCTGACCACCGTTGTGCCACAAGAGTACACAAACAAACAGTGCAGGCACACACCGGTTTGCCATAACGTCGACTCATCGAGCCCACTTGGTTTAGTCACACCAGAGGCCTCCAGTGCAAGCAGCACTCTCTTGGCTTTGCTTGGAGGATCTGACAGAATAGATTTGCTCATTTGTCCACACACATGCATGCTGTTTAGTACTTTGAGAGAACTGCTGCTGCAGTCTGTCTGACTGTGGAGCTTTAGAGCCAGTCATGCCTTCCTTGTCTGGGTAACGTCCTCCTACACACTCTGACAATATGGCTTTTTGCTGTTCTTATTTAGTTGTTTATGTCAATCCATTGTCTTTACAGTGGAATTTCCATTTTTAAACTTAAACGTTATTAGTTTGTAGATTAAAAGACAACAATATTATGGAAAGTTTTTTACTTTACTACAAAAAAATGCACAGTTTTTCTAATAATTGTGTAAATTTGTGCATTTTTTTGTCTTACTTGTCTAGATTTTGGCTACATATTTGACAGCAATGAAAGTTAGATATGCAGAAAATGAAAGTACAGAGACAATATCCTGTATTTTTTTTATTGGGACTTTATTGGTTCTTCACACAAAGATTCTGAAAATGTATCACAAAAAGTTGTGAACAGAACACTCACAAAAACACATTTCTTTGCTCTTTCATGTGAACCACAAGGTTGACCTGCTGGCCTGCATTTCCTCCTAAGCGGAAATCCTCCTTCCAGTTGAGTCTTTAAATCCATCACAAAGGAGGATCTGAGCCACTGTCTGTGCCCCTCCTCTAGTGTCTGAAATTTTATGGTGGCTTTGCCATGCCTGTCAGATACATGATACATGTGTGATGAAAAGAGGCATTCTGCTACATTGATTAATATAATTAGGAAAACAGCGCATTTTCTGCACTTAAGATGGGCACTTAAACCCTTGATCTTTTTCAAAAAACAATAGTGTGCCTTATAATCTGGAGGGCCTCTAATGAATTATTTATTGTTGTGTTTACTGATGTCAGCGTGATATTGAGAGGTACACAGTGCTGTGCTAAAATACTTGGTCGGGTGTTATTGTGATTATGCGAATGTGGCTAACATGTAGCTGTGAGAGACTGTGTTTTTTTTTTTTTGTTGTGTTCTTAAAAAGGTCTGGAGTTAGTGTAGTCACAGTAATGTTTATTTTAGCACCTCAATCTGTTTATTATGTTTTGCAAGGTTAGGAGTTATCGTGAAAATGCTGACGCTCCCAACATGTAACAGTGTTGGACTGTTTTTTTTCTATGTTTCACTAGGTTTGGAGTTAATGTAGTCACAGTAACATTTGTTTTATCTGGATCACTTTGTCTTTAACGGGTTGCAAATAAGTTTGGGAGATGTAAATATGTGAATATGTAATTGTATCGGACTGTTTTTATATGTGTTTCAACGTTAGGAGTTAGCGCAGTCCCAGTCACTTTTGGTTGAGTGTTATCGTACTGTTTTTGTTTTCTTACTTGTTACAAACAAGGTTAGAAGTTGCAGGTATTGTAAATGCGCTAACACAGCTAAGGTGTAGCATGTTACAAACAAGTTCTAGTGTGACTGTGAATGCAGTTAATAAAGTCTGACTGAAAGGACTTATCTCTGACTCTTTTGTCTTGCCTAATTGTTAGAGTTATCTGTACACAATCTAGATTCTAAATTTGTGATAAAAAACGTGATAATGCCCATGCTATGCTTTTCGCAACGAAGCAAAAGCTTTGCACGCATGCAACTTGCCAGTATGCTTTGCACGCTAAAGAGAGTTCTTAGATTCTTACTATTATTCTGTTAGTGTGTTAGAATGGCTTGCTCTGAACCTGTGCAGTGTGCTGTTTTGCTTATCCTGAAGGCCTGTGTCTGCGAGGCTGGCTATGGGGAGGATGGCAAGACACATCAGAGACAAACATGCTGAAACTGAGTAGCTGACGTGTGTATGTGTAACTTCTATCTCCAGGTGCAGCTAGGTTTTTGTGTTCTTTCCCCCCTCCTTCAGAGCTGCATCTGATTGTAACTAGGGCATTCCCAGATCTTAATAAAAAGCAAGGGACCGGAAGGGGGGCTCAGAGGCGTTTGGAGCACATCCTTCTGTCTCTCCTTGCAAGTGAAAAAGAGCCTAACTGTCTCTTGTCCTCTGTTTTGCAGAAATAAATGTTTCAGGTTGTTTGAACCTAACACTAATGCACCTTACAGTTTAGTGAGCTTTACATTTGACATAATTTTAGAAATGGACCATTCATTGACAATGTGCCTTAAAACCCGGTGTGCCCTATAGCTCGGAAAATACACAACTTTTTTATTTCTGATTTTACCTCATTCCCTTTTGGACTTTTTTCCAGAGTTTGTTGAAAACATGACCTTTTGCCCATGTCCAGAACTGACCACGAAAAAAATATAAATAAATAACGGGAGCGTAAGCCACAATGACTGTGCTTCCGTGCATTCAGGAAGCAGGAGCTTCATACTTCTACATCATCTGGGGGCATTTGGAGGACAAACCGATGTGTGTCTTAACCACCAGATATCATTGGGTGCAGAAACAAACACAATGTTCTAAATGTTTCAATGGAAACTGACATTCCACCAACCACCCTGAACAAAAGTGAAATAGTTGAGATAATTTTTTTCACGTGTCTGCTTGTTCTCTAATATTGACATGTGTGAGTTATCTGAATCAAGTTTCCTGTTATGACACTTGGGGGAATTATAAAATTCACGAGGTTTTTCATGGTCATGGTGCAGAATACAGTAAAATGTTCCAGTCTTTTTGCTTATCTATCAAATGATCTGTCTGTCTGCAGTGCTTTTTTGAAGAGGCCTGATGTCAAGACACGCATTATTATACTTTTGTATCAACATTCTCATATGAAGGGCATCACAATTGTCACGTTGTATTGGTGCACTATGTCAACATTTCAAGAAAAGCTTATTTATCCCAGTGTACAATGAGTTGGAGCACGAATCTGGGGCGAAGTGGAAGAACAGAACTACGCGGGAAGACTTCTGAAGAATCGTGGTTGAAAAAAAGTCGCAATTGAGGGAAAGTAAGAGCAATGGTAATCAAAGGCTTTGATGTTACCACCAAACAGCTTTTATTAGTGAATCAGAAGTTCTTACCCATCTTGCCCATAAATGAAAAGGATATTAACCCCTTTTTATAACAAAAAGAAAACTTTCTGAAAATCTTCCCATGGGAATAGTGTTCACAGCGCAATGATCGCATGTAGATTAGGATATTTGCTAATTTATTGGGTGTTCATGATAATTTACACACTTAGTGACTACATGCAATTGACAAGTGTTCTAAATTACATGTTCGTTTTATAGGAACAATTCTTTAATGCAAAAATGTACATTGAAAGAAAGATGGATGTTTATTTAGGCAAAATACAGCATCTTTATGGAGAGAATTGCTTAAAATAAATGTTATACATTTATTGACGCCACTATATGCATGCACCTAGAATAACATAAACAAATCTGTGTGTAAATATATATATATATATATATAAGATATTTAATAAATGCATGAATTATTTAATTATATTGACTAACATCCTTTGAATTTGTAATAAAAATAAAGTTTACAACTCTAACCAGAGTTAAACCAAACAACAACCACAAGTAATATTTCCAAAACAATACCAATAACTCAGCATTGACCTACTACTGTATGTATTGCCACAAACCGATGTGTTTATTGTGAAGATGTTCTCCAATTCCTTTCTGCAAGTCTAAGTCAAGTCTACAGTCTCAGGGGAGAAGTCACTTCTGAAGTCTTTAGCTTTAATTTCAAGTCAAGTCTTGAGTCTTGGAACACATTTTTGATTACACAATAAAAAGAAGTTTGCATTTCTGTATTCTTGGTGTAAAATTATTGCAAAGAAAGTTTTTTATCTTAAGACTCAGCAGTGATGTCCTGGGGCTAAAAAAAAAGCTAATGAACATTGTTGGCAAGTTTCAAACTTCAAGCCTTAAGTCAAGTCTTAAATCTCTGCATATGAGACCTAAATGTGACTCAAATCCAAGTCTCCATCACTTCAGTTGATCCTGGAAGTATCTCCTAAAACCAGAATGCTGACACAAAAACGTGAACGTTGATGATGTTTTGGCCACCATCACCGTGAGAGGACAGGTTCCGCATGGACAATTTCAGTACTGTTTCCACTGGACCGACCAAAGGCTTTACTTGGCGAACAACACCTGAAAGAAAGAGCACAAATAAAATGAGATGGGATTTCAGTAGGAAATTCTTGGCTTCCATATCAAAAGCTAAATCCCAATGTAATGTCTAGTCTAAGCCAGAGGTTGCATCAACAATAAACTTTAAATTAAATAAATACAAAAAATTGCAAAAAAAATATTGTGATTATTGTGTCTACAAACTTGTTATTTTTGAGCAGGCCACCTGCATACACCGTACAGGTTTGACCATTTTCCGCCTGCAAACAGCAAGTATCTACCTGCAGGGGCAGTTGTGACTGAGGTTTTAAGTCTCATTCTTTTGGTAAAATTTCTCAGTCAGATCCCAAGTCTTTGGTGAAAATCCCTAAATCAAGATTTTAGCCAAACATCCAAATCCTGTCAGTCATATTTCATCAAAATTCCAAGCTTTATGTCTCTGGTCAAAAGTCAAAATTAGGCTTCCTGTCTTTGACTCAATTTAAAATGTTAAGTCCTTGAAGAAAATCCTCAAATTAATCTCTGCCTGTGAGACATATTTGCAACTCACTTCCGTCTCAAATCCAAGCCTCTAATTCGGGTCGGACCTTACTTGTTTTAGGATTAAACAGAGTGACACTCAATTTAGAAATCCCCAATTATACTCCATAACAAGAAATCTTAAATAAAGTGGCATGCTGGGCTTGTAGTTATGAGATAAATACTTAAATTGAGCAAATAATTTTTTTCCTAATCCTTCCCCTATTAATATTTTATCTTCACTTGTGTCATTTTATCTGCTGGTATGTTCAGATTAGCAATCAAATCTAACAAGCAAACCCTATAAATCACAGACACATTGAAGTCAAGGTAAAACCGCTGAAGGATAAACATACAGCAACAGCGTATGACTGCAGTCCCCTGGAATTCATTGGTTGAGCTTTCGAAGAGAATGTGCGATTAGAGAGAGAAAAAATGCCAATGTATATGCAGGCTGTCAGCAGACCCTTTTTCTGCCCGGGCTTGGTGACATTTCAGCACTGGCTTGTTCAAATACCTATCACCATGGTTTACTGAGGGTAGACAACCACCTTTATCCATCTTCTTCCTATTTACTTGGGTTTCTGATTACTCAAAAAACGGAACCCATTCGGTTGAGAAATAACTGTTTCAATCAGTCTAAATTACAAAGCTTCTTTTTATTCGACTTGTGTTAAAGCCCCACTCCAATCATCTTTTGATGGTGAGGCAAATACAGTGGGGATGAAAAGTTTGGTGATCATTTTAATCATGTGATCAGATGAGACAGAAATCAAACTTTTTGGTTTTAAGTTCACTCACTGTGTTTTGAGGAATGAGTATCATCCCAAGAACACCATTCCTTCTGTGAAGCATTGGTGTGGTGGTTTCATGCTTTTGGGGTGTTTTTTTTTCACTTGGGACAGAACGACTGCACTGAATTCATGAGAGGATGACAGGGATCATGTAGTGTGAGATTTTGGGGAACAACCTCCTTCCCTCAGTTAGAGCATTGAAGATGGGTCGTGGCTCCATAAGAAGCATATCAAAGTTCTGGCGCGCCCAAGCCAGTCCCCAGACCCAAACCAATAGAAAATATTCGGAGGAAGTTCAAACTCTGTGTTTTTCAGTGACAGCCCAGAAACCTGAATGATCTAGAGAAGATCTGTGTGGAGAAGTGGGCCAAAATCCTTCCTGTTTGTGCAAAGCTGGTGAAAAACTACAGGAAACTCTTGGCCTGTCGCTGTGCAATAGCAAACAAAGGCTGCTGTACCAAGTGGTAACATTATTTTTTTACATTATTTTTAAAAATCATCTAATGGGATTTCCAGATTTTTGTTAGATTATGTCTGTCACAGAGGACATGCAGATAAGAGGAAAAGTTCAAATCACTCCAAGATTTCTATGTGGGAGAACTTGTAAAATCACACGGTGTTCAAATACCTATGTGACTCTCTTTATTTTAAAAGGTTCTCACTGGTCTTTTAATTCTGATTTTGTCGTTTTAGCTGAAATCAGTGCTGACCTGGCTAACATGTAGTGGTGCTGGACTTTTTTTTTTTTCACATGTAGGTGTTCTGAATATGCATACGTAGTTAATGCATGCTTCAAACACGGCAAACATGTTATGTGTTACAAACACGTTCTAGAGTTACTGTGAACACAGTTAATAAAATCTCACTGATGGAATTATTTATGACTTTGTTTCACCTAAAGTTCCACTCCAATCATCTTTTGAGCTATTGTAAAAGCATTACCAGAGGTCTTTTAGTTACAGTAATGCTGTTATTTCTCAGAAATCAGAGCTCTAAAAATCAAATCACCAAAAACAGGAATTTCCTTGAAGTGGGTTTGTAAAGAGGTCATTCATTACTGGAGACATGATGATTCACTAGCTGCTATCTGTTGTGCTCTCCAGGATACTAGTGTTGTATGATGGAAGATCTTCCAGTCACTCATTCCCCCTACTTCCCCTCTCTTCCCTTCCTGTGGGGGCCTGGTGTTTGTGGGACCATCACAGTGGCCTGCAAGGGTAAATGAGTCCCATGTGTTTGATGGAAGGGAGCAGTCATAGTCACGCTATACCAAAATGAAGGCATTCCTCCGGGAATCCATCCTTAACTCTGGCTGAGACAATCCTTTCAAAAAAGAAAAGAAAAAAAACAAAACACAAACTGCTGCCTCTTTTCTTACTGTCATTTTATTTGGCTTTCTTGCCCTTCTCTGAATTTGATATGAGCAGATGTCAATAGATTATGGCAATTATGAGGCCCCATTCTTTGTTTTGGGACTCTGTTGCATGGTGACAAAAAGCTTCACATGCTGGAAA
>BSAI01000030.1:22171244-22187220 GCA_036245035.1 Adrianichthys oophorus | reverse complement strand
TTTTGGGACTCTGTTGCATGGTGACAAAAAGCTTCACATGCTGGAAATGTCATTGCTTCTAAACAATCAATAAGCATGAGAAGAAAATGTTACTGTGGCATAAATCATCCCAATGTTAATGAAGCAAATGCAATGGGAAAAATGCAGAACCTCAAGTCCCAAAATGATTTTACTAGATTGGATTTAGGGTTTAGATGTCAAAAAGCTATGGTTTCATTTGTGTTCTTTGCACTATAGCAAAATGGTTACATTTAGAAGAAAAAATAAAAACTATATGTGTGGCTTCCATCTAATGAGGACAAAACACTTTTTAATCAGGGTCATCTGAGTTTTCCTCTGAAACTTTTCAGGCCAATTCTGTGAAAAGAAGCTAAACAACTTTACCACAAAACACGACACTTAAAACAAAGACACACATTTCAGCTGTGCCAAAATCTAGCACGGGCTTCAAAGGACAACAGTATATGGAATGTGTCTGAGGCCTATTAGTGTTTTGTGAATTTGTTCTGTGGTCTAATTAGGATAATACATGTTCTCACAGGAACAGAAAGTCTGTTATAGCTAAAGATTTTCTTTGAGTCTGTGGTAGAAAATCAATAACCACCAAGAACATGTTTTACAGGGTGTGATAACAGAGCTTTTCCCCTTAAAAGATTTTGTACAGTGTAAAGTGATGTGGAAATGAAAAGATTTTTCCTCTAAATAATTTAACTAACTTTTTAAACTTTTGCTTTTTGGGGGTTTGCAACCTTAAGCACATGAAAAGCCATTTGGGTCAATTTTTCACTTACCAAAGCCCAGTCTGATTTCGCCCTTTAGAAAGTTAAGTATTTATTGTATTTTACTGTTACTAACATGATTACGGTGGCCCTGAAGTGCAAAAGAAAAAGAAAAAAACCAAAGAAAGTGCACATAATTTAAAGAAGTCAAAATGAAATGACGTTTATCCATCATTTCCAGTGAAAGTTATTTGACATGAAGCGATACTATCAACCAATTAGCAATATCCCATCGTACTGTCCGCCCTGGTAGAGGATCCCGCCTTCATGTGGACATCCATGAAGTTTTTTTATGTTTTTTCTGCCTAGAAAGGTTTTTTTTTAAGAGTTTTTCCTCACCGAGAAGGAAGGTCTAAGGGCAGGGATGCCAGTTTAGTTTAGTTTAGTTTAGTTTAATAACCAGCTATTGTTTAATATTTTTAGGATTGACTTCATTCCCTTTGCATAAATACCGCTGTGAATGAAGCCATTGAGACGGCTACGGTTGTGGTATTGGGCTATTTAAATAAAAATGAATTGAAATTGAACTTTACTACCTTTGACTTTACAGTTAATATTTAATTATAAAACTTTTTTTCTCCAGGGAGTCACTACGGAGGGGCAAAAGAGCCATGTGTGGCTCTGGAGCTGCAGGTTGCAGACCCCTGGTCCACCCAGAATAAAAGTTCTTTTTTTTTTTAAATACAGTGATACTATAGGATCAGGACAATTTTGGTTGGATGAGATTTCAATTCACCATGATCCTACTTGACCTCTCAGGAATATTTATAAATAATAACTTTTAAAAATTGTTTGTGTGTCTTCAGTCAGGAAAAAGCAACTAGTTAGCGCTCAACGCACTCACAGTGAACCTAAGGTGAAAGACCGACCAGCACATACCAAGGTGGCTCATTCCGTCACATGCCTGAGATTCTTATAAATAACTAAGGGGGAAGTTTTCAAAACTTGTCAGCTGATTTGGTGGCAAAATCATATCAGATGGCAGATCTGAGGTTCCAGTTTCCAGTTTACTGCAACTGTGTGAAAAGATAACCAAACAATTTGAACAACTGCCTTCACAAAGGCTGCCATTCTCCACCTCCACCAGCATCCATCGAATAGAAAAGACTTTAGACAAATGCATACATGCAGCATGGATACTCCCACCAAACAAGCAGGAGCAACTGCTCGTCCGCAGTTTTTCTCTGCCACAACTGCAAGGTCTGCGACACTGAAGTGTACCTTGAAAACTGCAATTTCTGGCTTTTCTGGTTTTTACCTTTCAGCAAGGAAAGGTGTTTCACAAAACTAAAAGGAAAGGGTTTAACACCAAAAAGTAAATCAAAAGTATGCAATAGCCTCCCCACAGGATGTTAATAAAACACAAGTTGCTGTGTAGTGCACACACACTGTGGTGGAATCGTTGGTGACAGTCCAGGAGCTGTGGACGTCCGTGGTACTGCTTTTTGGTAGGTCTTGTTTTGCCATTTTCCACTAAAAGAAAATCTGCCTTTCACAGGTGTACAACTGTTCATTCTTCTATTGATGGAAAGTCTGAAAGTCCAGAAGGTTCCTCAAAGAAATTCTTAGTTAGCTACATTTTTATTTAGGGGTGTAACGATTAATCAGTGTAATATTTGAATCCATTTATACTCCTATGATCCAATCAGAAATATGGATCTGAAACAAGTTGTTAATTGAATCACTGTACGCCTTTTTAAAATAGTTTAAAAATGAAATAAATTGATTATAGCAATATTGGAAAATACTATTTGGATTGGAGACATGGTAGGCTTATTTTACTATTGGTAAAACCAGCAAGCGCCATCACTTGTTTGTTTGGATGCATATTTAATGTATAATTGATTATCTTGCAAGAAAAACCAAGAATCTGGAAAACTTCACCTGCACTGTTCGGGATCCAGGTATTTATCTCTGAGTCACTCTGACTGAATTTTTGGCTGAAGATGTCCTGGATCCATTTAAGGTCAGTGAATCGGATTGTTCAAAATGAACCAATATCGACTGTGAATCGGATCATCAGCTATAATTTATGATGCAAATCAAATCGTTGTTAAAATGAATCGCTACACCCCTTTGTTTGTTTGGTAAAACAACAAATGACACTACCAGCACGTCAATTCATTCAGAAAAATTCACTGTGGCTACATGTAAAATAGTTTTCAAGTCACTTAGCACAACAACATGACTGACAGTTTACAGAGGGAGTACATAAACCCCTTGGGGATGTGTGATTACAGGCTTTACACTGGCACATAGTTGGTTAGGTCAAAGCGTCCAAACACAACACTGACCGCTCCAAAGAGTGACTGGAATCCATGCACAGCACGGTGCAGCAGGAGTACGTGGCTCAATGTTTTAAGGTCAATTAACGGTGAGTCATCGCCACTGATCTTTCAAACAGCCCATGGGTCATTGTTGGACAGTGCCACTGACTGGGCAGTGACATCATTAAAACTTGGCTCAGGGACACGGGTCTGTTCTTTTCTTGGATATTCTGGTTGAACAGTTGTGGGCTGGAGCAGCTGAGATGACATAACATGCACCATTATCTTTACCACAGCCTTTACACTGCATTACGAGTAACCTTTCAAAGCCGTAACTGGGAGGCATAAAATAGACTTGAACGCACAGTAAATGGAAAAGATATGAGACGGAAAACTGCTTTTCTTGCATTTTGGGGCTCTTGGAAATAGAGTAAACAACACATTATTTTAATTGGTTTTGACGTCCTTTCCTATCAATTTATAGCATTTCACATTTGAGAGAATGGATTAAATCAGCATTGGGTTTGTAACTTTAACGGTTAACCAAACAAAACTAGACTTTCCTGTAAACTTAGGGTTCGAAAGCATGTAGTAATGAGAAGTATAAATTAAACCGATAACCAGACGAAAAGAGATAAGTGCATCATGATGAGTTATGTAGACAGTTTTATAAGGAGTAATATGTACTTTGTGTCCACACTGTAATTGGCATGTCTGTGCGAGGATGACATTTCTGTCTCACTATCTTCCTGTCATTGGAGTTGACTGAGGGGGACCACCCAGTTGGAGTGTTGTGTGTTTGATTGTGAGGTTGTTGGGTGGAGAAGACCCTGTTTTGATTAGTTGTACAAATCTCCAGACAAGGATTCCACATGGGCCTGGCGCTCTCTTGTGGGCCTGTTGCAGCCTTCCCATGATTCATATAAGTGACAGCCATTCATACCACATATAGCTTTTTCTCTGCTTATCTGCATGGCAGCCTTCACCTTCTTTCCAATGAATCCACAAGCTCCACTGGCTCAGAACCTGTCACGTCTCTCACTGAAGGCCTACATTCCACCGGCCACTGCTGAGGGCTGAACTGACCACTACCTGCACAGAGACAAAACGCCCATTTCCCTCTTTTCTCTTCTGACTCTCAGCACCAGTGCAGAATATATTTATTCTGTGGGCTGAAAATAAACCGCAGAAGCATATTTCCACCTGCATTTAAAAGTGAAAGGAATTTAGCCATGGCATCTTAGATTTACAGCTCTTTTGGAGGATGGGCATGAATCATGAATGGAGGACACTGTATTATCGCCTTTTCCAGGGAGATGGGCTTAAGTACTTTTGGTTTTCTTTGCACACCCCTCCACACACAAGCACACTCACAAGATGATAACACCAATACTAAGTGGTAAGACAGAGTCGTTTCCTGACAAATAATTACTCTTGTAGAAAGTTAATTTAAAAGTTATCAGCAGATGCTTAATCCTGGGATGACCGCTTGATTCCACGCACCAACTGTTCTGTACTTTACACCTACAAAGAGGATTTGCAAAAAAAAAAAGTAGCATTTAATCAATATTAAAGTGTCTTTTTACTAACAATAGTTAACAAAAAGGTGTTGGAATGGTTTAATGTTCTGCAAAGGGACGTAAAAGATCAGCCCGGAATGAATTTCACAAAAGAAAAGTCAAACAAAGAGAATCCCAATTGTTCCAGTTCATGGAAAACCAGTACTGTTCAATGACAGATTCATCCATCCATCGACAGGCTAGGCTGTCAGAATAAATAGCTATATTGTCTAATTTAAAGAAACAACCCACCTACATAGAATGCTGATTCATTTTGAATGAAACGAATTCCATCCGATCACTGACATTCGTCCTGGATTGACTATACGTCAATTTGATTGACGACTTGCCTAAAACAGATCGATCTGGTTGGTTTGCATGAATATAAATCGATTCATCAATTAAGTTGATGATTCTTGACACCCCTATTGATTAAGCATGAACAAGTCAATAGTGTTTGCTGTTGTGAGGTTGTAAAGGTGCAACAAACCTCACTGTTTGATTTTTCCCTGTGGTTGCAGTTCTGCTCAGTGTGCCAAAAGAACTTGTAAGTATTTTATTGCTCCCAATCATGCTTTGAAAGCTCCTAGGGATGTCAGTGGTGGTTGCCATGTAACTGTGTTGGTAAAAGCAGCAATGGGTGGACAAGAGTGGTGTATCTATCCCCTTGTATGTTTTGAAACAGCAAGTCAATGGAGCAGAACCATTGAATAAGAAATACTTGAAATTCAGCCACAGAATTTAAAGAGTTCCAACGGCCTCTTTTGTCGAGTTCACGTGCTTGTTCATAACTGGAGCCTCAAAGTCTGCCACCATTCGCATCCTAAGTTATAACACCACAGTTGGAGACGCTGGAGATAATGGAAACTAAGTTTTCTTCAGTGACACGTCAGCGAGCCTCGCACAATAGTTACGCAACAGAAGCATCTGCTGGCCAAAGCACCAGCGGCGAAAGGCGTTCAACGGACGCCTAACTTTACAGCAAACAGCTAGCGAGCAGAAGACTTTGTCACACAGGGACTTGGTTTGGAAAAGCGACGGGCAACTGGTTCTCAAGTGCAAGAGCTGCATCTAATAAGCATCCGAAGGATTCAAGAGAGAAGTGGCTCCTCGCAAACAAGCCTTTTATGTGGTCGTCAGCTAAAGTGCTCTAATGCTTGGCGAGACACTGAGGCCTAGCTTGGGGAAATGGAACAATACATTCAACCACATGAAGCATAGGCCCCGGAATTACTTGTGCACATATTTTCTCTCCCTTTCTGTCATTGACTTAATGTGCCTCACTGTGTCTGCACTGCACCCATGCAAATGAACACTGCTATTAGTAGGTAATTTAACCTAAATCCCCTCTGTGTGCCTGCACACAGACATTCAAAGTTAATGATGCATTACGAAATGTTGCTCATCTTTCATGCAGAAATGCAACCATTGTTCATTCCAATGAAAACATACTATTACAGGACAGAACATAATTATAACAACCTCTTTGGAGGTTTTTGTGGATTTATTACAACCAATATCCAGGTTTCTCCCATGTCTTTGTGTGAATTTGGATGTGTTTGATAAGCACACATCTGTTTCTGCAACTGTTTGAGGGAAGAACACTTGCGTGAGCCCGCAATCCAGGCTTAACCAGCGCCAGCCACACACTCTGGTCCCACCCCCCTCTCGTACTCCCCTCTGTTCTGACTTTAAGACAGATGTGCATGCCGAGGGCCTATCCCTTCATCCATCGTTTTGATGAAGAAGAAGACGTTTTGTGGTCAAATGGCACTTTTTTTGCAAAGGAATTTAAATTTCCATCTTAGCTATTTCTTGCTAGGTCTAGATGGATGTAAACAGCAGCCACAATGAGAGCTGCTTGATGTTTCCTCAATGCTAAGTGGATCTTCTTTTTTCTTGACTGTAAAAAGCTAGATCATCCCTCATGTTACAAAGCCTATAAATCTTCTCACAACCCCTTGTGGTTGCAACATTCTGAAACGACGTACACACTGGGCATATGTGGCAAGTTCAAAAATGTGCTGAACCTGGGTTTTTGTATGTGTTTTTAGCAAATGGTGTTCACATAGGTCTGTCCCTATCTGATACTAGCGCATATACTCACAGTTGAAAGAGGCTTGGTGTGAGATGTCGAAATGGTGTAAATCTGGTGAATCTTGATCCAGGCTTTTCATTTCACAGCTCTATTCCAATATATGACAGATGGTGTAATAGAATTCTGGCTTTGCACAAATGGCGATTATCAATTTCTCCTCCATGATCAATTTTGAACTGGTTGGCACTTTCGTGTTTTGAAAAGAATGCGATTCCTACATTACTACCAAATCAGACTCCCTGATTGGTCAAAGGTAAACTGGTTTTAATTTTCAGCGGTCAATGGTCTGACGCTTCGTATGTAACGCCCGAAAATCAACTTAAAAACTTGTGTAGCGATGCATGAACGCAAGAGTTTTGAACGCGGAAGCCCAGAGATGTGTGCGTATTTACATAGACTTCTCAAGGTACCTACACACCAGCAGTGTGTGGCGCCTTCAAGAACGCACTACATGCAGTTTCACAAATGTGCTTTCAGCCAGTGGTGTTCAAACAGCAGACAACCAGGGAGCGGCAAATCCCACAAATCTTGCACGAAGTTTTTTTTTTTTTTTCACAGCTCTATTCCAATATGTGAAAGACAGGCGGAACAGATTATTATTACAAATATTTTTTCCTTTTATGACCATATTTACAAAAGTTGGTACTTTTGTGTTTTGATAAGGATGCTACTCACACGCCACTACCAAATCACGGTGTCTCATTGGTCACAGTTCAGTGTAGCCACAATTTAGTGTCAGGGAGTTCAACTGGTTGAACTTCTAACATGAACGCCCATTTTGTACATGGAGCCCGCGACCTCCCTTAAAACCTTGCGTAGCGACACATGAGCACGAGAGTTCTAGACACAGAAACCCCCAAATTCAGGTTGACATGCATTTACATAAAGTTTTTATTACAAGTGTCCGTTTGAACACGAATTGACGCGGTTGGTGTGAATGTACCTTCACTGGAAAAGATCACTGGAACACATGTTTCTGAGCCCGGTGTGAATGTAACAAAGGACAGAAATGTCATCTGACTGGAAAGATTTTAAAAACTGATTTAGCACAAGAAGATAAAATGAGCAAAGTTTTCTAGTTTTTCTGCACATTTTTTGTGATAAAAGTTTCACATTTACCTTTAGTGTTCATAGAAAGATTATATACAAAGGAAAAAAATGTTTTAATTACATTAGATGACTTGCGGTTTTGGTTTGACAGATCTACATCTACTGTGGCGTCATGTTTTTTCTTAGTCTTGTGTTTAAAGACCAGTGTTGGTTTTTACACTATTTCAGTAAAACATAGTAAGAGTCAGCCAGAACTCATCAAAAAACAAAATGTGTTGACAGACTCAACATTTTAACCTCCTCCCTCAGCCAAGCCTCTGTTCCTCTCTGCAGCACCAGATAAAAATGGCTGCTACCCAAAAAGACATTGTAGACATTTTCTTTTCCCACTTCTGGCTGTCAGTGGACAGACAGGGATGAAGAATGTAATCTACTTTTAAACCATAGCTTTTTGCAGAAAACAAAGATCCCCTTGGCTGTGAATAAGCCAATGAAATGGTTCTTGGTTTTACCACAGTTCTGCTGAAAATGTGAACGTTTTAATACCCAGTGGTGGGGTTTTGCTATTGCTTTTATACTGCTACCATTGTGAAGAAGTGCTCACCCAAGAACCGTCCATTCTCCACTCGTCTGATGATGTCGAAGGCATTCTCCACGTTCCCCTCCAGGATGTCGAATCTGACATCGTAGCCACCAAACTGGTGGGAGCTGTAAACTGGAACTGTTGTTCTCAAAAAAACAATCTCTGCAGGTAAAAAAAAGACAGAAAAAAAGTGATTATTCAAACTGAACGATCAGTAGAAGAGTAGAGTAGAGTAGTAGAATTTGGAGAATCCTCAAGCTTGAACTGGGGTGAAGAGTTGATTCACACCTAGAGGAGGTTCTGACCAGACACATGAGTAAGAATTATCAAATATTTAGAATCATTCTAATGTATGTTAAAAAAAAAAGATATTCAAATGAGAACCTGTCAAAATGGTCCAAAAAAGTTTTTATCACTTTTTTTTTTTACTTTGACACCTCAGATATTTATTTTTAACAGGTGTCATTGGTAGCAGGTGCCTTCCACACATCAATTCAGCCCCTCTACCAGTGATGTGATTTAGTTATAATTGATTGATCCATTTGTCATTACATACAGCGTTTTTTTTTTAAAGCAAAGACAGCTCTTAAACAAAGGTTGATGAAAAAAAGTTAAAAACAAATTACTTTTGGGTGGCTAAAGGCTTGCACTACAGGTTTACAGATTACTGACATACAGTAGATGGTCCATTCAGTAATAGTCGGCGAAGAGACAATGTAAGGGGAAAAGGGTGAAAAATTGAGAGAAGATCTACATTTTATCTTAAAAATCAAACAGAGAAACATTTTTATTTTATTTTATTTATTTAATCATGTCATTTTCAGAGCACACAATAAATTACACAACATTCTGGTTTTGTGATTAAAATGAAAGGGGACAGAAAGAAGAAAACGTATTATTTCTGCCCCATTTAGCCAAACCAATCAAACTATTTTAACTAAATCTTGGACAAGAATGAAAAGTAAACAAACATAAGGAGCAAGTTAGAGTAGACGATCAGTGGTTGTCAGTTATTCTCCTAAAAATAGAGCGTGATCTTCATGTGTTGAGGTAAGCCAGAAAATAGGATTTTTAAAAAGTGTACATTTGACCAAATTCACGTGGGATTTATTAAAATTCATATCAGAGAGTATTAGAGGTTTGTAGAAAAACAAACTTTTAATAAAGACTTTGGGAGCTAAAGCCACTTTTCTGTTCTTAACTACAGAAAATATATGGATCAACATCCAGCATTTGCCAAAGGACGTCCATGATCTGCAGCGTAAAGCATTAAAAACTCATCGTTGAGATGACTTTATGAGGATAAACTGTATAAAAGTATTCCATATAAAAAGGAACAGAAATAATATAATTTTCATAACATCATGTTCACCTCTGCAATCTAAGTAAAGCAGACCAGGAAATCCAACCAGCTTCTTTTGTTAATGTAACCTTTCTAAACTAAATGAAAATGAAGTAAAAATGTGCCTTTTTTTTCACATATTTTTTTTCAGTACATCCCATCTCATTTTCTCTTCTGATTTGCATTTGGTTTTTAGTTGTGAATTACATGCGAAAGCAAACTACCTGTATGTTAAGACGTTGTGCTGCATACATGTAGATAACAGCTGCTGTTAAAGGACAGTTGAAGCTTTACATTATTTTTGTTCAACAAAAAGACTTCAAGTCTTTTGCACCACAACTTTGAAATGATGAGCGGTGACAAGAGCCCGGTTCCGTATGACGCTGAGCATGAACAAAAATCTGTGCAGAACGCCGATTTATCGTAGCCTCCAAACGATTGCTGAGGTCATCCAAACTCATGTACATTGCAGAGGGGGACAGATGAATCCTTTTTGTCACAGGGCAGGAGAATTATAAAAGGATCATGTCTAAGGTTAAAGTACTTCCCACTTACCTTCTGGTTTTACAAACTCCCTGAAGGTAGGCAGTGAAATGAAGGTATTGGACACAGAGTGAATGGGATCCAGAACACACGCGATGTCATTGGGCTGGCAGGATTTCGAGCAGCGAATGGTGTCGGAGCCTTGAATCCTCGCCGATCTAAAGACAAAAAGCCAAAGAAACACTTCCACAAAATTCAGAAGATCACAAGCGTACATGACCTCTGACCTTTAGGCATTGTCTATCTAAAGCCTGCAAAGCGAAAACGCTTTTGGTTTCTAAAGCTCTCAACAGGGCATCATTGAGTTTCACTCAGAGTGTAATTAAATTAAACCACCGTGCCCCCCCACCCCCCCACCCACCACCACCACCACCACCACCACCAATAGTCTGAACTGGATGGCAGGGGTGCTGGATACAACACTCAGCATCAAAATAATCCAACTCTGTGTGGCTTGGAGGAATAATAAATCAACAATGGCCAGAACGCATGCCACAGCCAGACTTCATTCATTCATTTTCCAATCCGCTTTATCCCTTTCGGGGTCACGGGGTTGCCGGAGCCTAACCCGGCTACTCATGGGCGAAGGCAGGGTACACCCCTGGACTGGTCGCCAGTCTGTCGCAGGGGCCACAATCACACACCCATGCACACTCACACCTAGGGACAATTTACAGTGACCAATTAACCTATGAAGCATGTTTTTTGGACGGTGGGAGGAAGCCAGAGTACCCGGAGAAAACCCACGCATGCACGGGGAGAACATGCAAACTCCACACAGAAAGGTCCCCCAGCCAGGACTTGAACCGGGAACCTTCTTGCTGTGAGGCAGGAGCGCTAACCACTGCGCCACCGTGCAGCCCTAGACTTCATTCAGACATTGATTATTTTCTGATGGCCTATTTCAAGCTGTGTGGGAAATGAATTACTACACCCACAGAGAATGATCCATAACCTGCTCAGGAAAATATTTGGATTTGCCGAGCATCTCCAGCTTCGCATCTGATAATCTCTTGAAGAGGATTTATGTGGCAGGGGAGTGTTCTAAAAGACTCCTAAATTGTGAACAACATGACTAGACAACTCCCCAGCCTCTCCCCAGGGCAGCTCTCATCCTATTATTTAGGGCTTTGTTTATTCCACAGACTAATCAGTGACAGGTTGGAGAGAATGGAGGGCCTCATCTGGCTCCTAAAACTAATGCCACCTGTAGCATCACTTCTCAAGGTCCTGTAGTGTTTTGAAGGAATAACAACCCCACCGATCAGCAGTTTATCTTCAGCAAGATAAGGATGAATTAAATTTGATCTTTAGCAAAGCCACATCTCTTTTCACAGCAGGAACAAGTTTCTACATGGTTATTTTGGGTTAAAAAAACAACCAAGGGGCCATGCCACACAGCCACATGCGAGCCTCTGGTGCTCCTCAGGGGACATCTGCTGACCTCAACGCCTTGGGCCTAGTTTGGGTTGCAGAGCTCCTTTCATGGATTCTGAGGAGAGAATCCCCTGACAAAAAAAAAAAAAATCAAGCCGCCATAGGGACTTATAATTAGCGATTAACGGGTGGGTCCAAGTTTTGCTTTGACCCAGGCCAAAACCACAAAATGTTCTCGTAGTTTATAATACTACGACCTGAGCAGCAGAAAGACCAGACAGAGGCTGTTGGAGTAGAATAAGAAAATAAACATTTCCTCTTATGTGCAGGTTGTCATTTTTTAAAACAGGAGTGGTAGGTAAGGCGTCAATGGTTAGCTGCTAAAAAAAACACATATTTTGTGTGTGAATCCATCCATGCAAGCATGCTGGTGTTCATCCACAATGCACATAAATACAAGCACCTCATGCCTCATGTCCTCACATGGCCCAGCCCACAAGGAAAACCCCAATACTCTGACCAGAAAGGAAAACAGACTTTTTGGATGAAAGTGGCCTGGTCAAGCTTTGGGCTTTGTATTTTTTTGGTAATTATTATTTATAGTCTGCACATTGATAAGGCCCCAACACAAACAGTGCAGGGCATCAGTCATTTAGTGCGCGGTGATGTTGCTGGACCGCAAATTGTTCAGACCACCGGCCAGAGCCCAGAGCCCCATAATTCAATGTCAGAGAGGAGGAAAAAACTCCTGCGTACTGCTGTGCTTTTAGTTGAAGGAAATCCTTGCGAAGAACTACTCCTATTAGCCTGATAGCTCAGGACAGAAGGAACCCGGGCATCTGACTTTACAGTTATTAAAAACCGCAGCCTCATGTATTTTAACCAACTATTTAAAATCTTTCCAGTGAGATGACATTTCTGTCCTGTTTGCTGCTGTATCCCCTCATGTGTCACCTACTCAACCATGATTTAGGTCATCTGTCACCTTTCAATTCTATGCACTAAGTACAAATCTCTGCAACAATGAAAGAGATTAAAGAGATGTGGATGCAATGTATTAATACAGATGTGCTGGATGGTAATTGTGATTTAGGAATTGGGAGAAATGCTCTCAAATTTGGTTTATTTAAAGGTATGGAGCTTTTTTTTCTCAATATTTTTCTCAAAATAACAATTAGGAACGACACACATAGTTTTGTGCAAGCAAAAATATAGGAAAAAATCCAAATTTCAGAGTAAATCAATTTATTTAAAAAGAAGAGGCATATTTATAGATTAGTGTCTAGAATAAATTCTAAACACATATTTTTTTAATCAATATTAACTGTGTCTAGAATAAATTCTAAACACATATTTTTTTAATCAATATTAACTGTGTCTGGAATAAATTCTAGACACAGTTAATATTAATTTAAAAAATGGAACATTTTTATGCGTGAGAAAACTTCAATCGTTAAAATTGATTTTTCAGAATGATTTCAATTGCATCCTGAAGGATATTTGTATATCTGTGAGTGAGATTCAAGGCTTTTCACTGCATTTGATTTAACCACACATCAAGCCATGAATAAGAACCATCTTCACCAATCTAAACCAGTTTTAATGGAAAACTGTTTATCCAACAAGAAATCTGTAAGACATAGCCAAAAGTCTACATTTTTCATGCAACTATAAAATGACACCCGTTTTCAGATGCACTTGGGCTCTTAGAATTTGCCAAATCGAGGGCGCCACCTACAGTAGTGGATTTGAAAATGCCTAACAGGAAATAAAAGTGTTTCACCCAATGTTTTACTGTGGTAAAGTGGTCCTTTATACATTTATTCATGTGAAAAACAAACAAATACATACTTTAGACAATTCACAGCTGATTAAGGCTAAGGGTTCATTTTAAATTTTATGGAAATCAAATATCCATTAATTATCAACAAGTCATCCATTTCTTTTCTTAAAATGTTGATTTTTTTCTGCAAAAAGTTTTTATTAGTGTGAAACATCCCCTTTTTAAGGTGTAGTTTGCAACTGTTAATCGAGGTGATGATGCTTCCGTAGCTCTTCTGTAACAAACACCAGCACTTTGGCCAGGTATGTGGAGAGTGTGCCATGGCGACGCAGCCTCAGCTCTAGAGACAGCTCAAAGTCTTCTGCCTTCTCAATGAGCTTTGCCACTGTCAACACCCCACCAGTGGGACTCCGATCTGCCCTGAAGAAACCGCCTTCGTTGCCGGCTGTGATAGCAATCTGGATGTCGTCGCCAGGGATGCTTTGCAAGGGGCCCATGCGGAAGATGTTGGTCAAGGCGGGAATGTCGGTAGTGAAGGTGAGGTAGTAGAAAGTTATTCTCACGGGCATGTTCAGGCACTCGACAGAGTCCATGCAAAGCAAGCGCTCGCATCGGCTGCAAAGAGAGTACAGCGGACAACAAGAAACACACGAGCCACAGACAGACAGACAGAGAGACAGAGAAAAGAGAGACAGGCTGTGAATTTTGCTTGCCGTGCATGGCATGCATTGATAGGAACAAATTCTTCATCAAAATATGAAGTGTGAAAGCATGCAAGATGGTCTGTTACTGCACGAGTTGCTCTCGGTGACAAAATTCACACTGGAAAAAATGTTTATGTGCTTTTGAGCACAAGAGAACATGCTGCAGCACACTGATCATGCAGGATCTTGAATGAATAAGGACTACTACACCTGCACTGTTATTAGATAAACTCTTTCCTCGTCTGAGCTGGCATCTGACTCAAAACTAAACTGTTAGATGGCTCTGCACTTTCGTTGCATCGGTAATGTTTGGTTGGGGGTGAGACAGTGCTGTAAACTATTGGGAGAGAGTGTAAACAGATGGATGTCGGGAAGTGGAAGTGGGCTTACTTAAATAGATCAAAAGACGATCGGAGTAGGACTTTAATATTAGCGGTTTGCAAGATTTGCACGGCTTTGTCATTTTTGCACCAAACCTCTTCCAACTGTTGATGGCAGACATGAACTAGTAAAACAGAAGAAGACCTCCTCCCTGCTTGTCCAGGGGGAACACTGTGGACTAAATGCACGTTCAAAAACACCTAAATGTGCGTTCTAGAACACGGATCACATGCCCGGTGTGTCAGTAGCAAAAGAGTCGATGACTGTTTTCAGTGTCTTAGAAAACCAAAAAACTCACGTCTCCCCCATACGCTTGTAGTTGTTTGGACAGGCAAAAGAGAGGCATCGAAATCCTCCCTGAATATTGAAGCAGCTCTCATTCTCTGTGCACGTGTGACTTCCTGCTACACATTCATCGATATCTGCAGAAAACAATTAGAACATGTTTAACATATTTAAGAAAACAAGCCAATTTTTAAAGTTTGCAACCAACACATTGCTTAAATGACTTCTTACCCTGACAGCTGCGCCCATTCGTTGCTAACGTGTAACCTTCAGCGGGACACATGCAGCTGAAGCTGCCGGGAATGTTGCGACAGCGGTAGGTGCAAATATGTCCTCCAGTGGGTAAGGCGCACTCGTCTATGTCTACGGGGGCAACAGAAAGAATTTATGATGTTGCTTTCATTTTTGTAAGTCACATTCATCTAATTTACCTTCGCATGATAGGCCATCTATATCACTGAGCTGGTAGCCACGGCGACAATAGCACTGGTAGGAGCCATACACATTGGCGCACTCTTGACTGCATGGATTGCTCTCACACTCGTTCACATCTGCAAAGTGAAAGGACCCTTGAAGGAACTATAATCATAGATCAAAGATAAGTGACTCCCAAACAACCCCTCACCGTCACAGTTCCTGCCATCATTAGCCAGTTTGAAGCCGGTGGTGCAGCTACACTTGTATGACCCAAGAGTGTTTTCACACTTGTGAGCGCACAGGCGGCCAGGATAGTACCTGCACTCGTTAACATCTAAAATAGACACACAAAAAAATGTAAAAAGAGCAAACATTCTAGCATTTAAAGATTAAGACGATAACTTTTGGAGTATTGTCAAACACAAACAACGCAATTGCTCCAAACCTTCACAGGTCCGAGAGATGCTGTTGAAGTTGTATCCTGTTGCGCACTCGCAGCGGTAGGAGCCCACCTGGTTGATGCAAGCGTGGCCTGGACACACTTCTTCAGAGCCTTTGCACTCATCAATGTCTGAGCAGAACAAACAACAACTCAGAACATTCCTGCTGCCTATTAGGTGTTTCACATTCACAGCTGTGTGTATAAAGATTCATGATTTTTGGAATTACACAATAAAAATAATCTTATGGTTTTGAAATTGAAGATATTTATATTTGGATGGATGGATGGATGGATGGATGGATGGGTGGGTGGGTGGGTGGGTGGATGGATGGATGGATGGATGGATGGATGGATGGATGGATGGAT
>BSAI01000030.1:22115920-22171234 GCA_036245035.1 Adrianichthys oophorus | reverse complement strand
GATAGATAGATAGATAGATAGATAGATAGATAGATAGATAGATAGATAGATAGATAGATAGATAGATAGATAGATAGATAGATAGATAGATAGATAGATAGATAGATAGACCAAATTGGATGAATAATTGTGACTCGATTGGAGAAATAAAAAATTACAAGTAAATTAATTAAAAGGAAAAGTAGATACATGTCCTCATCGCTCCCCCTAGGAAATGAACCAGCAGGTTTTCTATGCTCCAGACCTGCACACAGCCAATTGAGCCCTCTTGAATCCATTAAATGTAAAGTTTGTCAAAAAGAGACAAATTATTTGCTTGAAAAAGAGTGGGAGGGGCAAACTTAATGTGGCCAATTATGGTATTAGAGGTCTGTTGAAAATCTGTTCTATTTCTATTTTTCTGGACCTGTTAGCTCATGCAAAGCTCTCAAGCAACATCATGCCATTCCAGTGGCCAGTCCATGGTTATGCTTGCTAGCTATCTCTCTCATTTTTTTCTCTTAAAGTTAGGTATTATAAATATCATGTCTGATGTAGTCAAATTTGTGAGTTGAAACATTTTCCAGACTTCAGATCTTCAAATTCAGAGATTCACTTTTAGTGGAAACAGCATTTTCTTGAGAATCTTTTCAAACAATTGTTTTCTAAACTTCTGCCCTCTTGAGGTAGAGGTAAATAAAACAATTTCCTGGAAAACAAAGCTAGTTATTCATAAATGATTTAAAAATCAAGATATGATGTTGTTGCTTCTTTGAAACCTAATCTTATTAGACAAAACCGAGTGGCACCATGGTTTCAGGCTGAAACATGTTTGCTTAAACAAGCACCCCATAAGTTAGAAAGAGAATGGCGCCGCTCCAGGTCAGAGCAGTCCCTGAATAACTGGAAATGTAGTCTTTTAAATTACAAAAAATCTCTGCGTAAAGCATGAACCCAATACTATTCAACTTTAATAGCAGAGAATGGAAATAATCCGAGATTCCTATTTAGTACTATAGACAGGCTGACCAGCAGTCACAGCTCAGTGGAACCACATGTTCCTGCCACTCTCAGCTCTGAAGAATTTCTTACATTTTTCGATAGTAACATCTTAAATATTAGACATAAGCTGAACAAAGTTATCCCTACTATCAGCCCAGAGCAGGATGAAGCAGTAGAATATAATAATAATAATAACCCAGCAGTCAGGGAGGGTAGAATGATTTTTCAGGATGCAATTTTTTATTTTTTGCCATACCAACACAGCGTGTTCCTTCTTCACTAAGATGATATCCTCGACCGCAGTTCACCGAATTTCTCTGGCAGGAGTATGAGCCCAAAGAGTTGATGCAGATCTGCCCTCGATGACATGGATTTGTCAGGGTCACACATTCATTGATGTCTAAAATACAATAAAGGTTATTGTTAGCCAAAACAAAAACAAAAAAAAGATTTACCAATGAGTAATGCTAAAATTGAAACATTTAGAAAAAAATATTTTAATTGTAGCAAGAAAACATAATTTTTCTATGAAACAAAGCTAGACTTAAGGAGCGGTGACAGATGAGCGATATGGAGGTCTTCAGGTCTTTACTAACAACATGAAGCCAATCCTCTCAGGAATGCAGAATACTTTTGCAAGTTTCAGCAAGTTCACCTGAGGCTGACACAAAAGAAAGCCTAAAAGTGGATGTAACTGTTGTTTTAAAGCAGCTTTGGTTACATAAAGAAAATCAGAGGGTGCAATAAGAACACAATAAAAAGAAAAACCAAAAAAATATGAAATTTGTTTTGACAGAAACAGTAAGCTTTGAGCGGCCTTGTAGTATTATGGCTGGGGCGGTCTTACCTATGCAGTTTCCAAGGGCGTCCTGAATGAAACCATTGTCACACTTATCCTTGGGGACGCAGCGGAACGAGCCCTGGGTGTTCTGGCAGTTGAACTGCGGCCCACAGTTGTGGATGCCAGTCTCACACTCATCAATATCTGGAAAGAGCCACAGAACAAAATGAGACTAAGAAAAGTGGATCTGTCAATGCAAGCAGAAACATGATTTATATGTGCACATTTCAACTGAAGGGGACATTGATTAGGAAAAGTAAGCCTAAAATTGCATTTCTGAGTGTTTCTTTATTCAAATCATTGTGAATCAGGAGCAGAGGAAAAAATGCCGTTTGAAAAAGCAGTCTTGCAAAAACTCAAAAGTGAATTTCTGTTGCTCTGCCTAAACTATGTCCTAGAAAACTACAACGTTTTTTTCTGATTTTGCCTGAAAATGGCATAATCCTGATTAAAAGACCCTGGGAATACTTTTACCATCGATCAAAAGATGATTGGAGTGGAACTTTAAACCTGTTACAAATTTTGATGATGTGTTTTCAGAATTTGACTCATTCCCCCAGGGATGTGAGCTGCAGTCACACCTGCGTTTGGGAACCAATTGGTGGTTTAACCTTGTAATCCCACCCCTGTCAAGCAGGGAGACCTTTTTTGAGTCTTTGGTGTGACCTGACTATGGATTTGAACCCACAAGTTCCCACTTTGCCACCAACAGGGTGAGTGCTTCTCTGGACAAAGGGGGCACGTCGCTGACCGTTGCAGTTGTTGTTGTCAGTGAGTTCATAGCCGGTCCCACAGCTGACCTCTCTCTGGCACCGGAACGAGCCTTCAGTGTTGATGCAGCGCTCTCCGGCCCGACACTCGCTCAGACCAGTCAAACACTCGTTGATGTCTGAGGTGGAGGACAAGAGAGGACAGGAAACACAACAATCAAACCTCTGCAACACAAAAATGAATACATATTCTCATCCCTCATGTGTATGAACATGAGGGATGAGAACAACTTACCGTCACAATTCTTTCCGTCAGAGTTGAGTTTGTAGCCTTTAACGCAGCCACAAGTGTTGTTCTTCAAACACTGATGAACACACCTCCCTGAGGAGCAACACAACACAACAATACCTGATTGATGACCTTTATGGTTAAAACTGAACACCTTCAAGAATCGCAGGTCTCTGGTTAATCACCGTTACCTTCACATTCATCAATCAGAACCGAATTATCTCCACTATTTCTGCTTTCATCCACATTTAGGGCTGTGGGAGGGAAACAGATGAGAAAATCAATCAAATTCTAATGGTTCTGTTTAATTTTGTTATGATCCATTAACTAATTGAGCAAAATAGCTTCAAATGATAACTAATTTGACCAAAATGCTGTTTTTTGTTGTTGTTTCTAAACTGAAAATGTAACAATTAAAAAAAATCCTTCATGGCATAGCTTTTCAACAGTTTCTCCATGCAATATTTTTAGACATACAGACTAATCCTTATGTCTATTTATGAGCTCCTTCCATAAAAAATGCTCACCTTTAATCACATTTCCGCCTTCACTTGCAAAAACAGACTTTTTGTTATATCATTCAGCTTGACAGCATCTAAAGTTTTAGGCAATTCCTATACCAGTATGTGACCAATAGGGGGCAGTGCAGCCTTGCATTTTTAAGAGGAGATCTCCTCCCTCTAAATATTTTTACACCATTCTTCATGGACTCACATTTAGGATCCACAGGATGTTTGTTTCCTGATGCTTCTTCCATGCAGCAGGTCTGGAACACCACGCTGCACTGGTGGCTCACAGGCAGGTTTTTGTCACAGGGTAAGCTCATTTCTTTTATGACTTTTCCCAGAAGACAACAGTCGCAGCACATCTGCCAAAACAGAACACATTACTATTAAAGAAAACAAAGAAATCATGTTCCAGCAGAAATGAAGACAATACAGGTGCAACAGAAGGCCAATATAGCAGATCATCTGAATGATCTGTTTAGCTTTAAAATAATACTTAAGGTTCTCCTTGGTCTTTCTAAGCCCGTTTATAGCTGGTTGGGTCTACTGGACTTACCTTACTACTGAAGGGTGAAGATGGACAGTTTTCCAGTCCATTGCACACATTCAGACACTCTGAGACCTAGGGGCAATTTAGACTTACTAATTACAAGAGAGCAGTGTCTGGTAAGTTACTTCTAAAAAGTAATTAATTACTATACTTAGTTACTGAATCAAAATTGTAATTAAATTACTTTTCTCATTGCCTATTTTAATAAGTCATTCATTACTTTAGTTTACTTTTTTCCACTCATACAAATTCTCAAGGGAAAAACAGCTTTACACAAGCAAGATCCTCTTGTCTTTCATTTAACAGAGCTCCTTTGAAAACCAGATTTTTAATCTCCATAGGACTTCTGTGGTAAAATAAAGGTGAATAAATAAAAATAAAATAAAAAAAAAGAACTATATTTTTAAAGCAATTACCTTGTGTAAGGTATGAACATGGTTCAAGATGTAACCTGCTTCATTTGAATTCAGACAACAGTGTGGAAAATGACACAAAAATAAGTTATAACATATGTGATCAGTTTTTTTAAACACAAAGAACTATTAAACACCTCCATGTTCATTTTGACTGACTTTATGTATTTCATTACAATGAGTTGCACCAGTCTCTCTCTCTCTCTCTACGTCTGTCTGTAGTGCACAGTTCTGCACGGCTGCAATACTACCAAACTATGCACCCTCCCTGATCCCGCCCCCACACAGCGCGTTGAGCACAAACTCTATTAACCACTAGTCACGTGCAGCTTAGAGAAAAAAATGAAGGATCCAGGTCTTGTCGCTCACACCAAAGAGCGGCTTTAGAGTCGTTTCATTCGTAACAGACACATCAGTACACAGGGCAGGTCTCTGCTGCTCACCTGCGTCTCACTGCACACCTGAAAGGACTCCTTGCAGCATCTCTTTTGTCTCATCTTTGAGCCAGTTTGGAAATCACCTTGACTGCAACAATGAGGGCATGTCTGTACTTTGACCGATTCCTAACTGTACTCCATTACTGATCAAATTAATTCATTTAAATATAACTAAATCACAGGCCCTTTTTGCTATGAGGTGAGAGTGTTAAAGACTACACCACCATGCAGCTGCAAAACAGACATTGTACCTTTCTTGACTAAGCCAGAAAAAAGGGTTATAACCTGAATTTGTCATGTAAATGTATCAAATGTTTTTGAAGGGTTAAAAACATTTGTCAAATGTTGTGCTTTGCAGGGTTCCATTCAAATGTAAGAATATTCTAGAAGCTGTCTTGGTGCAGTTAAAACAGACTCAATTGTAACATACTCAACTGTAACAGACTCATTTGTAACATGCTGAGTTGTAACAGATTAAATTGTAAAACACTAATTGTAACTGACTCAATTGTGTTAGACTCAGCTGTAACATACCTAGTTCTAACAGACTCAATTGTAACATAGTGAGGTACAACAGACTCAATTTTACCAGACTCAGTTGTAACTGTCAACTGTTACATGCTAAAGTATAACAGACTCAGTTGTAAGATACTGATGTGTAACAGACACAACTGTAACAAAATCCTGTGTTACAGAATAATAGAATTAGCAGTAGAAAGTCAAGTGCAGCTGTCCAGTTACTCTTTCATATTGTTTAGCATTGTTTTCTAAATGGAAGATTACGTTTTTAAACCCCTAAACTCAAGAATTTGTTTAGACACGTCACTGGTAGTGATCTCCACTGAGACGGAAAGACTTTTAAAACTAAGGAAACAAACAGGTTATCAATGTGTTTCTTCAGAAGGAGCGACCATAGACATAAAACAAGGGAGCGACACACGGACTTTATTGAAAGCAAAAGTCAATAATAACAATTTTGGTGATTTTTTTCTCTGCTATTGTTTGAAAAGTTCTAAAACAAAGTGTGAAGAAAAATGTTGAAATGAAATTTTAAACAACAAACTTTAACTGCTGCCAATCAAATAGTGAATAAGCTACTTTGTAGGGTTAATGTATTTGTAAATCTGACTGATGTTGTCAGTGCCTCACCAGCCGTGAACTTCACCGCACGTCACTGTTACATGCTCAGTTGTAAAAGACTCAATCGTAACAAACTTATGTGTAACAAACTTAAATGTAACACACAGACTTAATAGACTTCATTTAAACTAACTCTGTTGTAACAGCTTTAACTGTTACAGACTCAATTGTAAAATACTCTGTTGTGACACTATCACACATGCTGCATTTGAGCGATTTTTCAGCCTTTTACACATCTATCAGGTCAACACTGTGAACACAAAACCCTTCCAATTTAATACTGACTTTAACTTTCTTCCCTTCAATTTGACCTCTGTGGCATTTTACCAGCTATCATCAGTTCACCAGGAAGCAAAGGAGAGCATGGAAAGGTGAGTTGATGCTACAACAAACATTCCGAGCTAAAATAGAAACCATTTTTCTGTGAGGGGGTTATTTCTTTGTTTGGTCTTATTCTGTCCCAGATGTAGCAGCTCCAGGAGCAAAAGCTGTCAGTCCTTTAGAAATGATCCCTCAAGCACATTTCAGAATCCAGAGGAAATGACTGATGCTATCATTGCATATTTGATTATTTTTTTCTTTCTTCAAGACTTCCTTCCATTAATAAAGAATTAATTTGTTTTAATGTTATTAAATTATTATGCAATGAAAAATACAGACAGAAAACAAAAACTGGCCTCATTTTACAAACTAGTCATGTTAACCTAATTAGTCTTCCTTCCTATTAGTCCTTCCCTAATAACAATATTTCTCCCACCCTATTAAACTTCTGTCATACTTAATTCATTTAGGTCATTGTTTTTTTTTCTTGAGCTGAAAGCCCAGGAAAAAAAATTCTGACAACATTTATTGTGAACAACTGTTAATTTCCAGTAAAAGGTTTTACGTGTTGTGCAAAAAAAACATGATGTTGAGAAATGCAAAATCCCATTTGCAAAGTGGATTTTTGGTCAGGCTTACATTTCGAGAAAAACAAAAATTCCCTCTCGACTCTAACTACTGAAAAAACATTTTGCCCTAGATCAGGGATAGGCAACTATTCAGGCCTCGAGGGCCACAGTGTCTGCATGATTTCTAGATATCTAAACCCTACTCATGACTGATTCCCTGACTCAGGTTTGTCCAGCCAATTAGAACATGCCAGAGCAGAGTATGTTGGAAAACATGCAGGAATGCGGCCCTCCAGGCCTGGAGTTGCCTATCCCTTCCCTAGAACTTAATTCGGACAAAATGGTCACTACTTAGGTCCTAGTGTTTTTTTTGGACAGCCTTCCTCTTGTTGCCATTTTTGCAGAAGTATTGAAAGTAACTTTTCAAACTTAAGAAAGTAAACTTGGATTTTTTGGAAATTGTTCCAAACAGTTCCAAATTCTAAACTGTTCAAAATAAGACATTGTTGCATGTTGAACAAAACTGTGCCCTTCAGTTTCTCACCAAATGACATTATTCAAAGAGGGTTAGAAACTTAAAAAAAAAAAACTTTAGTTTGTTGTCAGCTCAGACGAGGAAAATGAAGACGTTAATGGATCTATTCATCTGCATCAGAATGGAGCAGAGCTGGGAGACTTTGGCCCGCCCATTTCAATTGTTACATCACAAAAGAGAGCTTTTTCAAACTGCATGTTTTCGTCTGCTCCTGATTCATCCCATTTTGAATAAAGAAATACTCAAAAATGCAGTTTTAATCTTAAATGTTTTTATATATGTTCTCCGTCATGAGAAAATGCTACAAGAACATGTTAAAAACACCAAAAACAGGATTTTTATTGGAGTGGGTCTGTAAGTAAGTTTCTCTAAATGTAAAATGTATTCTGCTTCTTGCATTTAGAGCAACGTTTTGAAGGAGATTCCAAAACTTAATATTCAGTATTAGAAAATCCCAGTGGGGGATTTCTGCTGCTTTTCTGTTACCTTGAACTATTTATTCAGTGTACAGTATGTTACCATCTGTTTAAATGCCCTTTTTTTCTTGATTATTTCTAGATATTTGGCATCAGAAATGCTGAGTTCAAAGGCAATTGCCAAAAGAAGTAGTGGTCAGTGATGGCCTAGCTGTTAGTGACACATCCTCTGCAAAATAAAAGGTTAAGCTACATAAAAACAAACCATATTTGATCATAACCATAATTATTTGCAATAATAAAACAATTAATACAAATAAAAAAACATAGAATGATGACAAATAGCTTTGATAAAATAATGAATAAGTAATGTAAAAAAAAAAAAAAACATAATTGAAATTCACAACTCAACAACAAAAATGTAAATTGTATCTGATAGGGTCTTGAAAAGTATTTAAATTGATTTTTCACTTCATTTTGACAAATATATAATTCCACTATTAATTTTTCAGCTAAAAATAATTGCTTGTATTAGTTTGTTTTTTTTAAGAATTTATATTTCTATTAAAGTTTTACCATGTTTGGTTTAAATTTCAAGTTATGTAAAAACGTTTTATGTCTTGTTTTGTTCTTTCATGAACAAGAAAAACGTGTTTGTACGGTACAAAATCCCTAAAGTACGGAGCCCCTAAAGGGACATAGAAGGAAAACAACAATGTGTACTGGTTTCTGGTGCACACCTACACACCTGTGCACACATTTTTTTTTTTAACTTCTATTGCCCTTTAGGGGCTTCGCAAGTTTGGAATTGGAAACTTGACAAAATAAAGTCATATTTACTCCAATCCTTTCATATCAGGAGTCAAATTGTGAATAATGGAGTCAAAATTGAATGTATTCAGTAGTTCAGCTGCAATTCCTATTTTACTGTTTGACAGAAAAATATAGAAGCACAAATCTATTGTTTGATCAATCACCAAGAAATCATGCCCACATCTTAAATTACATTTTCTTTCCATTCTAACAGTTGTTTTAACCTTGAGCACAATAACCTGATTTTGTCCTCACTCCTAAATGCTTTGAGAGTTAGTCACAAAATGGACTCATTAAATATATTTTTAAGAGAGTTTACCTGAACATCTTTTTTTTGTCCCCTTATCTGGGATGCAAAGGCTAACGATCACCTGTACACTACCTGATGTTTACAAGATGTTCAGAGTTTGCATGCTATTCTTTTAAAATCATTCATGAAGTGTGGCCATAAAATAAAAGCAAAACTCAGAGGGTTTAAATGGAAGAATGGAAAAATACCAGTGTTTTGTTGGGTTTATTGCGAAAGAATCAAAAGCGAGAGCTGGTGTGTTTGACAGCTGTTTCATGAAAAAACAAGCCTCAACTTGCAAACAGATAAATACAGAGATGCACATAAATCCTCCTGGTAATCACTCAAATCAAGCAGAGAAGAGTGATAAACAGCACATGATTAGGCAGAAAAACACCTTTTTTTCTTTAGTAAAGCTTAGAACTGCTTAGCTTGCAAAACGCAAACACACCTTTGTTGTCTTCATCTCGCAGGTGTTGTTGAATAAGGAATCACAGACTCCTTGTCCTTTCGCCACGTTGATTCCTGCCATACACATGTTGTCCTCCAGCGCTGCTGTGCAGCACTGCTCCTGCACTATCCTGGCCCGAGAAACAAAAAATAAGAGAAAGAAAGCTGATGAGTTTTACTGTTACAATACTGGGTTAGAAATCTTTGGATATGCATATATATATATACAAATCTGAATTGCTTCCCTACCCCTCTGACTCCTCCCTATTGCTCCAGTTGTAGTGGCATTTGAAGCTGTAGTGGTGTGTTTGACAATGTTTTTTTCAGGAGGAGCCATAGCAATCTAAGTATGGCTATCCTTCTGTCAGTAGGGTGATTTGCGTGGCACTTGTGGCGTGAAGGAGAAACAGATTTCTTTACGTGGGTGTACTCTGAGGCACAGGAGTTTATATTTAAATGAATTATTGTGACTTTTTTTGTTATAAAACTGATGTTGTTGTGTATTTTCTGAGTGCTGGCAGCTACACTCTAACATAGATGACCGGCAACCTTTGATGACGTCATTGAGTGTTAGTAACGATTGAATATTAGGACACTATTTTTCCATGTCCATCTGCCTGGAGGGATAAATGTAGAAAAAGGGAGAAGCCATTGTGGGAAGGAAGCAGTTCGGATTAGGCGGTTCTTTATTTACATGTTTGCATCAGCTAAAAAAAAAAAAAAACCTTTCCTGCACAAGAATGTATTACAAATGAGCTTATTTCCCAATAGCACCAAATAAACTGGAGCTTAAAAAATCAGAGGGGGATTCCTGAGTCTTTCTGACAGTCTACAACACAGGCCTTCTTCATCATTTCAAACCTTAAATGAGGTTTAAAGCTTTTCAATTCTTTTGTTTTCAACAGTTGAGATCACCAGGATGTGAATGCTGTCCGGAAAAACATTATTTGATTTTATTAATTGGTTGGTTTATTTTAAGCATTAAAATAATGGAAAAATACAAAAAAAAGACTAAAAGGATATATCAAACCCATTTCAAATATTAAGTAAAACATTGATAGTAAAATAAAGAAAAATATTAAGCAAAAATGTGCAACAGTGAAGGTAGATTTAAACTCTTGGATGGATGTTTAGTAAATTCCACCAAGGTTGCAGTGATTTTTAACATTCCATCACTTTATCTAAACCAGGTTAAGCTGAGCTCCTCAAGTATTCACCTCTTTAAAATTTCCATTTTTTTTATTTGGACTGAGGTAACCCCACCTGGAAAGTCCAGTTCAGGCATGAAAAAGTTACCAACATTTTTCAAAATGTTTGTGTTATGTTAATGCAGCTAAAAGAGCACAAAGGAAAGAAATGCTCTGAAGGACATATCCAAAAAGCAAAACTGAGGACAAAGATCAAATAACTGCTCCATTTTAAAAAGTATGTTTGCTTGGCAACTTTTCATTAAGGATTTTTTTTTGCCTTTCTTTTTCTTCCAGCAATCATTCAGATTTCCTGCTATTGCCTCTCCATCCTCCCTCTATGTTGCGTCTCACCTCAAAGGTATTTCCTGGGTTTTGAACCCCCTTCCTCCAGACTATTTTACCTTCAAACCCCCCTCCCAAAAAAAAAATCCCCACTCCTTCTCTCTCCCTCCTTTTAGCTGTAATTTAGAAACATAGGGGATTGTTGTTGGTGGTGGCCATGGTAAATGTGTTTGCCATCAGAGATCACAGCGGCACAGCTTTATGGCTTTGGGGGCCTGAACCTGAAGCACAACACCTTCTAAGAATTTCTGTCAGGCCCGTTATTAGTCCATCAGCATTACTGTTTCTGCCTCCTGAAGTGAATAATGTGACCGGAGATTTATTGGCCAGATCAAAACCACTAACAGACATTTTCCAGCTTCTGAATCAAGGCGACATTTTCAGAAATGCTTGAAAGTGAAGGATTGTGACAAAGGACTAATGTGCACTTGCTTACCTGCATGTGATGGATGCAGAAATAAGAGGAAGTGAAGCGCAGTCTTTGTTTTCATTTCCATGCTTCTGCCCATCTTTGCAGCAGTCAGCGATTGGGACGTCTTCTGCTTCTGTTGAGTCACCGTAAATGGTGGTTAAAGACTCTGATCATGTGTAGATCTATTGTAAAATCGCTCCCGGTGGTCTTTTAATTATGATTATGGCATTTTTAGCCAAACATTTTCTCGGACATAGTTTCTGCAGAGCAGCAGGAGTTTATCAGAAATTCACCTCTGAGTTGTAGGCGGAAACGTTGGTGCAGAGTAAGCCTAACCTATTTTCCCATCATTAATTTATTTACATGCTCTGCCGCTTATAACCCCTCAATCAATCAACCAATCAATAGATCAATTTTTTTAATAGTTAAATCACATTGGAGCAATGACTGCAGAGCTCCCCACACAAGACAATAAGAAACACCAAGACACAGATTAAAAACATCAATACAGAAATTAGAAGAACTTGATAAAATCAATTATAAACTGTAAATAGAAGATAAATTAAATGGCTAGTCAGCTAACCTCAGCAATTAAAGTGCAGCTCTAAATGAACCCAGGGGCGGACTTACCATCAGGAAAATGTGGGCAATCGGCCCCAGCACCTCAGGGGCCCCCACTTAAAAAAAAAAATCCAAAATAATTTCTACGCCCATTATTATTATAATCTGTCATAAATAAAAAACAAATCACAGAAATGGCATAATACAGCTCATGGGAAAGTTTTTTCATCCTCCCCCATCCCTCTGCAGAATAGAACATTCTGTCAACAGCAAGTTGACAAACACTCTTTTAAGAGATTAGAAAACAAGTTGTAAGATAAAGCATAAATAGCCGAGCGGCTATTCTTTTGGTGAACTTTCTGAACAATGCCACTGGTATTTGAATGCCATCTGAGCTCGGTGTACCGTGCATCAAACATGGCAAGCAATACTGGAGCTATCCAGCTGTACAGTTTGGAGCCAGATGCCAGAAAAGGAAGATGTATGTGGTTGTCTACAAGTGAATTCATCAGAATGGAGTGGAGCAGGGAGCTTGTGGCCTGCCGTAGTAGCTTTTACGTCACAACCTTTTTTTTATTTACAATGATTTGAATAAACAAATACTCAGAAATGCAATTTTAAGTTTAATTTTCTTAATGTATGGCCTCTATCATAAGAAAAATGCTACAAAAACATGTTAAAAATGCAATTTTCATTGGAGTGGGTCTTTAACAGTCTTTTAGACCAACCTGTAATAATGACAACTTTAATGTGTGAGTTTTTGAATAATAGATTTAAATTCGTAGGTTTAAGATTGAATTCAATTTATGATTTTTCTTGATTATAAATTAATCAACCTTAAAAATACATATGTTTTAATGGTTTTATCTGGTTATGAGAAGTAGCTTTTGCTTGAAGAAGTAAAATTAAACAAGGCTGGAACATTGTTTTTTTTTCATAAAGTTAGACATTGTTACATATAACACTACAAAAAAATATGTGTTTGCCTTTAAAAAAATATATAAAGAATTGCTTCAAAGAGAAACTGTTCTTCCAAAATGTATTCAAACATTTTTGGCTGTTTTGATCCATCAATTGCGTGAAACTCTGGCCCACAATGCTTCTGTAAAAAAGTATTCCTGCTACGAGCTGATAAAAAGTTCCTCAACGGGAAAAAAACAGTCTAGATAAAGATTTTTTCAATCTCCTGTCAAATATAACACACACAGAGTAGATCATTTTTAAACTGAGTCCCGATGATTAACACTGTTTGTCAAACCCAAGTAAATAAAAATATGCATATCTATCTTTGTGTCAGGACATCAAACATCTCTGTGGACGTTTCTTTCTGTGAATTAGAGAGCAGGGAATGCCTAATCTCTGTAGACAAACACATCAAGCACATTTCCTCGCCTGCGGTTTGCATGGTCTGCCAAATGTGAAATAGCTTTGGCAGATTGATTACTTTATCTGCTCTTTAAAACCAGCCTCATCGAGCCAAACTTTCTTTTTTCCTAAGGTCCACTGGGACTAACTCAACGGAGTAGACGAAACAAAAGTTTCTGCTCAGTAAACACTCGCACGGGTTTTTGGGAGTAGGTATTGCGAAACGGGCTGAACAAATCCTTTTGTTCGAGACACGGCGTCTGCACTCAGATTTCTGGCAGGACTAAGAAAGCTTAAAAAATAAATTAGATTAAGTGGGGAGGACAAGTGTCTGGGAGAGAAGTCTTTGGGTTTTACAGGTTGGCTGCTTTTTCCAAGGAATTTTGAATCTAAAAAAGGAAAAGTTGGAATATTCTTCAGCACAAATCAATGTTTGATCAACTTTTGGGCAACACAGTGAAAATCTAATTAGAAAGACTTGATTAGGTTACGTTTTCCCCAACAACTAAGTCTTTAAAAACATCGTTTTTGAACACAAAATAATAGAAGTAACATTATTGGCTGTAATTATTTAGAGGATGTTGCAGGAAAACAAACCCTGCAATTATCCGACTACTGCTGCTATGAGTAAAGTATGGATTCATTATTAGAAGCCGCGTTAGCTGACTCACTTCTGACTTTACAGGCCAAGAAGTAGCTGCTTTTAAAAGCTTGTAAAAGCTCTGATAGACCAGCCATAAAGTTACTCCTTAATGTCCTGCTGTTTGAAAGGTAAAAAAAAAAAAAAAACCTCTTTTTTGGGTTACAGAAAGCTCCAAATGCTGAAACCAAATGTCAAACTTTATTGTTCAGACTTTTTGTCAAAGCAGAATGTGAGAGATGTCTGAAGCATCCATTAAACTTTTCTAAGTCAAAATGTCATGTTTTTTCTTCTGTGAAATGCAACATTACGGCAGCAGCTGGTGATCAGTCTGCTTCTAAACTGAAATAACAGAGGAGCTTTAACGCTTCTTGCTTTTTATCAGTGGAACCAAACCAGGCTCAGTCAGCTACTGGCTTGCTACCCCCAGGGTTCTTAGTCCTGGTGATGCATGGGCTGCCTGGAGAAGACGTTTTTCCATTGTGGATTCTGCTGGTTTTGAAGGATATTCTTGACTTTGGAAGTCCAGCACGTGGCTTGACTGCTAGACACGTCAGGTAAACAGAGCTGGATATGACAAGACTGCATCCTGACGTTCATTTTTGTCTATTTTCTTTGGACAAAGATAGAGAATATTGATTGGATGAAACTGCATTTTAAAACGTGTATTTAAATTGTAAAAAAGCACACATTCATAAAGGGCTAATCCTTGGTAACCCCGACTGTTGATGTAGACTGTACCATCACATGAAGACAGTCTTTCCCTTTTTTGACATCAAGATGTCACAACTCATCAGGACACCTGGCCTTTGACTTGCAGGGCAGGAAGCAAAGACAGCACAGTCAGTGGGAGCTCTGGCTTTCACAGCTTGTGTGTTAAAGCACTTTGGCACCTTCTGTGTGATGTGACGCCTCATTTTATCATTTTACAGATCAAAGTGGGCCTCGGTTGTGGGATAAACAAAGGTGGTGCAAGCCACATCCTGACAGGAATCTGGAATTTTCTTCACTCAGAAGTTTAAAAAAAGTACTTCTTGTTTCATTTGTGTTTATAAATACAGCAGGATGAAAAAAAAAATTGGAAAGTCACAGTAACTGGAAAATGTGCAATCACCATTTATCTCTATTGAAATAACAGATTCCTATGATATGATTGGAATAAAAACTAGTGCTTCTTATCTTTTTTAATCACATGCCCCAATAAGTCGTAGTAAATGATCATTTCCTCATTTTTTTCTCTTCTTAGCAAAGGGAAAATATATATACATATATATATATATTATATGAGGTATTTAAGCAAAAAAAAAAAAAAAGTTGCCATTACACTCTAGATACCCAAAAAGAGCACAAAGGGGACTTACCTTGACCAAACAGAGAGCCGATCAGAGAGCAGAGGAGCGCAGCGCGGAGCGCAGCGCGCACCGCCATTCAGGGCAGATTCCGCAAACTGCTGGGAAGGAAAAGAAAAAAAAGGCGACTTTTCTGCTGCAGCCACTGTTTGCTGGCTCTGAGGGATATGCGAGCGAGCGGCTGTTGCTGCTTTGGAGGGGAAAGAAGGGAGGTTGTAGTGATGGTGCAGGGAGTCGCAGTTGGAGCGTGACTAGTCCTGAAGGGGGCGGGCAGACATTCCTTTTAACTTGAAATACCTTAAATTATCCCAAATTTATTCTATTTGGAAGATGTCAGACTTATATGTGTTGTTTTATTAGCTCTTTAGTTATTTATTTATCCTTGAATAAGATTCTTTGGGTAGTATGAGTTAAAATCACTCACCAATTTCTGATTTTATTCTTTTTTCTGACATTCAGATTTCTATTTCTTAATATACTAGTCCGGGGTCTGCAAACTTCAACACTTAAATAACCTTTTGGATCAATATCTCACTGACAACAAAGCAACAAAGTGTTTTTTCACCCTATGGAAAAATAAGATACTCCTTTGTATCTGTGTCATTGTTACTGTTATAACAAACATAAATGGACAGTTGCTTTTTTTGCTTGTTTGTTTTTTGCATTAATAAAACATAAATGTAAAAAAAGGGCACATTTTCAGATTATGAAATGTTTTGACAGAGGCTCATGTGCCTTCCTTTCAAAATAAAAGACACTGTATCAGAAAGGATCATCCTAATGCAGCAAATGTAGTGGTAGAGAGTGGGATGTCAACAAAAATAAAAAAATAAAACAGTTTTGGTTTTTTCACCATTTGTAGTGCATCTCAGCCAGAAACTTGTGAAATGTCCATTTCCAGTGGTCTTTTAGCTATGATTACGTCGCTTTTAGCCAAAAAATTTTAAAAGTGTTGTTTTCAAGGACATAGTTTCTGCAGAAAGGCAGTTGTTTGATAGATTAACGATTTGAATAAAGAAATACTCAGAAATGCAATTTTAAGCTTAATTATCTATATACATTTCCTCCATTATGGGAAAAATACTACAAGAACATGTTAAAAACACCCAACATACAACATTGGAGTGGATCATTGAGTGGCTTTTATTGTATTTTTTGAACCACATGGCAGACTTAAAAGTTGTTAAATTGGGCAAAATACAAAAAATCTGATTTAATTTAACGTGATTTGTAGTTCAACTGTTTTTGATTGAGTTGAAAAAAGTCTGAGTTGGTATATTTTACTTTTTAACTTCATTACTTATTTTAATGTTAATTTTTTAAAATGAAAACCTTTTTATTTTTCTTGAACCAGAAAGCTACAATGCAGAAATAAAGAGTCATGTGTGACAGGCTGCAAACCCCTGAACTAGTGAAATAATTACCTTTTAGTAGGTATTTCTGGATATTTTTTCATTTTATTTTAAGTTGCACATCTGTGCACATTTAAGAAGACATTAAACCTGATATTGTGCAAGGTGCATTTTTTTTCTCTTTCTCTAAAAACTTTCAAGTAACTTCAAGTCAGTGTACAGTATATTTAAGTATGGATGCACACGTGGAAACAGTCTTCACATCAATAGCAGGATAGACTTTTTTTTCTCTGTGACTAATGATTCTAATGATTACTCAACATCTGGAGCTCCTTTGGGGGTATTTTGAGAAAAGTGTTGTGCAGTCTGCAAGCCTTGAAAACCAATAAAGTTGCAATGAAAAGGGAATGAAAGCAGAAATATCTGGAAGTCACGGCTTGACTGTTGCATCTTCCGCTTGAATTGCATGCTCTTGCATCCTGCATCTCGTCTTAAACTCTTCAAATTGAGCTTTGCTTGGGACGTGCACGACGTCTTTCAAGAGGATCAACGGTGTTGAGATGGTCATAAATAAGCCACACGCACAGATGCACACGTCTCCCAGACTTGGCAAGAGGAGCAGAAATAATTGCTAGACTGCATTATAAACATTTTGTACCAACTAAGCCCCCTCTGTAAATTCAATCAGTCTACTGAGTCTGGGCATGTAGACAGAAAGAGGTTAAATGATCCTCTAATCAAAGCCAGATGTCTGCGCCAGTCTAGCCTGTTAAGAAATAACACTAAGAGTTTGGTATCATGACACTAAAAACACGGAGAAAACCCCAAAATATACGACTGTTAAGAATTGATTTCAACACTTTGAGAATCGCTTTCCTCTCTTTTCCTAAATCTCCTGAAAGCTGTGTATGGTATGGGTGTTTGCACTTTTATAGTCACTTTTTTGTTGCTTTAATAGTGGCTTTTTTTCTTTTTTAAGAGTGTATGTGATGCTACTCATCCTTATATATTTCATATATAAATATGAGATATGGTTGTACTCAGGATTCAGAATTTCTTGGAAAATATGTAAATATGTTTGACACTGTGGACAGTAGTTAACGACACAGCAGGACAGCAGGCAACGAAACAGAAAAAAACTCATTCATCCTGGTTGGATTAAAAATACATGTAATTTATTTATCCATATATTAATTAAATAATATTTCACTAATAAGTGTCCCTGTCTGCAAGAGAAAATGACACTTTTTCAAAGAAAACTTGCTAAAGCAAAAAATAAATAAATAAAAAAATAAAACATTTTGTTAAACTAATTTATAAAAACTATTGGTTCTAAAAATATATTTAAACCACATTATAGAAGATTGGAAAACATCCTTCAATTGGAAGCATCAGTTTTTTTTAGCTCCTCTATCACTTGAGGATGTGACGGCCCCCACCAAAGTCACCACATCAACAAAAATCCCATGTTTTTCCTTTTACAATGGAGCTGGCCTTGATCTTATCTTTGCCTAAAGAAGAGATAAGATGCCATTTCAGGGGTTGAAGAATGTCCAGATAGAGTGCAGAGTGTTTGCAAGTTTGAGGTCTGGCAGGCTTCATCCTATTACACACAGCCTGTTGTGTCTGTGGATCTCCGTTTCTGCATCTTTTATTTAAGTGTTATAAAAGCAGCAGAATCCTCACTCCTCTGTAACGCCTCTTATGCCGGGGAGTAACAGAAGAGAAGAAAGTAGTGACAGACTTTTCCTCTTTCTACAGCAAGAAAAACGTCTTGATGCTGGTTTGTAGAGTAAAAATGGAAGTTTGATTTATTTCAACAGTTCATAATTACCATATGTGTCACTGGTCATATACGTTTTTTTTTTTTCCTTACGTTTATGTTTTTGGAAAGAACTTACATTATTTTTTTATTTATTTTGCACAAACAAAAAAGCTGGAGTCCTGCCTTGCATTTACTTTTTGTAAAGTTTCCTACTTTAACGTTTGGAAAGGTTTGGAATCTATTAGATTTACGATTGATTGATTGATTGATTGATTGATTGATTGATTGATTGATTCCTTTTATTTTCAAACACACAAAAATATTGAGTAAACATGATAAACAGAAAGTGACAAAGTCCGAGCAAACCAGTGGGTACATCATTACAGAAGTCATGTAAAAAACAGATTAAAAAAGTGGGTCTTGAGTCTATAAATTTATAATTTATTTGAATGATCTTAATGATGAAATGCAGAGACGACTTTAATAATAATACTAACTGAAATTATCAAAAAGAGTGAAAACACAGCAGGTAAGATGAGAAAGTTTCCCACAAGGCTCAAACACATCTATTAGATATGTAAATCATGGCTATTTCAAATGTCACACAGCTATAGATATGCATCTGAAAGACATTAATTCATGTCTATTAGTTATCTAAGAGACGTCTATTGTGTCGACACATCCACAATTATCTAAAGAGCTTTGATTATTAGGCTGCTTTGAGACGAAGTTTGTTTAATCATGAAACAAATCATAATTTTAAGCACCTTTCACAACCCCAAACTAAGATTACAAAAATGGCGAGCAATATTGGAGCTATCCAATATATACTAATTATTTTATTAGTACCCTCCTCATTGTGTTTGGGGTCATGGGTTGTATGTGTAATTGGTTGGGAGGGGGGAGGGTAAAGGGTGGGTTGGGTTTTTATTGTGTTTTTGCTTTTGTTTTGTTTTTAAATGTAAAGCGCCTCGAGTTACACCAAGTATGAGAAGCGCTTTTTATAAAGAAAGTTTGATTTGATTTGATATCCAGCTGTACAGTTTAGAGCCAGATTCCTGCTCGGACGAGGAACAAGACGTACATGGATCTATTTGTCTGCAAGTGGATGCATCAGAATGCATTTGTGCACAAAATGTAGCATTTGGCCTGCCCTGTGTAATTTCTACATCACAAATATGTCCTTTTTCAAACAATATTTTTTGTCTACTCCCGATTTACAACAGTTTGAATAAAAAAATACTCAGAAATGCAGTTTTAAGCTTAATTTTCTTTAAATATATCCTCAGTCATTAGAAAAATGCCACAAGAACATGTTAAAAACACAATTTTCATCAGAATGGGTCTTTAAAGACTTGCATTCTTCATAATCTGAATTAAAATAAAGACTGGGAAAAAAAAAAAATTGTTTCAGGCCCTTTAGATTTTACCAAAGCTTTCTTTTTTTAGGACAAAGTGAGCTATTTTTTTCTGAAATAAAGCTACGATAGCAGTACATCTATGTTTTCATCTGCATTATCCTGAATTCATCTTCCAGCTGCAACAGCATGTTTGCATTAGTGAGACAGCTTTTGTCTGAACCTCCCATGCCTTCGCTCATCCTGTCTTTCCAGGGGGTGGGTATGTGTCAAAACAAACTGAGACTAGACTAAACAACCTAAAGACCCGATTTCAACACTTCCTACATGAGGAGCTTTAGGTCTATTTTTGAAGGATTGAAATGTACTCCACAGATTTTTTTATGTGTGTGATTTTGATGTCATCTGAGACTACATTCTTAAGGAAGGACATACGTTCCACAAGATGTCAGCCTTGTTGAGGACAATCAAAAACCTCCTTGGAAGATTCAATCTCTTGGTTATACAGGAGCAGCAGACTTCCAGGCATACAGTAGAGGCTCCTTCATGCTTTTTTCTTTAGCTTTAAACTTTTTTAATCTCTCAAGAATTGAGAGGTGGCTCTTTGACAAAATTATTATGCTTCCATATGTTATTTTAATGAAGGAAAAAACGAAACTTTTATGTTGGTCAGCCTTCATAGACTTTTGCTTTGGCTCAAGGGTAGTTGTGAACTGCAGCCTTTCTAGGGAGAGTAGGTAAAAAACCGGAATCATGGTTGCAAAAAGAAATGAAACAGAGGATCCTATTCAGACCTCAAACCCGCGCCCAAAAACCTAAAAGTAAGTGCAGTAAGTTTTGGGTTTTCATTGCTTTGTACAGATGCATTCAATTCTCTTTTTGAAAACTTACAATTTGGAACAAATTTCATGGATGTTCTAAAACTGAGAATTTTTTTTAACCATGTTAAAGAAAAATCAAGACTCAATGTTGTGAGGTCTTTAATTTTATTTTAATTTCATGCGATTTAGTTTTTTAATCAAGCAAGCTTTATAATTCGTTTTTTTTCTTTGTAAGTCGGTGGGGAAACAAATCCTATTTCAATAAGACATACTGCCATCTACAGCAAGTAGCAAACAATTTGAGTTACTGCTGAGCTGTCATCCCATGTTACAACCTGCACTTACTATTGATTTTACTGTTGTAGAATAAATCTATCATAGTCTTCATTGGAATCTGAAACAGAAGTATTATTAACAGTTTTGAGACAAGAAAATTTACATATGAAGACACAATTCAATTTTATTATTTTAAAGTTTGTGTTTAGCAATGTTATCCTCTTTCAAGGATATATCTAAGCATCTTTCCTGTCTTGTTTATATCAAGAATCAAATTTCTCTTTGGATCTCTTTGTTTGAATGTTGAAAAAGAGTGCCAGAAAGAGTGATGAGTCTGAAGATTGAAATGGAAGGTGTGATGTTTCGTGTTGTTTGTGGGTATGCCCCACAGGTAGAGGAGAAAGCTGGAGGAGAAAGATAAATTCTGGTTGGACATTGATGAATTGAGGGGGAGCATTGAAGAGGATGAAGAGTGGAAAGGCACATGGTCCTGATGATATACCTATGGAGGTATATGTCCTATGGATGTAATTTAACCCTATATATTCATATCATGTTTTAAACAAGTGTTTTTGTGACCCCTATCTCATTATCATGATTCCTGAAAAACCTACTCGGTATAACTTGCTCTATTTTTAATGCACTGTAGTTCATCATCATTCCACAAGGGGCAGTAGAAGAGCTTGTCGTGCTCATTTCAAAACAGCTGCTTCTCTGAAATCTCAAAAACACGTTTGGCGAGAAAAAGTTTAGCTAATTTTCAGAACTTTATGGTGATAATACCTCATCTATTGCTATTCCTTTTTTTAAATGACTACTTGCTGTATTTATATTGATATTTTGTTTTTTATAATACAGTTACATCATGTTAAAACTTGTGGATCAAAATTGAGACCGTGGCAAATTTTTTTTTTTTTCTGAACACTCATGTCAATATTTTTAAATCTTAAACTAACTTTGTTGTGAGTGAAAACTTACCAAACCACCAACAGATCCTAATTGATTCTATCTTTATCTCATGCAAAAAAAAAATACAACAAACATTCCTCTGTGGTTTTATCAAAGGATTTGAAAAACATCCTAATTCCAAAAAATAAAAAGGAGTTTCTGTCAAATCATTGATGTTGTGGAATTTACAGGGTTAGGATGTGAATACAAATACATGACAGTTCTAGCCTTTATTTTAGTCCTAGTGTTTGATGAACTGACAGTCAGACAGTCAAGCATTTCACTTAAAATTTCAGCAACTTTAGTCTGATTAAATGCAACTTTTGGCATCAAAAACTTGGCAAAAGAAAGACTAACACATTTGCCTTTCTCGCTCTATATTGAGTTTTGGACTGTAATGTGTTTTAATGTATAAAAATGCAAAGTGCACCATAAGCATCTCTGTCTTTCATCGAATGCTGTGAAGCACAAAATCCAGCTGCTTTTAAAACGTCATGCAACAGAGCTGCAAGGAGTTGAGAAAAGCAGCTTAGGAAAATACTGACTGGAATAAAACTGTTTTTCTTAAAACTGAGATTTTATTTATCTCTAGAAAAATAAATCCAAATAAATTTGATGTAAAAATGGACATTAAACTTGCTCCAATCAACTGATTGCATTTGAAAGTTTTGCTAAAATCGTTCACATGCCATGTTTAACAAGACCACCTCCACATGGTGATACAACTTTTTCACCAACTTGAACAGTTTCTCTCTCCAACAGCACGGAGTTTTATCTGAGTTTCAATAAACTGCAGAGCTTATCTGCACTCAAACTGGTCTGCCCTCCCACAGAGACTAAATCTGCCCCTAAGAATCACAAAGACGGGATATTTCTGGAAAATTTGCAGGAAATCAGCCAAGGTCAATATGTTTCAAAGGTTTGTAACAAAAAAAAATCAATTTTGATCTAATAGTCCAATATAAAAGACTTGGGCTGGATAAGAAGGAACTGTAGAGCCTCTCTATGGAAAAGGTAAACATTTCTGTTGAAAAAAGTGCAGGAGTTCAAGCTTACGACTACAAAAGTGAGGAAACCAAACAGCATGCACAGTTAATCCTGTTAAGCATTGAACCTCTACTCTAATTCTGTTTTCTGATCTCTCATTGAAGATAAAAGCAAAATTCTCCTGCTTTTCCTCAAAGAATCTGTCGAGTTTTGATACATAAGAGCCTCTTCATGTGCATTATCAAAGTTAGCCACTCCCCCAAAGGTTAAAATAAATCTTTACTCCTGAGATTTGAGGGGAGTTTTTAACCTCCTGGTTTATGATCCTTCTAACATAGATGTTAAAAGCATGCGCTCCTTTTGCAGTGTAAAGAGATGCTGGAATTAAAAGAATGCTGGCTGAGGTTAGATAGGTGGAGACTTATATGCCCTCAAATGAGAGCTACTGTTTGTTTATTTTTAAAAAGTTTTTTATGGACTTGTTTAGTTGTGAATCTAAAATGTCAATTCCTAGTGGTACTACTAAGTTTGAGTTAAGCTTTTGAACAACAAGCAGATTTTAAATTACAAGCTCAACCTGTTGACATTGACTCTTGACATTAACTTCACTAACAAAAAACTAAAGTATTTTCTGCACTTTAGGACATTCCCGATTCCGAATGAATGAATGGTCTATTTTTATACCTACAGCACATAGCCCAGTGGTCCCCAACCTTTTTGTGCCTATGGCCTGGTCAACCCATAAGAATTTGTACTGCGGGGTGTGTGTGTGTGTGTGTGTGCGTGTGTGTGTGTGTCACGTAATGACAAAGAAACATACTTGAATAAGAACATGTGCTTTAAACGTAATAATAAACAGTTCTGACAACAGATTTAATCATCATTTCACTCAGTCATCTGATGTGGGCATTTTGGAGGATTGATGAAAAAACATAAGCATACAAACAAAAAACATTAGTTAGGCATAATTAATTTCGTGTCGTGTCAGGAATGATTAAAAATGAGTTTGTTTTATTATTAAAAGATCATCTCATTAAAAAAAAAAACTTAAGCACAGTAACAAAATGTAACCAACAAATCCATTATTGATACTCAAGAAGAAACAAATCAGATTACTGATTTGCGCAGCTCCGCCCACACAGTCTAACACCACTACAAGTTACAAGTTAGCAATTTTTACAATACCTGTACCGCCCAACCTTGTTTGTAACATGTAAAAAAACTGACTAATACAGATAAAACAACATTACTGTGACTATGCTAACTCCCAACCTTGTTAGTAACATGTAAAATCAAAAATACTGGTCCATTTTATTAAAAAATAAAATTTTAAAAACAGGGCACACAGTGTTCTATTACTGCGTGGTTCAAAAGCATTGATAGGTGTTTGTATCTAGACAGTGACCCTACACACACACAAATGGTAGATGAAGTAACCAGGGATCAATGTTCAAGGCCAGTCACTTTTATTTTCAAGGGAGACTAGAAACCAGCTCAGTTGCTGTGCACAGATTTGCACACAAATGAATCTCACTGCAAAAAACCACAGCATTCCTCTCAGTGATGGTAACCAAATTCCACTTCTGGGATTGGGCACGTACGGGGACCCTCGCACGGTGGGTAGAAGAACTCTCCTGTGTGAAATCGGGACTTGAAAATGGAATGTGTGCACGAGCTACCGTGTGGGCGGTTGAGGGTTTGACAGATATGTGAGACACTGTGTTCATGTGGAACACTGCAGCTGTGCTTTGCTGATCAGTGGTCAAGTTTCCAAAAAGGTGATTAGCTTTCAGCAGCGGGTGTAATTCAAAATAAAACGTTCTTTGGGAGTGACTAATATTAAATCAATAAAAAACCAGCCTTGGAAAATCCAAACTGAAGCCAATGTTTAAGCCCACGGATATGGTGTGTGGCATTTAAATGTGTGTTTCTCTACAAAGACTCACTGCAATGTCGCACTTTTGTTTTCTTAGCTGAAATGTTTAAATATAAAGGAAGAAATTGTTGTAACGGTTCTGGTTATTTCATTACTTTTTTGTGTGTGTGTATTTAGACACCAAAAGGCACAGCTCGTGAGTGTGTCAAGCTGGCCATAGATGTGGGTTATCGGCATTTTGATGGAGCATTGGTGTATTTCAATGAGCATGAAGTTGGCCAAGCCATCAGAGAGAAGATTGCCGATGGAACCATCAGAAGAGAGGACATCTTTTACTGTGGAAAGGTAAAAACTTCAAGTCAGATTTTTGTGGCTTTGTTGTTCTAAAGGGAGTGTTTGTTGTGCTTTAATGAAACTTGCAATAAAAGTTAAAAACTCTGCTGTCTTCTCCAGCTCTGGAATACCTTCCATCCACCCCAGCTAGTAAGACCAGCCTTGGAGAGAACACTGAAGAACTTGAAACTGGACTATGTGGATCTATACGTTGTTGAGCTTCCCATGGCCTTTAAAGTAATTGTATACATTTTACATAGCATATAATATTGAACAGTTGAGCAATTGATAACCATTCTATGTAACCACAAGAAGACCCAAGCCAGGATCTCATTTTGCCAGTTCCAAGACCAGATAAATATAAATATGCAAATCAGACCTAAGCTGATTTGCTGTGGCAACTCCTAAAGGGAAAAGAAAAGAAGAAGAAGATTGATATCCATCAATCAATCTAATGTCAGAACCCACTGAATGCCACTCAGGGACATGGAGCTGCTGGAACCAACCCAGCTTCTATTGGCCGAAGCGATTGATGACAAACAGACAAACTGGCTGTTGATCATCTTTAAATAAAAATAACATTAATTTCTAAAAACAAATTATTATTTTTGAATATAAAATTGAAAAGACACATTGTTATAATTTGGGCTGCATGGTGGCGCAGTGGTTAGCGCTCTTGCCTCACAGCAAGAAGGTTCCCGGTTCAAGTCCTGGCTGGAGGACCTTTCTGTGTGGAGTTTGCATGTTCTCCCCGTGCATGCGTGGGTTTTCTCCGGGTACTCCGGCTTCCTCCCACCGTCCAAAAACATGCTTCATAGGTTAATTGGTCACTCTAAATTGTCCCTAGGTGTGGATGTGAGTGTGCATGGGTGTGTGATTGTGGCCCCTGCGACAGACTGGCAACCTGTCCAGGGTTGTCCCCTGCCCTCGCCCATGAGTGGCTCCGGTGACCCCAAAAGGGAGAAAACAGTTTAGAAAATGAAGGAATTGTTATAAAAATTCTATAGTTTTCTATGTTTACAGACTTTTGTTTGGGTTTGTATATAATTCCCATGGTGCTCAACAGTTAAAGTGCATTACAGAACTTTTTTTTCTTTTCCAAACTGAAGTTTTTAGACAACGAACTTTAATTGACTTGTTTTGTTTGTTTGTTTGTTTTTAGCCTGGAAAGGACTTTTATCCCAGAGATCAGAATGGAAAATACATTTATCACCACACAGACCTCTGTGCAACATGGGAGGTGAGTACAGTTTGGTGTTTTACTGTTCCTATGATGGAAAAGTGGATCAGTTAAATTAAATAGGAACCAATTTTATTTATGGTTGATAATTTGAGAAGAACAACCTCTAAAGAAAAGAATAACAGTTCCAGTTTGCATGCATAAAATATGCTTGTTTTTTTGAATAATTTCTGCGGGCACTGTATGTGCTTTCCTAACTCCTTTCCTGAACTGAAATTTTAAATCTCAGAAAGCTGTTGCATACCATTGTACTAAAAGTTGCACATCGTCTCTTGTCAAAGGCCTTGGAGGCATGCAAAGATGCCGGGCTGGTTAAGTCCCTGGGAGTGTCCAACTTCAACCGCAGGCAACTGGAGCTGCTGATAAATAAACCAGGTCTCAAACACAAACCTGTTTCCAACCAGGTATGTCCCACTGGAACTGCTGGTTAGACGGAAAATGCTAATAGCAGGTCTCACTATAAAACAAGTAGTTTATTTGTATTTTTGGTCATTTGTGTGGATTTTATTTAGCCATGTTGGAAGTGCAAAGCCCCGCCTAGACAGCCTCCTCATTTTTGAATAGATGTTTAATACATTAATATTTGCACTGAGTGTTTGATCATTGTCAAGATATCAACCACATGCTGCTTGATCCAAGTATATGATTGAAAGAACAAAAACTAAATGAAGATTTGAGTCATTGAGACAAAATCAAAAGCAGCTTAGTGTATGTGGTGTATCACTTGGTCTTTAGTCCAAGTACTGACCAGATCTAACTCTGCATAGCTTCAGAGATCAGACGGGATCAGGCATGTTCAGCTTTTTGCTGCAAGTAGGAGGAGAGATCACAGGTATTTTTGGACTGCATTTCACCATCCTGGCCTAATTTCTTCTAGTTTAATATCACAAAGTGATAAAGAAAGATGCGTCCCTTGAGGCTGCTGATGTTTCACAACTCACATCTCTTATGTATTGCCTAAAAGTATTAACGAGGCAGCAGAAGAAGCTTTGGCAGTTACAAGGATGTGCTGACAAGAGAAAACTTAAGCAGTGACATGTTGATGACCGACTGGGGTTTCTGACGACACAAATCTCTGCCTGGTTTGTGGCTTGTTGTCACTTATTGTCTACAACTTTAACTTTTTTTTCTGAGCATAACTCCTGGAGCATGCCAGACCTTGTCTGAGCTTGGAAGTCAAGCAGAGTTGGGTTTGGCTGGATCTCAGTTGGCACACTATCTATAAATTGTCTTGAGCTTTTTTAAATTTTTATCTCAAAAGTAGTCAATGATTTATTGTTTAATCATCAACCTACTGGGGTTTTTTTTTGTTTGTTTGTTTTTAATCACAGGTCGACATCTTGGTAACGAGCAAATACTCTTTGTGAAAAATTATTTTATTGAATAGCTGGCAGACATTGGTTAGGTAAATGTGTGTTGTTTGGGCATCACCACAGAACAAGTTTTTACGGTTTATTAGGGATTCCTATTAACTTTATTTAACAAGTTGGTTGCTATTCTTTCTGTTGCTGATTCTTCCTTAAAAAATAATACATTATACAAACGTATTTGCAATTAAGATTACAAAAAAAATCACAAACAAATAATTGTACAAATGTTAATTTGCTGTAGAATAATTTCAGTTATTTCTTCAATTGCTTTATTTTCTGAGCTATCTGTTTTTTTTGTACCAATTGTAATTCTTTGACACTACACTACTAATAACAAGATGAGGCTATAGTTACAAACTCAGTGGATGTTGTATACTCAGTGTTTCCTTTCACATATTTTTCAGAAAGGGAGGCAATTGTTTTGAAGTAATAGACAACTTTGCATTTCCAAAATATTGTCTCACTGTGTACAGTGAGTCTTACTTATTGAAGCCAAAATCAAATAATTAAAAAAAAAACGTGTTCAATGTGGCATCAGTTTCAACATTCTACGGGAATAAAAAGCTGATTTTACCAGTAAGTCGTTCCAAGTTCAATATTCAAAGAGTTTTGAACACTTGCCTACGGACGAGCAGCACAACCTGACCATAGCACATCTTCTGGTAGAAAGTAGGCAGCAGATTTTGCAGGTGAACTTGTCTCAAAGTGTCATCAGCAGACTTGCATAAAGACAGAATTATTGTCAGTTTGTGACAGACCCAGGAATAAAAGCCCTCCCAGTGACACACAACCATGACCAGTACCTAAGGACCTCTGCACTTGACATGTTTCTGCAGATGCCACACAGGCCCGTTTACCAGACGTGAAAGGTGTTGTCGTTTCCAGACAGACCATTCACAACCAACTCCACCGCTTTGACTTAAATGCTAGACGATGGTTGCAGGTGACCCACTGATACAAATACAACGCCTTCAACATTTGCAGTGAACACAAGACTGTCACCTGAACAATGCAGAAATGGTCTGCCGCCCTGTTCACTGATTAGCGTCGGGTCACTTTGCTCAGAAATTATGGCCATCAGTGTTGTTGGAGAAGGTGAGGTGAACAATACTCCAAGGTCAACGTGGTTCATAGGGTTGGCTTTGGTGGAGGAGGAGCAACAGTCTGGATAGGCTTCACCACTAAATGCAAAACCAATGTGGTTTTTTTTGTTGGCCCAGTAACTGCATCTTCTTACCTCAGAGACATCACAGAACAGACCCCTGACCTGAACACTATGGAGCCTGTCTGAGACCAGCTGAAGCAGAAACTGGATGATAAGACCCCAAACGTGAAACGCATCAACTCAGAACAACATCATGAGGCTAGTGAAGAGCAAGGAACACTGCTGTCAAGCTGTCCTTGCAGCAAATGGTGTAAATACCAGCTTTTTATATGGTTGATTTTTGTTATTTGGGGCTATTTTTACTCTTAAATTAATACACATCCCTAACTTAATGTGAATAGTGTATTTAATGGAAGTGGACCAAACAACTAAGCAATAATCCAACTGAAACAAATCTGGACTTTGAATGACAAGAAATTATCTGAGAATATTTTGAATGCTGCAAGCCTGAGACCAGTTAGAAGCAGCACTGTTTGTTTAAGGTCCCAGGACAACAGCAGCATCAACTAAAACATGAATCAGTCAAAGCAGTAAGTACCACACAAAATGGCTGTAGCACAGCATAAACTCTGTGCAGAAGCTACTTGCTGCAAGATTTTTTTTCCACGTTAAAGCCAAGAAACTTTACCCAAGATAACACTGATTTACAGAATCTATTTTTAAAAGACATTTACCGTAAACTAGCAAAATGAACACAAATAGCTATATTTTGACATCTTTATAAAAAAAAAAAAAAAAACACTGCCACCATAAGGGTAAAAGTGGCAAACATGTTTTGATGAGTTTATGAACTGTGAATTTAATTTCTTTGATAAACAAACTCAATTTTTTTTTTTTATTTAGTAAAAAGGTCAAAAAGTGTGGGCTTCACATTTTCCTGACTTAATATTAGTCAGATTTTTTTGTGTATTTAATTTTGAAAAATGCCTCCATGCATGCAGGGTGTGTTGTTGAACCTGTGCAATGGCACATACTCACTCTGCGGTTGCTTCTGTTGTGACTACAAACTGTGGGATGTTTGCACATCACTGGCCACCATGACCCAGACTGTCTGTTTCCAGTCTAGCCAGCCATTGGCTGTATAAGAAGGCAGCCGTATCTTCAGCAACTGCTGGTGAGATACTCAGAAGATTGAGGGGTGAGATAAAGACGTTCTCCGGTGTTCTCCTTCTTACAGTGCAGTTAGGTCCATTTCAGAGTCTGTAGGGTTTGTTTGGCTGCTGTGATCACTCTGGTTCTGGTTTTCTGGCCTGTTTGTAGAGGTATGCCACTGGACTTGAAAAAAGCACAATTCTGCTGTTAAGATTATGTCAGCTATGCATCAATCTTTTACCGTCAATACCGAATTCCTACTACTCATTATTAATAAAGGGTGTTTGACACTTTTTTGGGTTGTGCAAATCTACAATTCCAAAATCCAGTGTCTTTCAAATTTTCCAGAAGTCTCTGCAAAAAACCAGTCTGCATCAATGCTCACTCGATTGGCAAATGCAAACATGCACTGCGTTTGATTGATTTTTCAAGTGGGAAAAATAAGTATTTTAATTTATTTTTTATAAACCATCCACATTTTCATTTTCAGGACAAAGTGGATTTGCCTCGGACCGATTGATCTGGATGGATTGCAGGAATAGAAATAAATGTATCGATTAAGTCTAGTAATCGTTACACCCCTATTCTGTACAGATGGCGTGCTGTTAGCAGGCCCTGAGCTCCTTCCACTGGGCCAGCGTTGACATAAATAACACTTATTGGTTTCCATTTTGAAGAAGTTCATTTTCTCTTTGCAGAGGTGCTCTAACTTCTCAAAGTGATGAGTTTATTTTTATGTAAATGAGCTGCAACTCATCTTAGTTTTTGGACTGGTTTTTGAGAAACAGACCAAGAATTCATGAGCTCACTGTTGATGAAAAGAAAAATCATTGTGGTCAAGACAAGAGTTTTTTATTGTGTTTTTTAAATAGTTCTGTGTAAGCTTAGAATAATTTTTCATGCTGTGTTTTTCTATCCCCCACCCGTTAGGTTGAATGCCATCCATATTTCACACAACCCAAACTCCTGGAGTTCTGCCGTCAGCATGACATTGTGCTTGTTGGTTACTGCCCAGTTGGCTCCTCCAGGGATTCTTCCTGGTGAGTACTTTTTGTGAGGTTTTCCCTTTTCAAGGTTCGTGTGAAATTTTTGTAGAAAATCCGCTAACACTAGTTCATATGAGTTTTAGAAAATGTTTATTACTGACTAACCTGTTTAGGGTGAACCCCGCCTTCGGCAACAGTAGCTGGATTGGCTTCAGCAGCCCCTTTACCCCAAAAGGAATTCTGTGGATTCTAAAAATGGATGGATGGATTAATTAGTAGAGGAGAACTTATTTATGATTTCATGTTTAATAAAACAAGTTCATCACTACATCATTCATCAACAGAGGGTAAACATTATATTATTGATAAATACACCCTGATTTTAAAAACATTAAACTACATGTATTTTATTGATATTGTGATGATGTTCATCCATCCATCTGTTTCAGCTCATGGGATCATTGAGGCAGCACTCTAGTTATTCCTTTAAACAGCAGTTGGTTGGATTTTTGTCATTTTTTTGCCTTTGTGCTCTCTTGATGAGGCTTGCTGTCTTAAGGCTGGTTTTTATGTCACAGCGTTCGGCCATCACATCAATAGTTCATACTAATGTTGGGTGGTTTTGCTTGCAATTGTCATTGGTAACTGCGATGAATTTTGGAGTGATGTTTAAACTTTTTAAGTGATGCGATAGTCTCCAGCGTTCATTATTAGCATAAAGGATATCTTTCTCACACACTTGCGGTGTCTATGAACGCACAGACACATGAAAGGCAGAGAGGGAAGTGGTGTGTTCGTCTACTAAACAGAGGCAACCAATACAAAGACAAAAAAATAAAAAAAGGGTCCAGGAAAGCAAACCTTTTCATGACCTGTGTGCAGTTTTTACCAAGTTCTGTCATGGATGTTTCACCGTCATTTTATTTAAAAGGTCTTTTTTATTGTAGGGTAAATTTGAAATCCCCTCCTCTGCTGGAAGATGAGCTGCTGGTGAATATTGGTAGGAAGTACAACAAAAGTACTGCTCAGGTGGCTCTGCGCTTCAATGTGCAAAGAGGAGTTGTGGTGATTCCAAAGAGCTTCAACTTAGAGAGGATAAAGCACAACTTCCAGGTGATTTTCACATTTGCATTTGGTGTTATTATTTCTGTTTTAAGGTAATCCCAAATTCACATTTAAGTTTTCTTGTAGATATTTGACTTTACACTCACGGAGGAGGAAATGAAAGCCATTGAAGCACTCAACAAAAATATTCGCTTTGTGGAGCTGAAGATGTACGTACACTTTTATGGAATAATACTTTATTAGTTTAAAAATATTTTTAAAAACTTTTAAAACTTTTTTTCAAACAGGTGGAGTGACCATCCAGAGTATCCCTTCCATGATGACTATTAGTTTGAATTTTTAACTCTACAAAAAAGTTTTTCTGTTGAACACCACCAAAGTGTTATTTCCCAACTTCTAGAATTTCCAAGAGTGATTTGGAATTGTGCAACAGCAGCAGTAATGAACAAAATTAAACCAACATGTAAACCAACATTTTTTGCTGTTTTACAAGTAACAAAGAACGTTATTTGGATTAAAAGTCAATAAACTAAGCATTGGGTTCTTGTTGTTCTGACGTTTACAGACTGAGACTCTTGTGGTTGCTGATCAGCAGGGCGTAGGTGGCAATGTAAGCACCTGTAAATTCAAGTCATTTAGTAAAGTGTGTGGTTATACTAATCATATTTGCATTTGTGAAGCGGCCCTAAAGTAACACGACGGAGAACAGCAAAATCTGTTACTATCTGATCTGTAATGGATCCCGACCTGTATCACCAACACTGTGACAGTTGAGCAATTTGAATTACATTATCTCAAGTAATTCCTAAACTTTTTATGTTGTTTCAGGATTGTAAAACTATAAACACAAAAAGCCGGCCCCTCTCACCAGGGGCGGCCCTGGGCATAAGCGACCTAGGTGACTGCCTATGGTGCCATCTGCTGGAGGGGGTACCAAATGACAATGATTTGGCGATGTTTTTTAGACATTTTTTTTTACAAATGTATAACAGTTGGACGCACCACTCATTTAATTTAAAAATAAAAAAGTAATAATTTAAAACATAAATAAAGTAACTCAAAAGTTTGACGTAATCAATAACTTTGCCCAGTACTGCGCTCCTCCTTACCTGAAGCTGAAGCAGTTCAAGCTAGGGAGAGTGGTGTTGCAGCTTCTTTAAAATGTGCTTCTTTAAAACTTTATGGATGAAAAACGGCAAAACAAGACATCAGGGACAGCTTTAATGTCAAAATAACGGAAGGAAAGGGAGCAAAAGCGGGATCAAAGCGGAGGTTTGTCTGTTTTGTTTACATTCACTTGTTTGGAAATTAAACCCCATTTCAGTCTGAAAACACTGCCGTTTTGGGGGGTTTAGGGGTTTTTCTAAAATCTTTAAACCTTTAACACTGGAGATGCCTTTATTAAAACTTACCATGGTTCTCATTGAGAATTATATTGTGGTGCAGTGGTTAGCTCTCCTACTTCCCGGTATGAAGGTCACTGGATTGAGCCCTGCTTGGGGAGCAGTTGTTTTGAACAAAAACAAAACAAAAAAAAAACTGTAAGTGCTTATGATTTAAGTTTTGAGAATTAAAATAAATAAATTCTTATTGCAATATATTCCAGGCAGGCAGTTAAATTGCCTCTGTTCCGGACTGAGGTGGGGGTGTGTGTTTGTGTGTGTGGTGGTGCCGCAAAAATCCTTTTTTGCCTGGGGCGCCATGCAGCCCAGGGCCGCTGGGCTCTGCTGTGCCTCTCACCCTCCGTTGGTGGTACCTCACCCCAAGCTTGGGTCCTCTACCAGAGGCCTGGGAGTTTGAGGGTCCTGCACAGCATCTTAGCTGCTCCTAGCACTGCACTTTTCTGGACCAAGATGTCTGAGGTCTTTCCAGGGATCTGCTCTAACCACTCCTCCAGTTTGAGGGTAACCTCCCCAAGTGCTCCATTTACTACGGGCACCACTGTTACTTTCACCTTCCAAGCTTTCTCCAGTTTTTCTCTGAGTTCCTGGTATTTCTGGTATTCCAGTTTCTCCTGTTCTTTCCTCTTGATGTTACCATCACTTGGTACTGCCATATCCACCACAACAGCTTTCTTCTGTTCATTATCCACCACGACAATGTCTGGTTTGTTCGCCATTACCATCCTGTCCATCTGTATCTGGGAGTCTCACAGGATCTTTCCTCTCTCATTCTCTACCACTTTCGGAGGTGTTTCCCATTTTGATTTTGGGGTTTCCAGTCCATATTCTGCACACATACTCCTGTATACTATTCCAGCCCCTTTGGTAATGGCGCTCCATGTATGCTTGTATGTATGTGTAAGCATCTTACACCCTGCAGTTTGTGCTGGATTGTTCAAGGCACCTCTTTGCAGAGCTTACACGTTGGGTCTTGTCTGGTGTGATAGATCTGAGCCGCTATCGCTCTGGAGTTCAGGGCTTGTTCCTGTGCTCTCAGGAAGAGCGCTTCCATGCTGTCCTGTGGCTCATGGTAGGACTTCTTGATATCAGCCACTTCCATGATGGTCCAGTCGCACATCCCATTCAGGGGCTTGTCCTCCAGCACCACATCCTCTGCTCTCAATTGACAGACATTCACTGAGCACACTGTCAGTTGGGGCCCTGAGCTTGATGTTTTCATGCATCTTGAATGTTTCATCCTGGATAATGGCTTCCACACTCACTAGTCCTCGGCCTCCTTCCTTGTGGCTAGCATACAGTCACATGATGCTGGATTTGGGATGGAACCTTCTATTTGTGGTGTGAAGCTTTCATGTCTTAACATCTGTGGTCTGTATCTCTTCCTTTGGCCATATTATTCCTGCAGGGTATCTGATAACTGACAGTGCATAACTGTTTACTGCCCGGGTCTTGTTTTTTCCATTGAGTGGGCTTCCCAGGACTTGCTTTACCTGGAGGTATTTGGCTTTTGCGGGTTTCCTTGTTGAATGTTCCGTCAACCAGGAGTTGGTGTTTAGCTCCTCTGGAATATCTACCAATGCCCTTCTGTGCATTGCTCATGAATTAATCCATGCCTATTTTGGTTGCAATTATGCCTGACATGAGCTTCCATGTTGTGGAGAGATTACTGCCCAGTAGTTGTATGGGACTGCACCCTTTGACAGATCATTCTGGATCAGAATCGGTCATCCTTTCATTAGCCATTCAGGCTGAGTTCAATCTCTACTAGATGCTTTATTTGTGCCGTCAGTCGCTCATTGAGTGCTGTGAGTTTCTTAAGCCAGTAGGCGTTTATCATATTAGGGCTCGGTGCTGTCCAGTTCTTCTTACCTGAGGCTCTATCTTGGATGTCTGCCACTGTGTTACTAGATTCTGTTCAGGGAGGTTTGCTGTGATCTTTCAGAGAAAAGAGCCATTGGACAAGCGAGGGAATTTTACTTAAGGAGATACCCCTGGGCTGCTGCAGCCAAAAACACATATGTTCAATGAGTTAATAGAATGTCTGTGAGCAGCAGTTCTCATACACTTGGGAGTAAACAGGCATCAAACAAAACAAAATATTTGCACATGCACACTATGGATTGTGTAGATGTCAGGCCCCACCGTTGCCAAACGGGGGGGGGGTCGTCGTGTCCCCATGAGAAGGGCACCACACAATGAACTACAGAAAAGGGGATCGTTTTCTAGTCTTGATTTCATAGAACAAAACAAACCCACAGCAAGACAAAGCTAACACTGCCAAGACCACAACAGTTAAAAATCCTAATTAAAAAAAAAAAAGGTAATAAAAACAGCTAAAGATTCTCAGAGGAGAAACCCATAAAAATATTCTTAAGAATAAGTGTCCATAAAAATGCTGGGAAAAAGATCCTGCAGACGGCCACAATCCATCTTTATCCTCTAATCACAGCTTTCATGCACTCCTCACAAGCGTAGCAGGATGCTCCTCCAAGTGTCCACCTGCAACATAAAGGTCCTGCCAGTATCCAAGCTTTAGGAACAGACAGGTCTGACTTTTTGTGAGGTGAGAGGGCCACTGGGTAGGACAAGGGTATTTACACACTGGCAGTGTACATCGCATCACAGCCCCTTGTCTTGGAGAAGACTCACTGTCTGCTGCAACCCCACCAGCCACTGAACTCCTTTGACTGCTGTCTCCCTCAGTCACTTCCAGCTGTCCTCTTCTGCCTCTCACTACCAGTTCCAGCTTTATGGGCAGGGCTGTCACCTTACTGATTGGACACCAGGTGTGTCCAATCTGGGATTCGGTCTCAGAGGTGAAACATCCAACACAAAAAACCCAAACACAAAAGCATGCAAATAAAACCACAAAAAGAAAGAAAGAGTTTCACCTCACAACATAGCCCTCATCCATATTTTTTCTTTTTTTTTAATCAATAATGAAATAAACGTTTTAGTTTTTATAAACCTTTTAGGCAATTATTATTTTAGTTATTATCAAGAGATACTCTGACTGCTAAGTGCAGTAAAATGCATTAGCAAAGGTAGTTGCATTTCCATGCATGTGGGGATCAAGCGGGTAGCCATTACAGATTCTGCATAGCGACAGAATCTTTGTAAGACACAGAGGGAAAAAAAACATAAAAAATGGCAGAACACGTTTGTTTTTTTCCATTAACCAGTCACAAGTGGTAGGTTTTACATTCAACCTGTTGCTTAACTTGTGCTTATACAAGTCATCCTAAAAGAACTGTGTTTCAACCTGTAATTATCTGGAAACCTGCCTGAAGGGACTTGCAGAGGAAAAGGAAGCAATGCTGCATGCTGGGGCTGTGTGCAGTGTCTGGACCTCAGTTCATCAATGATTTAACATAGTGATTTCTTTTTCTATGCTCATTTATTATAAAGCAGAGGCTCAAAAAACTCAAGCTTGATAATTTTATCATCTGATTTTTTTTCTACCTTTTTACACTGCTGAAAAGTAAGATCAAATTTTCAAATTTCTGTTTCACATTTTACAAATTTTACTACAATTTATGTCTCAACACGAAAACAGAAAAGACAACAAATGCTTAAAATAATGCTGATGTGGCTATTTATTTCTATCGAAATGAAGTAAAACTTATCCAACAGCTTGGAAAAGTGTGTTTTATTATTCTAAAAAGAGTTATCATTCCAATTACAGTAAGCAAATTACCCTGTGATTTTGTAAGTTCCCCCACTTAAAAATCATGGAGGAGTCAGGAATTTTCTTCTTAGGTGCGTGCTCACTGTGAGAGACATGATCTGAATATATGACTGGATAGCTCAGTTGGTTAAGTGAAGGACTGGCACACAGGAAACCAGGGTTCCATCTGACAGTGGGTGTTCCTGGGCAAGAACCTTAACGCTACTGCCTACCTCTCAGATCCCATGAGAGATAATAAAAACCATGTCATGCCGGCTCAGACATCGCCCAGTCAAACAAGGTTTGCGTCAGGCACTGCCAGTCCACCCTGATGGTAAGTGGGGTACTGGAGCAAGATGAAAATTAGTACAAACAAGATTCTGTTGCAATGCTACTACTCAAGTAATCCTACCTACTCAGGAAACATGCAGAGATTGTGGGTGATTGTGGGTTCTTGCAAAATCAAGGCTAACTTCTACTATACATTGAGCTACTATAACTAGTAGCTCAATGTTCTAACATCCACAAACGGCACCTGCTATCACAACTTGATTGACAAAGTACAACAAAGTTGAAATTACAATTGTAAAATGTTGTTACAATGTTAACAACATGGGAGATCCACAACATCAGGTCAGAGAGGAGGCAATGGGAACACAGCCCAAAATACCACCGTTATGCTGAACAAGGCAGCAACTGACCTGAAAGACAAGATCATGTCTAGAATGAACACCAGGCAATACCGACACCAACTACAATGGTTGAGGGAAGTACCACCTGAAAGTCTCCTGGAAATGGTGAATGAAACATTGAGGCCAATTCCTACCACAACAATCACAGAAACTAATGAACTGGTTCACACTTCAGCAGCAGCGATCCTTGAAATGCTTGGCTATAAGAGCAACCATGGGAGAAAACAATGCCCACCATGGAAACAATGGTTGGGGGGTAAAATCAAGACAGCTCAGAGGGAATTGAGTCAGATAACAGAGGCCCAAAGAGGTGCAATGAAAAAGTAAGTGCCCAAGAGATCCAGCCACATGCCCATCCCTGAAGCACTGAAAACTTCCAAATAAAGGCTCTTGGCCTTGAGCAGTTGCCTAAAGAGGTAGACAAAAAACAATAAAGCCAGACGGATAAACAGGCTGTACGCAACTCAACCTGCGAAAGTGTATGCTCAGTGACAGGGTCGAAACCGATAGGTGTCAAAAAAAACAATATCTGCGCCAAACCCAATATTGATACCTGTATTGGTCGACCCCCTGTCAGCACATGGATCAACTCATGAGCAACGCACAGAAGGGCATTGGTAGAGATTCTAGAGGAGCTTAACACCAACTCCTGGTTGACAAAACAGTCACTCAAGACTGCAGGTTACGACACACCAACTTGTGTACAGCCTGGATTGATTACAAGAAAGCCAATGACTCATTGCCACACACCTGGATCACTAAATGCTTGGAGCTGTACAACATCAACAGGACTCTGAGAATCTTTGTAGGAAACTCAATGAACTTGTGGAAAACTACCCTTGAAACCAATGGCAAGCCACTTGCACAAGGGTCCAACAAATGTGGCGTACACCAAGGAGACGCTCTGTCCCCACTGTTGTTTTGCATATGTCGGAAACCCCTCAGCCAAATAATCAACAAGACAGGCTATGGATACCGGCTCAGGAATGGGAAAACCATCAGTCACCTCCTCTGCATGGATGACATCAAGCTATACGCTAAGAGTGAGTGCAACATTGACCCCCTGATCCACACCATCAGGATCTACAGTACTGACATTGTGATGACATTTGGTCTTGAGAAATGCAGTCAGATGGTGACAAAGAGAGGCAAGGTAGACCACACTGAAGGGGTCTCACTCCCAGAAGGAACAACAGCAGACATTGAAGACAGTTACAAGTAACTTAGAAGGGAAATGGCAATGGTAACAGGGAAATGGCAACCTGGAGCAGGCAACAAGGAAAGCTGCAACAGCCAAATACCTCCAACAAATAAGGCAAGTCCTGAGAAGCCAGCTCAATGGCAAGAACAAGACCTGGGAAATAAACAGTTACTCACTGCCAGTCATCAGATAGCCTGCAGGAATAATACGATGGCTGAAGGAAGAGATACAGACCACGGATGTTAAGACACAAAAGCTCCTCACCACACATGGTGGGTTCCATCCCAAATCTAGCATCATGTGACTGTATGCTAGCTGCAAGGAATGGGGCAGAGTACTAGTGAGTGTGGAAGACACTATACAGGATGAAACATCCAAGATGCATGAATACATCAAGCTCAAAGCCCCAAGTGACAGTGTGCTCAGTGAATGCCTCAGACAATGCCTCAGAGGATGCGGTGCTGGAGGACAAGCCCCTGCATGGGATGTACCGCCAAACCATAACTGAAGTGACTGATATCAAAAAGTCCTACCAATGGCTAAACAGGGCTGGCCTACAGGACAGCACAGAAGCGCTCATCCTGGCAGCACAGGAACAAGCCTTGAACACCAGAGCGATAGTGGCTCAGATCTACCACACCAGACAAGACCCAAGGTGTAGGCTGTGCAAAGAGGCGCCTGAAACAATCCAGCACAAACTGCAGGGTGTATGCTGGCTGGGAAAGCATACATGGAGCGCCACAACCAAGCGGCTGGAATAGTATACAGCAACATGTGTGCAGAATATGGACTGGAAACCCCAAAGTCAAAATGGGAAACATCTCCGAAAGTGGTAGAGAATGAGAGAGCAGAGATCCCATGGGACTTCCAGATACAGACGGACATTGCAGTGGTGGATAAAGAACAGAGGAAAGCTGTTGTGGTGGATGTGGCAGTACCAAGCGATGGTAATATCAAGAAGAAGTAACTCAGAGAAGAACTGGAGAAAGCTTGGAAGGTGAAAGTGACAGTGGTGCCTGTGGTAATTGGAGCACTCAGGGCAGTCTCCCTCCAAACTGGAGGAGTGGCTAGAGCAGAACCACGGAAAGACCTCAGACATCTCAGTCCAGAAAAGTGCAGTTCTAGGAGCCGCTAAGATACTCTGCAGGACCCTCAAGCTACCTTCTGACCCGGCTCTAAGAATGTCGAGGCAGATGCGTTGTCCCGCCTGCATTAGACCGATAGTGGAGATCGGAGTTCTGCTGAACCAGGGGTACCTGCCTCAATCATCCTGGCTCCCATCTAGTGGGACATCTGCACAGAACTGTCTGAGATCAACCGACCCACCACCACCGTCCTGTCCGGCCAATCGCATCTACGTACCCCCGTCTCACCGTAAATGGGTCTTACATCTGGTGCATGACACCCCAGCAGGCGGATGTGGCACAGTTTGTTATGGAGTGCGTTCCCTGCCAGACCTCCAAGACCCCACGTCAGCTTCCCCCCAGACTCCTACAACCGTCAGCACCTCTGTACCCCTCTGATCACGGCCGGCGAGGAGGCTTATCTCGTCAATAGACTCTTGGATTCCCAGCGACGGGGGTGTCGGCTTCAGTACTTGGTGGACTGGGAGGGGTACAGCCCTGAAGAACGCTCCTGGGTCTCCTCAGACGACATCCTCGAGCCCTCCCTGATCCTGGACTTCTATCCCGACCACCCTGACTGACCCGCTCCTCGACCTCGTGGTCGTCCCAGTTGCAGATTGCCTTCTCGCTTTCGGAGCTGCTTACGGGGGGGCCTCTGTCATGACTCAGCCGTCAAGCTCCACCTTTGACCGACAGAGGGAGCCCTCTCCTGAATATTAACTCTCCACACTCTTCCCCACATCACTGCAGCTGTTTTCCATCACCTCATTTACTCCACTCCTCATAAACCTCACCTGGACTCTACCTTTGCGAAGTATTGTTTTGCCCTGCATTCATTACCGAGCGTTCTATTTCCCATGCTGTCTCCTGGTACTGACCTTCACCTGATTCTTCATTCTCGTGTCTCGCTCCTTGCCCTTGATTCCTGCCTGGCCTTGACTTCGTTTTTGTCTTTGCCCTTAATTGTATTGTTTACGTGATTAAACTTACCCTGCCTGCAAATGGATCCGAATGCCTATACGTCTTCCTCACAGTTGTTTTCACCAAAATCTGGCTTTCACCACATTAAAAATATTAAAATGATATGTTCAATTTGACACATCAAAAAACCACAGCTAAAAAATGTGATTTTAATATAACTGACCAATCAAATGAAAGATAAATACAATATTAAGAAAAAAGAACCTTAAGAAATCTACTTGTGTACAAGATATTGTCAAAAAAGTTGTTGCAAAGGGCTTTATTATGCATCAGAAACTTTAATTCAAAGCCAAAATAAATTTGGGGGTTATAAATCATCCAAATCCTTCAAGCTAAATCATGTTTCTACCACCATATTTCAACAAAGGCTTGTATTCTTTGCTAAATGTATGTTTATTATTCTAAACCATGTTAAAAAGCTCTAATTTCCAAAAAAAAAAAAAAAAAAAAAAGGATTTAATTCCGTAATTTTGTGTTTAAGATTATTTAGCATTTTTGAATGCTTTTTATTGAAGTGTGTTGACTATATAGGCCTCTAACTCTTTCCAGAACCATTTTGATTGTTTTTCTTTTTGCAGTAAAGCTTAATAGTTGTAAAAAATGATTCAATTGGTGATGATTTCCACACGGATAAAAGTTTTCCAAGTTTTTTATTTGGAAATCCTAAAATAGTCATTTCTTGAACCACTGTTACAGCAATTGGTTGCCGTTTTTTTTTCCTTATCAAAAATTCAGTTAAAGTGTAACCGTCTAAATGTGCTCGTTGAGAACTGTTGTCTTTAAACCATCCTATAACCTCAGAGGGCATGGAGTGGCTTTAGTGTAGACAACATCAGTGGGAGTTCTATTGGAGCACTCTTTTCATTGCACAGCTTCACTGTATTGACACAGATTGTAATCTCCATGTGCTCACTTATTATCCACGTGACTCTTATTTGCAACCTTCCCTCACGCTTTATGTCAAAGGCAATAAAACTTTCCATCCCAACTACTGCTGTGCACACACCCTTTTTTTAACTGTATTTCCTCTTTCAGTTTAATTAATAACAGGTTTCCAACTCTCCTTAACTATCTTTCTGGTGATTGGCTGACTCAAGTGATCCCACATCCTGATTGACTGTTCCCAGTGGTCTTTTAATTCATGATTGTCCAGTTTTAGCAAAATTCATAAAAGCTGTGTTGTTTTCTAGGACATAGTTTCTGCAGAGCGGCAGGAGTTCATTAAAACTTCCCCATTGAGTTGTGGACGGGACTTTTGGCCTGGAGTAAGCCCCCTCCTTTCCCATCATCCATTTGTTTACACGCTCTCTCCTGCTAGCCTCCTAAAACCCCAACCTATCCTTAATGGTGCAACAATGAAATTTGATTTGTTGTTCGTCTGTAAATAAAAATTTGATTTTTGTGTCTGTAAAAAGATTTTGTATCTTTAGAAAGAAATCACTGTCAATGTTGTGACTAAATACAACACTTACCATATTTCGGCTATCCTCTGCCTTTGGAAGATGGAATGAAGAAACTTTTCTCCAAGCACTGATATCAAACATCCAAGCACCAATCGGGTGACAGTGAAAGGCTTCTGACAAGCTGATTTTGTATTTGAAACTTGTGTTTGTCATTGCACATTAAAGCGCATGCTCATAAATGCATGTGACGTTTTACGCACGACTAAAGCATTTTTACGGACGAGCTATGTTTTGTACGACTATGAAATAGTCTTACAGATACAAATTTCTTACTACAAGTACGAATTATTTTTACTGACAGACAATACTATTGCAACAAATCTAACTTCATATGCAACAAAAATGCGAGCAATAAATACAACAGCTTTGAGCCAGATGCTTATTTGGATGAAAAAAAAACAAGGCGTACATGGATCTATTTGTCTGTAACGATGCATCACACATACAAGCTTTATTAAATGGAATTTTTTCGTCTGCTCCTTATTCACAGGGATTTAAATAAAGAAATATTCAGAAATGCAATTTTAAGTTTAATTTCCTTTATACACGCCTTCCATCACGGGAAAATTGCTACAAGAGAATGTTGTAAACACTAAAAACACAATTGTCAACGCAGTGGGTTTTTAAACAATTCTAAAAAGGAAATATCAGAAAATCTGGGAACTGAATGTTATCTTTTAGAGTCAGAAAGATTTAGTGGTCATGTTTACATATCGGATTTAACAAGCATAGCTGATTTTGATCTATAGTGACAACATGGACCTGACAGAGTGCACTCACTTATCCGAGCAGTGACCTCTGATAGCACGCCTGCAGAGGAACAGCAAGTGGCAGAGGAAAAGGACGGCATGAGGCTCCTTAATGAGCTTCCTTCTTTTTCCTGCCTAGATCCACATCAAGCAACAGGTTTACTGGAAATTTTCCAAACCACTCATGTCCTCAAAAAAGCAAAACTTCAACTTCAAGAATAGATTCAATTCTTGAAGTTGATTCAAGAAATTGTGACATTAATTTTAGAAAAATTAGATTTGTATCACTTTTAAAAATTTTTTTGCAGAATTTTTTTTTTTTATTACAAACCAGTTAAAATAAAAATAACCTAAGATCATCAACAAGTTTCCAAAAGGCAAACAAAACATTATCATGTTGCATGACTTAAAGTGTCAACCATTTATGGTGTTTACTGGTTTAACTCATTTGGACTATTTTTGTTTGAAGCACATCAGTCAAGTCTCAGCAAGCCCACATGTCAAATCATCCTATCAACCTGTAGATGGCAAGCTGTTACTTGAATGAAGCCCGTTCGTCAATGCAATCATTTGCATGCTGCACAGCTCCTTTTCAGCTTTGTGAAGTAATCCCAGCAGGCAGTCTTGTGGTTATATACTCTATATATAGAGTAACAGGTTTACTCAATGTTCTGATATAAATGTTGTGCATTGCTTTACATTTTTTTTCTTGTTTTTGTTTGCTTTCCTCCTTTTTTCTATGTTAATTGTTTATGATTGTCTAACATTGTTCACATGTTTTGATTATAATGTTTTTTGAGCATCTGGATTCATAGCATATTTTGGTCTGGAAATTGGAAAATAAAAAAATAAAAAAATACACAAAAAACTACAAAAGTGAAAACAGGACAGAAACAGAGATGAGATGCTTTAGTATTCACATCACCCGTTAGATTTATTCCAATGTCTTCACATAAAAATTTTTGAATTTTGAGTCTTTATGGTCCATAAGGATAGGTGACCATCAAAGTAGCATGAAGGTGCTTTTGTTTTATATAATATTTTAATATCATTGATTCATTATAAGTTAGTTGCATCAATAGGAAAGAATAAAATCTCCACCTGGATGATGAAAAAAAAGGGGATCAAGCTTCTTCTAATCCCAATCTGAAAAGCCCCATAGATTTTTACTTGAATATAAAAAAAATCCAAACCAGTCTGTTCTGGACTCCTGTGGTGGGAAAATGTTCTGAGTGGGCAGCTGGGTCTGTGAGGAGCAAATCTTGTCCAAGGAAAAAAAAAGACTGTTTTCCAGAGTCTGCACTGAGTATGTCCTTAGAGCAGGAGCTTCAGGAAGATGGAGCAAGTTTAAATTAGACAGATTTATCTGATGTGTGAGGTTAATTAATACTAAAGTTTGCAAGTTCTTGTGACGCCGAATCTTTCTGCATACAGGATTAAACTCAGTGCACGCACGTGCACAACAACGCAAAGGCTGGCCTAATCCAGCGTAACTTTTCTCTTTTATTTCTGGTAGTCTCCTTGGATGGTGGTGCGCAAATGAATGTGTCAAAAGGTTACGCAATCAGCCCACCACATTGAGGCAGCACAGAACCTTCAGAGAGCTGCAGGGAGTCTCTGTGTGTGAGTGGGATGGGGGGGGTCATGATGTGGGGAAAAAGTGGGGTGTTTCCAAAGAGACGCTGAGAGAAAATCTCTGTATAGGCTGCTGCAAAGTTTTGAGTTTCTCTGTTCTCCGCCCCTCCATGCGTGTTATATAGTGAAACCTGAAACTGTACCAGGCCTGCATATGACTCCCCACTCTCCTCTGGAAAGTGCCACTTCACAGCATTATGAAAGGTGAGTGCTTTGCTTGACTGTCTCTTTAAAAAAGTACCTTTGTTGAGTCGCAGAATAATTAAGGAAAAGTCAATCACTGCTTCTGAGAATAAATATAAAACATGCAACATCTTTAAATGTGATTTGGTAACTTCAGTCAAAGCTGCAGCCTCAGATTTTTATGTAAAAGTAAAAAACCTTTTTTTTTTCAGTCTTTAAATTGTTCAGTCTTGTGATTTATGTCAATCATGCTACTGAAAGTTCTAGCTACTTGATTTTGTCCTATGTTCTTCCTTTTCGTTTGTGACCAAACCTTAATTCATTAAAACATTCATAAAAAACAGCAGTGAAAAAGCTCTTTTTAAATGTTTCTTTTTGTGCTCCATCTAGAACATTTTAACTTAAAAGTTACCTTTGGAAAATCTTGTGATTATTTCTGATGTGATTTCCAATTAGCTGATAAGGAACCAAAAGAATATCAAATTTGCTGCATTAAAAACACATTTTTAGATTCACTGGTTTTGCTTTTCAAGTTTTATATAAATTTTACAAACCCATGGATGTGTGAGGCATGTGTGGAACGCTCCCCAGTGTACATTGTGTAACTTGTGCATATTCCAGCTGTAAGAGCCTATGGGTGCAGCGCATTTTGAATAGATTAGTCTGTGTGGCACGTGTGACGGGAGCCTCATTTACTGCCTTTGCACATGAAGTGGTACAAGAAAAAAAAAAAAAAAAAAACACGGGGTGGGAGACCTTTATTTAGAGACAGTGACAGAGCTAGAACATTTTATGTTGGGGGGTTTGCAGAAGACTTTGAAGGGGTGGGCATTAAGAACAGCAGAAAAATATGAATTTTAAACAGTTTTATGACTGTTTATATTATTAGCATTGCCATTATCAATGCTTAAAGAAGCCTGTATTGAGGAGTTCTTAATCTTTGTCAATAATAATACTAACGTTGAGTCAGAAATTGGGGGCAACTGGCCTCTTGCCCACCTAGCTGTGCCCCTGTTTGGAGAATCACTTGTTCTTTTTGTTTTTTTTAAATTTTATTTTATTGTCCAAATGCAGACTTTGGTTATTGCTCAAGCCCCTCCCCTTTAGCTGTTGAAAACACATGAATAATTGAACAATGAATAATTTTAAAAGGGGGTTTTACTTGCTTCTCTAAATTTTCCAGTGTAATTAAGCTGACTGTGGACAACTTGGTTCCCACCTTCCATTTAAAGACAATTCAATCTTCTGCATGCTGCTACTTGCAGGACACTAGCCTGCAGCACATAACAGACAGATGGTGTTTGAAATATTGGCTTATGAGTAAGTGTCCTAAGGGAAGAGTTGTACACATTTGATGATCTTATAGATGTCCTCATTGTCTCCAATTAAAAAAAAAAAAAAAAAAAAACCTGATTACCAGGTACATCTTGTTCTAAGTTTTTTCTTGGTCATTCTTGGCTCATTGTCAAGAACATTAGGTGACGAGGTGAACACAATGAAACAGAAAAGTCAAGCAGTCATTGAGCTGGTCACTGTCAGTCACTCAAACAGTTGCTCTGTCAGTCCGTGCAGTGGCAAAAAAGTGGGCAAACTTGGCACTGTCTATTGGCATGAAGACCTGCAGCACTTGAATGAGGTCATTCAGCTTTAGAACATTTTCACACAGTTTAATAATAGCAAAATCTATCATTTTGGATGAAGAATATTCCTTCTCATTATTAACAAACGCCAACCTTTCAACAACCACTTTTAAAGTACTTGATTCACAGAAAAGCTGAGGGAAGAGCTGAGATCTGGCCAATGAGGACTACATTTTGCCAGCATGAAAGAAAGGGCTACTCTGCTTTTGTTGCACTAAGCCTTCATTCCCACCAAGTGCCCTCTGAAAAACAAGGAGCTCTATTTTTACCTCAGCCCTCAATTTGAACATATTGGCCCCTAAAGGGGCTGCACGGTGGCGCAGTGGTTAGCGCTCCTGCCTCACAGCAAGAAGGTTCCCGGTTCAAGTCCTGGCTGGGGGACCTTTCTGTGTGGAGTTTGCATGTTCTCCCCGTGCATGCGTGGGTTTTCTCCGGGTACTCCGGCTTCCTCCCACCGTCCAAAAACATGCTTCATAGGTTAATTGGTCACTGTGTGATTGGTCACACTAGGTGTGAATGTGAGTTTGTATGGGTGTATGGGTGTGTGATTGTGGCCCCTGCGACAGACTGGCGACCAGTCCAGGGGTGTACTGGGTTACGCCCATGAGTAGCCGGGTTAGGCTCCAGCAACCCCGTGACCCCGAAAGGGATAAAGCGGATTGGAAAATGAATGAATGAATGAATGAATGAATGAATGGCCCCTAAAGCAGGTCCAAGTCCAACCCTGTGCACACAGCACATAAAAGTTGCCCTTGTGCGTAACTTTTGTGCTCTGTCAGCAGCTGCGCATTCCTAAAGGTGGCTTCACGCAAGATACAGGGATAAATTCAATTTCCATGCCAGGTGTTGTTTTCGGATATTTTTAACATCATTGTTCTTGTAAGCTATTAAAAAAACTTTGATCAAGCAAATATGGATTTAGCATGTTTGCTGCAGAGTGGTGACCAATTGCACCAATCTAGCCTGCTGTATCAACCACGCTGGGTTCCAAAGGGAAGAAAAGGGGGCACAGGGGTATGCGAGGGGCTGGTGAGGAGCCTGCTAATACAAGTTGACAGGAGTGAGCACAGTCAGTGAGCTGTCTGTTTCCTCCACAGAGGGTAATTCTTTAGCAACGCTGGCCTCAAAAACAATGTGTGGCTGATGGTTAATTTGACTTCAAACATGGTCACATAACCTCAAGCCTCTACTGACCCAATCCACTGAAGACGAAAGGCTCACGTAGGCACACATAATGAGATACGGCACATCAAATACAGAAAGAGCACAATCTGAGGTGAAGACAAGGTACTGAACTACCTTTTTTCTTAATTATGTGCAAATTTGTGATTTTTTTCCTTTTTTTACAAATTGTGAATCATTTTATATATTTAGGAATTTTGCAACTTAAATAGATTGTTGCAAAAGCTGAAGATGACCAAAGATTGCTTTTTATGGTTATGTAAACACTGGAAGACTTCCAAGAAGAACTTTTCTAGGTAGACAAGTGACAGTTTCCAGGTAATGAATCTTAGAAGAGCAAATACAGCAAGGCAAAAAAAAGAAAAAAAAATCTTCATCCTTAATGGCAATGGGATTGTTCGCTTCAAGCATAACCATGTTCATCAAAAAATGTTAGTAGACATGCAATGTTTGCTCAGACCTGGTTGGGTAAAGGAATGTGGAATGACAAAAATCCAAAAACAAAAAAATGGTTGAAACACCGGAGGCGTTTCTGTAGACAAAGAAGTGAAATATTTTGTAACTTAAGAAACAGTTGAAAGGTGTAACCTGATCTCTGGTAGGTGTTGTTGCTTTTGTTTGCAGATAGCTGCAAAAAGACAAAATGACCCAACAGAACTGAAAAAAATAGGTTGGTGCAAAAAAAAGCTCCAATCAAAATCAAGTTCTTTGCAAGCAACAGGAGCCCTGTGATGTCATAAAGGCATGTTCACACAAATTAATAAATTGTGGCCACAAACTAGCAATTTGCGCACACAAATTAGCATTTTATGTGCATCAATTAGCATTTTGTGGCCACAATTTCTTATTTTATGCCCACAAATTAGCATTGAATTGGCATGACGTGGGCATAAACTCTAGCATTAGTTTCTAGTTACTAGTTTCATGCTCTTCTGATGTTCAAATGCAAAACATCTGATTTAAAGTTATAAACCAAAAGCAAAACTGGTCTCAATCTAAAACTCTGTAAAACACGCCATTTCCTGTCATTTTTTTACACAACGTTTAATGTACTTAAAGTGGAATCTAACAGATGATAAAATCTTATTGTATTTGAGGCCGGTATAAATGTAACTCTTTTAGCAGTAAAGCTACTCCCAAAATACCTTGCACTTTCCTGTCTTAAAAATAAAAAAAATATTTTTAGGCTAAAATGTGTTTGTGTCCACTAGAAATTTTGAAATGGCAAATCTCCCAGAACACAGAAGTCTCAAAAATGCTTTTTTTTTTTCATCTGCCCATTTTTTAGTAACCTCTGAATCTTTTCTTACACTTGTGTGGTTTTCAATAAACTTCCAGGTCACCCAGCAGATGTGGAGAGTACGTCGAAAATGGGGAAGTCAAATGGCCTTAACAGGCCTCTGGACATTGTACCCAGCACAGAGGAGAAGATGACAGACAGGGGTCAGTGGGGCAATAAGATCGAGTTCATTCTGTCAGTGGCTGGAGAAATTATTGGCCTTGGAAATGTGTGGCGGTTCCCCTACCTTTGTTACAAGAATGGAGGAGGTGAGTGTCATGGCTGGCAACACAAATTTTAGAAAGGAAAAGCCATAAAAGTTCAAATAGGTGTAAGTAAACCACTGGACAATCCATAAGAACTGTCTGTTATTTGTGTTGAAATGTATGTTTTTCATTTCGAATCTACTTGTGGTGTGCTTTCACACAGCTCTACCGTATTTCTACTGTCTGAAAAACCTTTGGTCTTGATATGTAATTACTTTATTTTTTTTACCCCACCCCCCCACCCCCACCCATAGGAGCCTTTTTTATTCCGTACCTCATTTTTTTGTTTGCTTGTGGCATTCCCGTCTTCTTCCTGGAGACTGCTCTGGGTCAATACACCACTGAGGGAGGCATCACGTGCTGGAGGAAAATCTGTCCATTGTTTGAAGGTAACGTCCCTAATGCAAATGTGGTAAATGTATAGTTTTTTCAAATAAAAGCTCTAGCGTTCAGCAGTTCTAATGCATAGTGCTCTGAACAGTGAACATGAACATTTGATTTTCTACATGGATTTCATGGTTCAATAATTTGGTTAAAGGCTACATATTCCAAAATAGTAAAACTAAGCTGTAATAAACACGTTATTTCTGTATTTTTATGTTAAAATTGTGGTAATTTACATTTGTAAATGTGGTGGTAAAAAGGTAGAGTGGTTGACCTCTGATCAAAAGATCACAGGCTTGTTTCCCACCTTGCCCAAACATGTGTCGAAATGTCCTTGGGCAAGAACCTCACATTGCTTTTGAGGGCATAGGTTAGCGCCAGTGTTCAGCAGCGGAGCCGCCATCAGTGTGTGACAGTGTGTGCATGGGACTGCGACTGTGACTATGCTCCTTTATTCTTTGCACCTTCAAGGAAAAGATGCCAACTTTTTTTTCATAATTTTCAAACATTTTTTGTTTCGCTTCTCTTGAGATAAAGAGAACAGTGTTCCTCCCAACAATAAACACATTTTTATGAGTGTAGATATCACCCAAAGGTTAAAAATCAACAACTTTTTTTTAAACAGTGCAGCACTTCCAAAGCTGGATTGCTCAATGATGATGCAGATTTGGAGCATGACTTCTGGATGTGCATCTCAATTTTACACCTATCATTAAGTAGCATTTACTGAAGCTCACATCATTATTTTTGTTCTATACATTTATACTAACAAGAAATATTCCAGACAAAGGGGCGGAGCTACTGAGGGGCAAGAGGGACAACTTCCCCCCAGCAAAAAAGCTTGCCCCCACAATCTTTTGAGTCGGAATCCGAATTCCTTCCCTACCCCTACGGCTTTTCTCTATCCCTACATTTACCCTTCCAAGCAGCGAGATTTGGAAAAAATTGTGTCTTCAAATTTAGACGTTACTACCGCTTAATGATGTCATCAATAGTCGCCGGTCATCTACGTTACCGTGTAGCTGCCAGCGCTCGGAAAATACATAACAACATTGGTTTTATAACTTTAAAGTCATGCTTAAAAAAACGTATTATTAATTACATTTAAATGTAAACTTCTGTGCTTCAGACCATGTGAAGAAATGCGCTTGTACTTTGTGGCACAAGCACAATGCGGATGACCCTATCAGCAGAGGGACAGCCAGCCCTAAATTGCTGCTGCTCCTCCCTAAAAAACACTTTTGAACACCACAACAGCTTTAAATGCCCCAACAACTGGAGCAATAAGGAAAAGTCAGAGGGGTAGGGAAGCAATTCGGATTTGACCTTTGTATCATTATTAATTGACAAAGATTTAGAAATCATCAATAGGCTACAAGCTTCTTTAAGCATTGCAAAAAAATAGTTTTTTCCTAAGAGACATATTTAAAACTAAACTAAATGCAAATGACTATGACTAATTTTATATGATTGCAGCAGTAACAAAGAAACGTCAAGGATGCAGAAAGACTTTCATTTACACAACAGGTATTTGTACTTTAATGTTTCTGTTCTTTTCTCTTCTGTGCCAGGTGTGGGTTACGCCACGCAGGTGATTGTTGCTCTGCTAAATGTCTACTACATTGTGGTATTAGCCTGGGCCATTTTCTATTTGTTCAACTCATTCACATCAAATCTACCCTGGGCATCCTGCAACAACACCTGGAACACAAGTAAGGCTTGACAATTTCTCATCAACTTATTTCTGCTTCGTACAATGAAGAACTACGCTTAAAGTTTTTATTTTTTTTATTTTATCTATTGTAAAATTGGTGGTATTTTGCTTATGATCATACAATTTTTTTGCCAGAATAAAAAACCTTTTGTTCATTTTCAAGGCATATTTTCTGCAGCATGACAGGAGTCCGTCAGAAATTCTCACCTCAGAAGTTGGATTTGCTAATTTCTTAGCATTTCTTATTGTCTTTAAGCATATTTGGTAATGTCTTTATCTTTAAAGCCACAAAAAAGATCTGATTGAACTTTATTTTTATTTTTTTAATAAATAATAGGCTTCTAATTTTTTAGTAGAAGAAAATATGAATTATTGCTTTTTTCATCTTTGTGGGAGCTTGTGCCAAATATGTCCTTTAATTTAAATGTAAACCGTGAAATAGCATCATGTTCACTGAATTGTTCTTGGCATGCTAGCTTGTAGCCTCCTGGCAGGAAGCCTGCATGTCCAAAAGAAAATTCAGCCTTATAGTCAAAAAAAAGGGCTGCAACACTTTTAGAGTTGTTCATCAAAACTGACTGTCACAACAGTCGCTGTGTGATGTGTTCCGGTGTTCCCATCCTCCTTTCATTTATTCATAGCTCTGTCTTATTTCCTAAGAGAGAATGTTCCTGCACCACTTAACTCTTCTGTTTCAGTGGTAGCATTTCTTCTCTCGCCTGAGTGTAACTTGGAAACCTTACAGAAGGCTTGGATTTCTCCACGGGATTGAATGTCCTTTTGTCTATCCTTCATTCAAGATTCCTGTATGGCATTTCAGAGAGGGAATAGCTCCATCAATCACCATGAGAACGCCACCTCTCCTGTCATTGAGTTCTGGGAGTAAGTACTTTTTATTTGGACATGTCTTCGAGAGGTGGAACATGCCGGGAAGTTCACCAGACCCAAATTTTACCCTGAGTCATATTGCTTTTTCAGTTTTTTAAAGAGCGATTTCCTAATTCTTCTTGGGAACAAAAGCCAGAATGTTCTAGACACACAAAAAACAAATAAATCAACATCCTACTCATTTTTTGTATTTTAGGCGCAGAGTGCTGAGACTTTCCTCAGGTATTGAAGAGATTGGTTCCTTGAATTGGGAGCTGGTTCTGTGTTTGGCCCTCGCATGGGTCCTCTGCTATTTCTGTATCTGGAAGGGAGTCAAATCCACTGGAAAGGTAATTCCACCTTTGTGTTTCTGGATACATGATTGACCACTATCGCCCTGGAGGTCACAGTGGACATGGACGATTAAAACTAAGTCAACAGAAAATCTTACCAATAAAACATAATCACGTCTCCTTTGCACTTAAGCAATTAAAGTTGGAGAGGTCAAATTAGCAATTACCGGTAGTCAGAATGTGAAATCCTGAGGTATTTTGAGTGTTTGAAAGGGTCTTTTCCCTCCCTTCAGGTAGTTTACTTCACAGCCACCTTCCCTTACATCATGCTTGTGGTCTTACTGATCAGAGGAATCACCCTGCCAGGAGCTTCGGTTGGAATCCACTTCTACCTTTACCCAGACTTGGGACGGCTGTCTGACCCACAAGTGAGTAATAATTAAAAAATACACACTGATAAACACTTTTGAAACAATTTCTTGTAAAAACAAGAAAGAATGAATGTTAGATAATGTGTTAAAGCTATAGGGTTCAAAGATTGCTTCCTAAATAAGAGGTTGTCTTAATTCAAAATGCTGTTTATTCGTTTATATTTACATTAAATGAAGTAATTTGTTCATGATTGGCCAAATGTTACAGATATCTAGAAACTGATATTTGTCCCTACCATCCATCCATTTTCCTAACCCTCTGTATTCTTTTTGGGGTCACAGGGTCACCGGAGCCTGTCTGGGCTACTGTTGGGTGAAGGCAGGGTACACCCTGGACAGTTTGCCAGTCTGTCACAGGGGTCATCCCCACCATTTATGTTGTAAATAATATGGAATTCTCTCATTGCTCAAATGTTGGTGTCCAGTGCAAATGTTCGTTTGTTCACCTTTTGGCACTTCCTATAAGAAATCATCACAGCAAATTCGCTTTCTCGGCTTCGCACAAGTGCTTTTGGGGCAGGGATTTTAATGCTAGATGCCTTTCCTGACGTAACCCTGTATTTTATTTGGGCTGGGGACCAGCACAGGGAGACCCAGGCCTTCTTGTGGCTACATAGGCTGTAGCGTGAAGGGTCATGGCGAGGGACCCACACTGGATCAAGCTCATCGCGCCCCCTGGGAAGCTAACCCTGGCTTCCCATGTGCTAGTGGATGCAGAAAACTGAGCCATCCAGACCCTGCTGACATCCAGTACAAATACAAATGAAAAAAATAATAAAATACACCCCCTGCATTTCCTCCTCTCTCAATAGAGGTGGGGTCAAATCAATTTAAGTGCCATCAAAGCTTACAAAAGCTTGTTAAATTGCTAGTAGCTATGATAAATAAAACTTTTCTTCTAGTTATACAAACTGAAACATAGAGAGAAATGTGAAAAAAAACTTCCAGGAATGTTATATTTTATGCTTCAACTAATCAGTTACATAGAAAATGTAGCAGCAGCTTCATAACTGACTCAGCAGTTGACCACATGCAGAGGGTGGGATACAAATCAAAGCATTGAGTTTCCTTTGCCTTTTTTTTTTGTTTTGTTTGTCCATCCCAGGTTTGGATGGATGCTGGCACTCAAATTTTCTTCTCATATGCCATCTGTCTGGGCTGCCTCACAGCCCTGGGAAGCTACAACAAATACAACAACAACTGCTACAGGTGAGAGATTCGATTACACACTGGGTTCTGGTATTTAGAACCAGACTTTGAGCTTTCATGCATTTGCCTCTTGTATTTTCCTGTTTTTTATATCGTCTTTGGGGTCGTGGTCTTTCTAGGGATTGTGTGTGCCTCTGCTTCCTGAACAGCGGTACCAGTTTTGTTGCAGGATTCGCCATCTTCTCCATCCTGGGCTTCATGTCTTTCGAACAAAACGTACACATCTCTGAAGTGGCAGAATCAGGTTTGTATCTTTTTCTAAAATTAACATAAAAACAGCATCATAGTTTTCAATAGACTGCGTAGATTTGATTGTAATTTGCTGAATTTGTGAAAAGGTCGCAAAGATAGATTTTTTTTAAAGAATAAATATGAAGAACATTTTTAAAACTATTCCAAATGGACCTGTTCAGATCATTGACTGTACATGAGAATTGGACTCAGTGGCTCCTCCCCCCTTGTGTTCCAAACATGAGATACCCGCTGGTTCCAAAAAGCCAAAATCCCATAGACTTCAATAGAGAAGTCATTATATTTGTCAGAATAACAATTCTTGCTTTGATGCCTTTTTTTTAACAAATTCTTGATAATTCAGACTTTTTTTCATATTTTTTCTGTAGTGCCAGTTATTCAAGTTATAATCTGAATAATGAGTAGTGTCAATAAAAGTGTGGTTTAATGTTGAATAATTGAAACGTTTGATTGACAGATTCTCCTGAGCCCGCTTACAAGTAGTAGGGTATGGTCTTGCAACAAGCTCACTACTGATTGGTGAGAGTGGTTGCTCTAAAAATGTTGACCTAGACCGACTCAGACCAATCACTGCTTACTGACGATTTCTGGCTCCAATGTGGCGACGTCCATAGTGTTAAAACAAGGACGACTGAACTGCCTGTTGTCGGAACTGGACACAAGTCATTTTCCATGGGTACAGATCTCATTCAGTCAATAGTTTATGTGTACCCCGCTTTCAGACAACAGTAGCTGAGTTGACTCCAGCAACCTTGTGATCCTGCAAGGAATTAAGCTAAAGATGGATGGATTGATGGATGGTTTGATTGATTGATTGATTGATTGATTGATTGGTTGGTTGGTTGGTTGGCTGGCTGGCTGGCTGGCTGGCTGGCTGGCTGGCTGGCTGGCTGATTGATTGATTGATTGATTGATTGATTGATTGATTGATTGATTGATTGATTGA
>BSAI01000030.1:21855087-22115910 GCA_036245035.1 Adrianichthys oophorus | reverse complement strand
TGATTGATTGATTGATTGATTGATTGATTGATTGATTGATTGATTGAAACTATGATTGTCTGTTCCAGGTCCAGGTTTGGCCTTCATTGCTTATCCTCGTGCGGTTTCCATGATGCCCTTTTCTCCTCTTTGGGCCTGCTGCTTCTTCATTATGATTGTGTTTTTGGGATTGGACAGTCAGGTTATTTCAGCTTGTTTATTTACACACAACAAACACACGAGAATACTGTAGTCTTTTTCTGGAGATTTAAATAAGTTAAGCTCACATTTTCTAGTTAAAGTTGTAATTTAATGAAAGCAGCAGTTTAAAATAGATGTTTTATGCTTCTGTTGTATAGTTTGTCTGCGTGGAGAGCCTGGTGACAGCCATGGTAGACATGTATCCCTCCATCTTCCGCCGTAAAAACCGCCGAGAGATTTTCATCCTGGCAATAGCTGTGGTTTCATTCCTTGTTGGACTTGTCATGCTGACAGAGGTTAGTCAACAATATTGTCCTGGTTTTCAAAAATGCCCCAGTCACATCTAACAAACAGGCAGTTTAATGGAAATAAAATGGTAAGGTGTGTCTAACTGAAGTTTTAAAAAGTAATAAACATTTTAAACCCAAATAAAAAACGAAATACCTTTAAGTCTGAATGAGCAATGTACGTAAAGCTACGAACACACCGGATATTTGACGCGCATTCTTTGCTCAGTTCATTGCTAGTGTCTTTGCAATGGCAAATATGGATTATTATCATGTCTGGAGAGTGGCCTTCATTTATCTTTATTTTAAAAACAAATGCAGACGTCATCAGGCTTTTCACCAAATTCATACGTCACTACCAAATCTGAGCCCTTGATTGGTCAAAGTTTGACATAGTTTAATTGGCAAAGGGTGTTCAACGGCCACGCATTTTGTACTTAGATCTCGAAAATAGTAGTAGAAACTTGTGTAGCTATGGACGCGGGAGTTTTAAATCCAGTAGCCTAAAAACACCCATTTATGCATGTTTATGTAGATTTTCATTGGAAGTGGCCACTTGAACGCACGTTGCTGTTGGCGGTGTGAACATAGCTTAAAAATGGTCTTTAAAACTGTTAAAGAATGGGCCAAAAATAAAAAAATATGTTAATGTGTTATGTTACGTTATTAAATAAATGTTTCATAGAATGTGAAATCATTTAACCAAATATTCAGTTAAATCTATTTTGAAGGTTTGAACTAACCTCAGTAAAATCTTAGACAGAAATAAATATGTATCATGAATTTTTATTCTATCTACATGCAGAAACTGTCTTGTTGTAACAACATTGGGACCAGATTGTCACTTGGCTGCTCCGTCTGCAGATCTTAAATGTTAATTCTCAGCTGGTTTTGCTTCTGTAACATCTGCATTAAGAATGTTTTTAATGCTTTAAATGTCTTGGCAGAATTTATCCAGCTCTTCTTATAATAAGCCCCCAGCAAACCTGTCACATTCTGTAAATTCCATCATCTAGAAAAAAAAATGTATTTCTCAGTAATAAAAGCTGAAAAGTTATCAGACACATAAAAAAAGAATTTGTGCCGAAATGTCATGAAAACCATTGGAAGCAGAGCTGTAGACCTGTTGTTTAACTTAGTAATAGTAATAGTAGTTTTTTTTTTTTTTATTATTTCATGCAGTCTGATTGCACAGACCTAACCAAGATGAGAGAACTTTGAAAGTCTGATTGACATTTACATGTGCTCTTTCATTTGTTTAACCCTTTATGACTGTGAACTGGGCTGCACGGTGGCGCAGTGGTTAGCGCTCTTGCCTCACAGCAAGAAGGTTCCCGGTTCAAGTCCTGGCTGGGGGACCTTTCTGTGTGGAGTTTGCATGTTCTCCCCGTGCATGCGTGGGTTTTCTCCGGGTACTCCGGCTTCCTCCCACCGTCCAAAAACATGCTTCATAGGTTAATTGGTTATTCTAAATTGTCCGTAGGTGTGAATGTGAGTGTGCATGGGTGTGTGATTGTGGCCCCTGCGACAGACTGGCGACCAGTCCAGGGGTGTACCCTGCCTTCGCCCTTGAGTAGCCGGGTTAGGCTCCGGCAACCCCGTGACCCCGAAAGGGATAAAGCGGATTGGAAAATGAATGAATGAATGACTGTGAACTTTTAACTGTTTGTGTCTACAGGGTGGCATGTACATTTTTCAGCTCTTTGACTACTATGCGGCCAGTGGGATGTGTCTGCTCATTGTGGCTATTTTTGAGACAGTTTGTATTGCTTGGGTTTATGGTGAGTATGCTGTTAAAGTTATTGGATTTCTTCATTTTTTTAACAGCTCATTTGTAGGCTTGGTGTTATTGAACTAACTTGGCAAGACATTCTTTTAGATTTTAAAATTACATTTTAGTGCATTTTTTTATTTAGAAATTAGCTTTTAAAATTGAATTAATCACTACATTACAACTTGTCTCCACTTTGCATTTCTTCTCTTCCTTATAGGAGCTAATCGTTTCTATGACAACATCGAGGATATGATTGGTTATCGACCAAACCCCATCATCAAATACTGCTGGTATTTTTTCACTCCTGCCACATGCTTTGTGAGTTCTGCAAACACCTTTTTTCAATTATCCTTTTCAAGCAGCAGCCTCTAGTGGTCAAGATTTAAAGTGCAGTTTTGTAATTGAAACCTATATTTTATTCTTCAACACAAGCAACTCATTAAAATGGTTCTGATGTGGGTTTTTTTCTTCTCTTTTTTCTCTTGCTTTCTTTTATTTCCAGGGAACTTTTGCCTTTGCGCTGATTAAGTACTCTCCTCTGAAGTACAACAATACCTATGTCTACCCATGGTGGGGGAATGGGATTGGTTGGATTTTAGCTCTGTCCTCCATACTGTGTATACCTCTGTGGATGGCAGCAAAACTCTACTACACTCCAGGAACTCTAGCAGAAGTAAGCTACTATTAACTGAAATAAAAAAAAAAGGGGAATGATGTCCATATGGATGTTTTTTTGTGTTTATACAAATCAAGTTTTTCTTGTCACCCGCTATATTAAACATGCATATATATATATAGAGAGAGAGAGACAGAGAGAGAGAGAGAGAAAGAGAGACAGAGATTTTTTTTCTGTGTTAAGATTTTAATGTGATTAATCATTTGATTTTTCTTTTTTACTTTTAGTAATATTTTTGATGTAGTATGTGAAAAAAATTGTGCATTTTCAGGCTTAAACAAAACTGCCATTTGATGGATTTCTTATGATACTCTACTAATCCTTATTTGTCTTGAGTAGGAATTTAAATTAACCTGAAGAACATTCAAATGACACTATACAACTATGCTTGAATTTGTGGTTTAATAAAACAATACATTTGTTTTTGCCTATATTAAAAAAGATAAAATGACAAATGTTTTTTCCACATATGTTTTTGACACGTACTGTTAAATGTGAGAAATTGATTTAATTTAATTTTCCTCACATATATGATGTGTGGAAATACAATAAGGACCAGAAATGTACACATATAAGTAGATATACAATTTGGAAAATTATTTGACTCCAACCGAAGAAACAAAACACCCAGTGAAGAATAAGGAACAAAATGCACCCCACCCCACTTCATCTCAACAAAACCATCAGGGAAAAAAAGAAGAAGGAAAATGAAAATAACTGTAAAAAATCAGGCACAGACTCAAACGAGTTAACATCTCCAGATTTGAGAAATAATCAATAAAATGTTTTTCATTTGTTGTAGAATTTGGCTGTGCATCCCCTTGAAGTAAAATTTTCTCTAACTTTAGAAAGAACACCATCTCTCTAAGCCACTGCATGGAGGGATGTTTGAAAGATTTCCAGTGTGAGAATCAGGGACGTTTTGCTGTTAGGGCTGTGAAAACTTTTGTGTGTGACGCAGAGAAAGCGAGGGGTCAGGTATATATCACTATAAGCGGACAAACTTACTCCTAGAACAGTTGATTAAATAGTAAAAATAAAATGTTTTCATGCAAAAAAGCAAATAACTCTTAATTCTAAAAAGTTAAGTTTTTATTTTTAACTTTTAAAAAGTCAAAGCAGGAAAAAAAATCCCTGAATAATTTGAATAAACTCTTCCGTCTACAGCGCCTTGCTCTGTTAACCACACCATCCAATGACTTGCCTGTGATGAAGAGGGAGCAGGAGAGGTTGCTGGGCGTCTTTGCAGCGGATGGAGACAGCCTCAGTCAGAAAACAGCTGCTTCAAAGGAAGGCTACTTACCAGTTAAAGAAAAAGAGTCTCATTGCTGAGGCCTTGATGGTCTAACTAATATCAGGATAAAAGATCACTCCAAAACCCTCTCTCTGTCACCTGAAAAGGTGACACAACAGGTGCAAACTGGCAGTGCCTTCACCTACATGTGTGAACTTGCTGCTGCAGCCTTCTCCATCATATGGTGCCTTCAAAATAAGAGCTTATTTGTCTTTGGGAGCTGTTTTATATCTCATTTGCCAGTTTCAGAATAGTACGGAACATTTGACAGAGCGACCACTATAATTATTTAGCAGCAAAGAGTTCATGTTTGCTCATGTTTGCTTTCTAAGGAAGCATTTTGACTTGCTATGGACACCTTTCATGCTCAGTTATACTGACATAGCATTTCATTTACCTTGTTTCTAACTGCAAAGGTCTGCAGCAGATGGAACACATGAAGTGTTCTTACACTGCATAGACAGGGCTAATCTGAGTAATCATATGTTATTAGTTGACATTTTTAAGTCTATGCACCTCATGACTTTACTTTGTATACAGGTTTACCATGGTGATGGCTTTGTTTTAACTGTACTGTGAAGAACTTTCCTAATGAAATCCATGTTTTTTTTTTTTTACAAAAGTTTGAGGACGTATGAATTGGGTTTTACATTTACAGCAATCTAAAAAGATTACAGCTGAACTGAGTTTATTTTTTTATTTTATATTAATAAGACTGGGATTGTGGATTCATCTTATTTTGTAACTTTCTGAACTTTGTGAGGTTTTTTTTGGTTGAGTTGTTTATTTTATTCTTATCAGTATTTTGATGTGATTTTAATGTAGCTGGGTTTGCCTCATATCTATTGCACAAAATCGTGTAAAACTGAAGCCACTGCTGTGCCGTTTTGATTATATGAGCTGGGGAGATTTGTTGAAGGGTTTCAGTCCAAAAAAAAGAAAAAAGAAGAAAAGTATAGTTGTGCTATGTCATCTCTTTCTGCTGTACACATGAGATGAATGTATGATCAGTGATTACTGATACTGAACACTTCTAGAAATATAACCTTTATAAGCTGAAACTTTTTATTATGACCAAATAAATGTATTCTAATTTGAGAAACGTTCACATTTTGTGTGATTTTTTTTCCCCTTTGGACATTATATTCTATGAACAACACTTTAAAATATTGTTGTAAATTATTCAATGACAAGATAATTTTATGCAGATTGTACTTGTTTTATTATTCTTGCAATGTAAGCTGTAAGGAATGTTAATATACAGGTAAAACCTTTCCTTTTATGTTTAAAATTACATATTTAATCCAAGTATTTGGTTCTATATTTCAGCTTTGTAACTTCAAAAATATATATAATTTTTAACATATTTTTCTCATTTCATCTGAATGAGGTTTTAAAGTATGAAAAAAGATACATTTGTGGAGCTCAGGAGACTATGATTAAATAATACTCATCCTGTTACCAGACGTTTTTATTTCTAGTGATAGTGTAAGGAAGGCACAGTTGTAAGGATAGTTACGTGCCATAGTGGTTTAACATCATACCTATTATGCAAATTTGCATCATATTACTTCTAAAATGACTTCAAATTAGCATCTATATGAAAGCAAAAACAAAAGGGAATTTTTTTCATAGCTGTAAATAAAATTAGGTGTATAAGAATTGCAGAGAGGCAAGTAAGTAAGCATCCTGTGATTTTGCAAGTTCTCTCACTTAGAAATCGTGGAGTTATCTGACATTTTCATCGTAGGTGCACGTCCTTTGTAAGACACCTAATCAAGAAGAAATAAATCTGGAAATCCCATGTTATGATTTTTTACAAACATTTATCTTAGGTTTGTCAATGATCATTTGGATGATCCAGAGGAGCCATGGGAGAACGTCATGTTGTCAGATGAGACCAAAATCCCTCTTGCAGTGTGTACAGACTTGGTGAAAAAACTATGGAAAAACAATTGACCTGGGTAATCACAAACAAAGGATACTGTACGAAATAGTAACATTGATTTTTCTAAGGTGTTCAAATACTTAAAAATAGCCCTAAGCCTAATTAGCTCTAATTCGGTTCTATGTAAATGAATTAAAAGTATTCCATTGCAAACAAACAAAAATGTTTGTTTTATTTACCTTTAATGTTATACATTCAATTACTGATTACACAGATTCCAAAAACGCAAGCCCTTAAATGTTCAAAGTTAAATACCAGGACCTGCCAGCAGAGGCCGCTGCAATCACCCTTCTGAAGCCGTCACTGTTTACGGAAGTCCTAGTGACGTGTCACTGTCCACCAATGCATTGTGGGAAGGAAAGCGCTGACACGGTCGCTGAGAGCATACAGCTCAATTTTAGCTTCCACCTCCGACTTTTCTCCAGTTTTACTTTTTAAAAACTGTGTGTGACAATGCTGCTCCGCAAAGCTGATGCTAGCAGGCTGTGAATCGGGTAAACATATGCCGGCGTCATCGCTGCTGTCCTGCGTTTGGAGCAGAGGAGGAGCGGGATACTGTTTCGATGGACGGCGGCGTTTTTATTTTCTTCTCCAAAGGAGGCGAATAGAGTAGAAACGGATTATATCCCGCCGTGGTTAATGCGCGAGGGGGGCGGCGCGTGCGCTCCCACATTCCTCGACGTCTGAAAGTCTACGATTTTTCTGTCCAATACGCCTTCAAATATGTCGACCAGCAGCCCAGAAGCGGTGAAGAAATTGCTGGAGAACGTGCAGACGGACCTGCGGTCTCTCTCCATGGAGTGTAAGAAGAAATTCCCCCCTGTCAAAGAGGTGAGCGAAGCTAGTTAGCTTCTGCAGGTGTCCCGTCCGTGCGTATCACTCACCCGTGTAGCCTTTTATTTTTGTGGTCCCCATGCTAGTATTTGTTGGTGGACTCGTTCCCCCAACAACCGCTGGGCCATGATCTGCTGTGGGCGGCGAGTATCCATCCGCATTAATTAAAAGTTAGACTAACCTGAGGCTCCAGAGCCACATACGGCTCTTTTATCGCTCCATCGTGGTTCTTTGGCTTTGGGGGCAAAAACATGCACACAATTTGAATAAACGTAGTAGTTTTGGTTAATGTCTTTTAGTTCAGTAAGATTTTTCATTAATGTTAAGATTTGTATCATGTCAGATAACCGAGCAAAATAACGGTAAAAGGTTTAATGCAATACTGTGCATCCATCGATAATGATGAATGTTTAACTTTTTGCATTGTAATTAAATTAAATCTTCTGTAGCAGGAGGATCTTATTTGACACATGAAGTGTTTTATTTTGAAAGAAACTTTGACGTGCTGCTGGAAAAAATAAAATAATTCAGTTCGTGTTTGTAGAAAAAAAAAACTGTTATCATTCTATTATTATGAATACTAGAAAGCTATATTTTATAAATGGATGGTTCAATGGCCACAGCATTATAAACAGTGTATTTACGGCTCTTGTTGAGTTTTAGTCAGGAATGAACTGAAAAAAACTGATCTTTTAGTGTTAAAGCTTGCTGACCCCTGAGTTAGACCAACTTGTGTTTATTACGAGGGAAGAAAATGTAAAAATAAAAAATAGCCATAGTTTGTAGTAATGAAACATGCATTGTCAAATAATTTTTACATGCTTTCGCTAAATGACAGCAAACATCCAGGAGTAACATTATTGTAGAAGTACTTCCAAGACATTTAAAATAGAATAAAATAAAACTGGATTCGGCTTGCATTTTCTTTTAATTTTTCTTTTTTTTTCTTAGTAAATGGCATTGAGCAACAGTTTCCTAGCCTCTGTGAGATTTTTAAAATGTTATACGACTTTTAAATAATTTTTACACATTTCAGTGCCCTTGTTGTGGTTGACAGTTGTTAGAGGAATGTCTTAGGGGTGTAGCGATTCATTTGAACAAAGATTCAAGTAATATGTGGTATTGTGGTTGCTGATATGATTCATAGTCTACTGGTTCATTTTAACGATTCACTGACCCATCTTTAGCCAAAACTTCAACCAATGTGACTCAAAGATAAATACCTGGTACTGAACAGTTCAGGTGAAGTTTTCCAGATTCCTTGTATTTCTTGCACGATCGTAAAGTATAAATTAAATACAGGTATGTGTATAAACAAACAAGTAAACAAGAATTAATGTCAAATCCATTTACATTTTAGTTTCCTTAAGTTCAGTCCACTGTTGTTTTTCCACATCAAAATGATCCAAATTATGATCCAGATTATTAGAGTCTTCTACCACGCTGTATAGTCACGTCTTTGCAAAATACAAAATATTTCCACACATTGGACTGTAATGATGGTTGATCATTTTTTGCTGCCATCACACGTGTGTTGTCTGCTGTGATGGCACTTGATCATTTTTGCATTATAGTAAAATAAACCTACCATGCCTCAATCCAAATGGTTTTTTCCAATATTGATTAGTAAATTATCTAATTTCAATTGCTATATAATGGTATAGGTTGATTCGATTAACAACTCGCCTCAGACAGATTGATCTGGTTGGATTGTAGGAATAGAAATTGATTCATCAATCAATCAATCAATCAATCGTTACACACCAAATATATATTTATCACTGAAGCTCTTTCTACACTATTATTAACACAAACCCTTGCATGTCTTTATGTATTTTATTGGTGAAAATTGGACAAAGAACAAAAAAATAAATTTGAGGAGGTACAATACAGATCTTTTAATTTAGTTGGATGTTTTTTTTTTAAACAAAACCGGCTTAATTTGAATAGTACAATTACTGTAAAAGCAGCAAAAGCGTAAGAGTAAGCTTCTAAACTAACTATCTTGTGCCATTTGTGTAGCTTTACAGCTTTGCTAACAAGAATGATGGAGGCTTTCAACATATTTATTAGGAACCAAAAAAAAGTTTATGGCTTTTTAAGGAAATCCGATCACGATTCCAGTTTTTCTCCTCTGAACGTTAATTTGACCACACACACCCTCTGACCTCCAAACCTTCACCTGTCTCATAACCAGACAAACATTACATTACTTTTGGGGAAAAAAAATTCTTAACGTGACTCTGGTTTTCTTATGCTAGTTTTCTTCAAAGTTCCTCAGTTTGAAGTTAGAAACCGGTAAGTTATACCTCCTAAAAAAAAAAAAAAACCACTTTCACTGTTTCTCTGCTTTTTGACAGGGTAGCATTGTTTTCCTTTAATGACCAAGTCTCCTCATCCTTGGCTTTAATCCAATTCTTTGACTTAACTGACTCCATAGCTTCCCTAAATTTATGTTGGGTGCCACATAATGCTCTTTAACAGTTATCCATGGTTGTGGGAATCTCATGTGTGTCAGTGCTGGCAGTTACAAAATCTCTTAATGAATTAGGTTTTCTCCTCCCCCTGTTAGGATCCCTCCTGCTGGCAGATTCAATACTCTTCTCTCTTTGGCTTTTCTACCATATATGTCACTTTAAGGAGTTTTGTCTCTTGTTATTGGCTCCTGAGCATTTTCTGTATGACTATCTTTGCTATAATCTGCATTGCTTTGTCTTGTCTGTCTGGTTTTCCCTCATTTGAACTGCTTATAAATTTACCCTTTTTGTGTTTCTGATCTTTCCCTATGTCAGGATGATAAACAAGATAGCTGACGTTCTTATCATAGCCAAAAAAAAATCCCTGGTTGCATTTGGAATCAAGGTTTCCCTTATCCCATTTAAACGCCTGACACAGAGACAAAGATTTTGCATTTTTGATAAGTCTAGCTCTTTATCTATAAGGATTTGACATCAGGTCCTTCCTTGTTGTCTATGAACCAGCTGTTCTGCACTACAATGTCTGTTTAGACAGTATAATTTTACAGGCATTTAGGTAGCTGACTTTCGATAAGCATTCTTCTATCTATCTTAAAAGTGTACACCAGCATCTCTTAGCAGAACCATTTTGTGCTGTAAAATTGAGGCTGATTTCTTATGTTTAGTTTAGTTTTTCTTTTATACATTTTGAAATGCTCTTTGTTTAATATCTATGCCAAATTTTACATTTCTAATAGTGTGCTATAAATTTCTCTAACTGCTGTAAATCTCTTTTGTCTTCAGTAAAGCAAATCTTGCGCTACATTATTTCTATTTCACTAAAATTGTTTTATTTAAATAAAAGTCACATAGCTTAAATTATACTTCAAATGTCCCAAAGGGGGTGGGCATCTAACACAAAAAGGCTCCATCTGATTGGTCAAATGCATGAAGGGCTCTTTTTTAATTTGCTAAAACTTAAAAACTTCAATGTGCTATAAAATTGTTTTAGCATGGGAACAAACATTTAGGTAGTCATATATCGCAATTTATGCTGTCTTATGCAATATTCAAATTGCACAGGCTGATATGACAGTAAATTTGGGTTTTATTATGCAGGCCTAAAGCTTGCACATAGGAGTCACTTAAGAGACTCATTAGTTATTGGATTTTATAAATCTGTGAGTACTATCTGTTACAGTCTTTGATCTAGTATCAGGATTTTTTTTTCTTTTTTTTTGAGTTTGCACAAACTTTGCCCAAACACACACCTCACACTCTTATTCAGGTCTTGCTTTGTCTTTAGTCTGCATTTCATTCACCACATTTTCAAATCCAAGTGTATTTTCAAACTTATAGTGGCTCACAATGTTTGTATGACAGATGAGACACTTATCATGTCGCCCCACTACAGTTTGCTAATAATATAACTTGCCACGCACATGAATGTTAAGAGCACTCTGTTTTTTTTTCTTCCCATTTTAAGTTGCATCTTTTATAAGAGTCACTCAGCTCAACATACATATCAGCATTTTCTTAAGCATTTGCCTCTACTGTGGCTTTCACCTACTAAATGCAAATGTCCAAACACTTCAGTTTTACAAACGTATTTTCTTGCATTTCAGTCAAACATAAGTCGAGGCAACTCGCTCTTTCCTCATTAATTCATTGTGTTAGATAGCAGCTGACTCGCTTTCCATTACAACCATCTATTTGCAATGTAGAAAATAAAATAAATAAATCATCCTTGAGTTTCTTCTGGCCCTGTAACCTGTTCACCTACAGCAACCATAAACACGACAGGAAAGGATGTAGATGTGTTGTAATATGTTTGCAGCAAATTCTGTTTCTGTTGTTTTTTGTACATGCAAGCCCAGGGTACGTTTTTGTTGCTTTATTTGGAGTTTTAAAACAATCTTTTAGTTTTAAGTGATTAGGGATAAGATGGTAAATATGTGGAACTTACTGCCACAACAGTTGGGTTTTCTTTGTTTACATGTAATAATTAGTTGTTCTTTAAAGAATCTGTCAAGAATGTCTTTATCTGCTGTGATCTGATATCCCAACCTGCTTTTACCAAGATGATCTGTCTCACTAAGAGGAAATTCACTGGAACTTTTTTGGTCTGTTTTTCCCTGGAATGTGCCTGTGAATTTACTTCTGTGTTTCATTGTGATATAATTGTAGGAGAAAATAGAAAGGTTTGGATCCCCACCTAAAGACACTACAAACACTACATTCTGTTTGCTTCATAAACGGATCATGGCTGGGCTTGAGTTCATGGAGGTCTGCATGGAATGGATTTAATTGACTGAAAGCTGGAGAACCTATGCTCATAAAATTACAAAATAATGAAGCAGGGTTCAGAGCAAACTATTTTTTTTGTGTGTGTGTGAGACTTTTGTTTCTATGGGCCTGCCTGCAGGTAAATGCACTTCACAGTATTAGCTTAGGCCTTATTCATATGCACCCTGTATGGGGGTTGACCCTGTAGGGGTCTTGCTGTATTTTGGGTTTTCCAGGCCTGTGGAGAGTCCGGTCGCAGGTTTTTATTACTGAACACGCATTGAATGTTAAACCAGGCTGATCTTTGGCCAATCAGGGACTCAGATTTAGTAATGATGTATGGATGATGTCCCCTTTAATTCACAGAAGTGCCAACAGTTTTGGGTTTGAAAAAAAATTCCATATGACGTACCTGCAGATTTGCACATTTTTCATAGCCCAGTGGTGGCTAGGGATTTAGGCTTCCCTCTCCGTAACAGCATCATTAAATTAAGAAAATGAAAGAACTTGAATGATGCCTTCCATTCCTTTTTGTTCTTCCTGCTGTTTACTCAGCCATGGATTTGAAGTCTCAAAATGAGCATCATCACTGTCACAGTGGGCCATAAATGTCTAACTCTGATCTCACAGCTGGTATCTGTTCACTGTGCGAGGGTCTCAAACATCTGCCTTAAATTCTTATTCATCGCCGTCCAAGTTTCCAGGTCTTGATCCTTCCTTCAGGTATCAGAGCCCGACTTTGATGTCTCCAATGCCCGCGTTGAAAGAGCTGTTATTGGAGTACAGATTTCTCATCCAAGTTGTTATTTTTGAATCGTAAATAATATTTATTTTTATGTACCATCAAGCTGTTCAAACTGGATAATGTGGAGAGAGTGTCTTTCCTCTTTTTAGGCCAGTTTTTATTCCTCTTCCTCCCCATTTCACAACCCAGCTGTGACATTGCATCACACAGTCGGTGGTTTCTGATGGCTCACTGAAAGACTTCTTTGTTTTTCCTCCTTTTTTTATATGTTTCATTCATAGCACAACACTCCAAAAGAATATAAATCAGTGAATCCAATGTGGCCAAAGAAACTTTAGATTGAGCTCTGATGGTAACTGTGGATCCAACCTGTAAAATCAAAGAAAGCATTAGAGGTGAAGGACAAAACTCGTGGGAAGGATTTTGGTCTGAAATCAGGTTAAACAAGATCTTTTTTACATCATGTTTGGTGCTGAGTGTTAGGGTGTATTAAGACTGAACACATATGGTTCGTCTGAAGTGAACCAAAGTCTGTTTCCCCTAATAATCTTGAATAAATTTTAAGTCTTAATACATCCAAGCGGACCCTTGCCCTGGACCAGGAATCGCTCTCATACTCGTCTTTCGAGGTGGTCTACGTTCATTTCCAATTGGACTGAGCTCCGGTTTGCTCTTAAGTTTTTCTCAGTCTGAATAGGCTCTGTGGTCAGAGCGAAACAACACAACCAAAATTGGCCTCTGTAGCCAGTCTTTACGTAATGTAAACAGAATAGTGGAGCAACGATGAGACACAGCAACTCACTGTCCAGTAGATGCCAGTCTGAATACAGACCACGCACAATGTTCAGGACTCAATCCGGACCAAATGAAGCAGACTTGGTCCGGACCAACTGACTTTTCTAGTCTGATACACTAGATTCACAATGGGCTTTGACAGAAGTCTGCCTTTCACGAGCTTCACTGCTGCTTCTAATGTCTGTTAGTTCCCCTTTGAGGGTCCCCACATCAGCAAGAAGAACTGAAAGTGTAATGTCCTTACAAGTCACCTTTTTTGTGTTTTCATTTACACTGGCACATAAACTAGCCTCAGACTTTTCTAGTTTATAGTACAATCATTTACACCTCCTTTTTTAAAAATTTTCATTTCTTCTAGTTCTTCAAAATATTCTCATACTTAGTCATTTAAGATGAACAAAGTGTGAATGTTTACACTAAGAAGGAACGTACATGCTGTTTTTTATTGTGAAAGTACAAAATATTACTTTAAAAGATGTAAGATGCAAAGAACTAATAGATAAACAAAAGAAAATCCACTTTAATACGCACCACAAGTTTATGTTAAAACTAGGGCTGTCAACGATAATGCGTTAACGCACACAATTCATTTTTTTAAAATGAATGCGTTATAATTTATCAATGCAAAATAATCGCACTTCAGAAGCAACTGTCTCCCGCTTTGTGTCAGATTAATTTCTGGAAATGCACACTTTGTCAGAAATTATCCTGCTTATACCATGGTCACTTACCAAAGAAACAGATATTCAATCGATCTTTAGTATTTTGTTCTTGTTATTTTTTCAGTTTGGATCACTTTTTCAAAAAGCGGCCTACTTGATTGGCGGTGCGGCCTGTTGTCACTGTAACATGTGTCACTGACCCTGCAGACCTCAACTGCAAAGGAAAGCGATAGATATGCTGATCATCATGATCGATTAAATAAAGTATCAGTTCAGAGACAATGTTCACTTCTTAACGCTTGTTTTTCACCAGATGAAGAAGAAGTCTGTACAATAATATAGAACATTTGGGCTATTGACCGGAACTTTTTCTTTAGCAGCCAATCAGATTTAAGCATTCACATTCAAGTATTTATTTTTCATTTGAAGTACAGAAACACTATATTTGTTTTGTATTATTCCATATCAGCATCTTTGTTTTTTGGAGTAATACTTGTTTTTAATCTCTTTGGGTAATAGGAGCTTATCAGTTAATGAATGAATGAATAAAGATGAATAATTTCAGGAGGTCTATGGGGTTATAGCTCAGGCATTTTTGAGCAGTTTAATCCATGATTTTACAGATGCTTGGTAACTGGTCTTATAGTGTTAAAATCAGGGCTCACGCTGAACTGAGACACATTTTTTCATTTGAAATTAACCCAGGAAGAACTGATGAATTTACTTTAATTAAAACCCGAAATCTGCAGATATTTTTATATTTAAAATGTGATGGTTATTTGAACAGCTTCATGCAGCAGGTCTCCTGTTACAGAGTTCAGGGAGAGAATGAACAAACAGCTAAGAGACAGCTGGAGTCAAGAGAGGAGGAGAAAAACATATCGTAATGCTTTTTTTTTCATATTTAACAATTGTTAGAAGTTATCAAACTTCTTAAGCTACATTCACGCCTTGCTCTGCAACGCATATCAAAGCAATCCTGCAACGCATGTCAAAGCAATGCAATGCAATCCGATGAAAAATCTTGGTAAATGTGTGTTTTGAGCTTCCGCGTTCTAAAGTCTCGTGCTCACACTTCACTATGCAAGTTCTTACAACCGTTCAGTCTCTTCATCCAAAACATGTGGTCATCAAATTAAACTTTGACCAATTGGAGACTCAGTCGGGAACATTCCACCCACGGTTCGATGTCACATGCCAGGTGTGAACGTAGCTTAATACTCTTATATCATCTTCAGAATTTGGTGATGTGGTGATGTTGAGTTCCAGACAAATGCATTTATTGTTGAAGGGTTTGCTCTAACTTTTCTGCTTTGGTGTTCTTGACCTTGGCATGAATCTCATTTTGTTGATCTATTAGGTTTACTTTTGTTTTCTAAAATATTTATTTGCTGCATTTATTAAATAAACAGGAACAGAAGTGACATGCTTCTTCCAAAAAGAATGTTGCAGACCCCTACTGCAGACATTTCTGTTAAAGAAACTATCCGACCATGCCAACACTTTATTGAATCAAGAAGGATGTTGTAAACCTTGTGGTTGTTCATTTGCCACAAAAAGGAGATGCTAAATTTGTTGCAGAATGGACAAGTGAGGAGTAACGCTCTTGGTTACGGGAAGTTTTGGGGGTTTTAACAGAGTTCTTTTTTTGTTTTCAAGATGATGAACAGATCATTTCTATAACCAGTGTCTCAAAGCACTTTTCTGTTAAGTTAAAGTTTGTTTTGCTGCATTTGCTGCAAAGTATTTTTGTCTTGTAGCCATCACTAACTTAGATCGCACTTTTTGATAAATGTCAGCACAAATGGAAAAGTCAAGCCTCTTCTTCTTCTCTTTTTAGGCTGCTGAGTCTGGGATTGTGAAGATTAAGACCATTGCAGCCAGGAATACAGATGTACTGGCAGGTGAGTTACACAGATTTTCATAATAAAATTTCTTCCACCATTTGTTAGTGATGCACAATGTAGCAACATTCTTGGTTATCTGTTTGTCACATAGGTTTGCTATTCCAGGCTTATGATTGTGTGGATACAAAAATAAACAGCACCCATGAGAGTGTTCATTTCTGTGCCGTGGGTCCTCAGGCGCTTCAGCTCTGCATTCTCTCACAAAATTATTCAGGAGCTGCAAATATTAGCCTGCAACTATACAGTAACAAACGTTTAAGTTTGGCAAAGGAATTTGTGGGGAACAGCCTTACTCTGGAGCAGAATGGAGTGATTCAATGGTTGTGTCTGAATTCACTAACTATTTATAGCGCTATGTCATGTTGTGGAGCTGTACGAATCAACAATTCCCTTTTGGGGATCACAGGGTTGCTGGATCCTGTCCTGGCTATGGTTGGGTGAAGGCGGGGTACACCCTGGACAGGTTGCCACCCTGTCGCAGGTTTCCAAAATCCAGTGCCCTGGAAAGTCTTGCAGAAAACTAAATGCTCACTAAATTGGCAAATATAGATCACAGTACATTGCATTTTAATGATTTGTCATGAAAAAAATAATAAAAATGATAACATGGTGGATTCATAAATAATCTTCATAAAATGTTCATATGTTATGCTTTTTTCTTTCAAAAAATAGGTGACATTGTATTTGGCGTTTTAAAAAAAGAAAATGTAGTGAGAACATGTCAAAATTACGTTAAAATCCAGGGCACTTGATAGTCCTGCTCTGCATAGTGTTTCAGGGGTTAGGAAGAAGGAGGGAATTCAGACATACCTATTGACTTTACGCCGAAGGAAAATCTGAATTTTGAAGTTTATAACTAGGCCAACACAAATACATATGTGGAAATATCTGTTATTAATAAAATAACTCATAATTGTCACTTGCATAAAATGAAAATGGAGCAAAAATCAAAGTAATTTAAAACTGTTCTGAATTCATCTCTTAAGTTAAACTTTGTGATACAAATATGTATTCTTTATTTTAAGATGCATTAAATGTAATGTGATGTATTTAAATTGGACTGAAAGATTTTAGATTATTATGGTGGATTTTCTCAAAAACATTGTGGCTTTCACTGAAAGTTGTTGCTCATCCTTGTGCCTTAATTTTTCTTTCCATCTATAAATACCTCATTGATGCTAGGCCGTGGTAATTAAAAAGCACTTAAGCAAAATAAATAAATAAATAAATAAATATAAGCTTCAATCTTGGAAGCTTGGTACTACTGGCTGGAGTTTTAATTTAAGAAAAAAAGCTAACTGTGACCTGCTTTTGTTAAAATATCACAGGGGCAGATCAGTTAGAATTTACACATGTTGAAGCCGCCCCACAAAACCACAGACTAAACTAATGGGGAAAAAAAAAACTTCACTGGGAGTTTTATTTTTAGATGCCCAGATTTTCCATGGCCTGCAATTTAGCTACAGTTAGTTTTTTTTACACTGTTGTCTTTGTGAGTCACTTATTAAACCCTTGGACATCAAACAGCTGCTTAAAAAACTTGTCTCTTCTTGAAACATTTCACCACCGTTTTTAATTAGAAATGCGGTTGCTGCAAGTTTTAAATGGTGTAATAATTTGGGTAAAAAAAATGCAGTTTTCCAGTTTCTATTTGAAAACAGAGAAAAAATCTAATCAGATATCACAAACAGTTGACAACAGTTGGTAGAAAAATGTTACCAAGCTTTCTGTGCATATTAATGATTGCAGTATTACTGCCTTGTTGAATGTAGTGTGTTAGAGTAGAAATTTTCAAACCAAGATGTTCCCTACTCAGCAGAAGGATTTATAGGCATTTTACCTCAAACACTTATGAAAAGCCTCAGTTTTCTTTTTAAATATATATAGAAAATGACATTTGCATTGGAAGTTGCTCCATGTGAGCTTTGTTCTGTACTGTTTGTGTTGTGTGAAATAATTAAAAACGAGAAGTTTAATTGATCTGTCTTCATTTTTGTCCTGCAGCACTGAAGGAGAACAGCTCAGAAGTCGTGCAGCCTTTTCTAATGGGCTGTGGCACCAAAGAGCCAAAGATCACTCAGTTGTGCTTGGCTGCCATTCAGAGACTCATGTCTCATGAGGTTGTATCTGAGGTGAGGACAACCAGCTTTTTGCATCGGCACACTTTGTATGAAGTTGTACTTCTGTGACTCTTTTGGTGTTTACAGCAGCCCCTTGTTAATTGCAGGGGTTACACTCTATAAATACCTGAAATTGCAGAGTAGAATGTTAGATGTTTTAAGCTGTAAACCCCCACCCACCAGACATTTATACGCTTTTCTCAAACACCATTAACATTAACAAAAATCCCGTGGCACAACTGCTGTATGAGAAGAAAGGATTTTTCCGCTGTTTCTGTCATGCACGAGTGTAACAAAATGCAAAAAGAACTTTATCACTAATATTTACTACAAGATTTACTGAATACACTTTACACAACACAAAAAATTGAGCCAACAACAACGCCTCCTAACCTCCACCTCTCACTTTCTTGTTCTGATTACTGTTGTTTCAACGGAGAAAACCACTGGCTAGAAAAATGTCCACCTCTTTTTATATGAGCTGCAATGAGATAAGCGTGTCACTGTGTTCAGGCATCACCTGCAGCTGCAATATAATGGACCAAGACAGTAAAATGCTGTTTTCTTACAAATGCCCTTTCAGCGGGCAGCAATTCAAAAGACAGAGCAGACATTTGAATGTTTCATGCTGCTTTTAAGAATGGCAGTAGAGTGAGGTCACAGGTCAGAAGTTCACTTAAAGCCCCAGCCAGAGTGCATAAAAAGCAGCTCACAGGGGATCCATAAGAACAGATCCGTTCACAGCTTGACCCCAAAGAAGGACATGGAGAGTCACTGAGTGTCAGCAGCAGTTTAAGCGGTCGTCTGGTGTTATTGAACATGGGGTGTCATCGCTAATAAGCAGACAGTCCCAGCTGAGCCCAGCTTTCTGTTGAAGGCTACGGAGTGACACGGCAGTAGCTCCCAGACACAGGCCTGTGTGCAAACCTCGTTTTTATAAAAATGTGTTTACCCTGAATGTTTTTGTGGAACAGGGGGCAGCCGGTAACATTATCAACATGTTGTGGCAGTTGATGGAAAACGGTCTGGAGGAGCTGAAGCTTCTCCAGACCGTCCTGGTCCTGCTAACCACCAATACTGTTGTTCACGACGAAGTTCTTTCTAAGGTACAAAACCATCTATTTCATCAGTTTGTGATATTCTATTATGTACTCAATTTCTGCTGATCTGTTTACAATTATTCATCATCTCTTATGAAGAAGTGTGTATATTTATACTCACAGTTGTTCTGATTTTGTTTTTGTTACTCTGTAGGCTATCGTGTTGTGTTTTCGCCTTCATTTTACAAAAGACAACATCACCAACAACACAGCAGCCGCCACAGTCAGACAAGTGGTCACTGTGGTGTTTGAGCGGATGGTGGCGGAGGACGAGCGCTTTAAAGGTCAGCTGATGGGAACTGAGACACCCAAGATGACCTTTTTGGTCTTATTTTAAATGCTCACAGCTTGTTTAGTTTGTTGTATCATTGACATGTTGCTTAAAGTACATATTATTTTTAAAACAAATGTACTTTTAGGCATCGTGGAGCAGCCTCCTCCTGTCCAGGGAAACACCAACCGTCGATCTGTTAGCACTCTCAGACCCAGCGCCAAAGACGCATACATGCTGTTTCAGGTATACCCACCAGAGGGCAGTAGACCTGTATGCATAGCTACAGCTGCCTCTGTATTTTCTTTGGAAAAGTTTTGGATTACACATAATTTAAAACATGATTTTATCAAATATTTTTCTAATTAATTTAAGAAAATATGATTGTAAGTTTACATTCTAAAGGCTTAGATGCTGTGAGAAGTTATTGAATCTTGGTATCTCAAAGTTCCCCATTGTTCCCCCACACTGGGGGTAGCAGAGCTCAGTGAATGCTCTTTTTCATTCGCTTTGCTGCATGCAAAGACAACAATCCATTGTCCTAAAGGTTTCTGTATGTTTCTGGCAGGACTTGTGCCAGTTGGTGAACGCAGACGCCCCCTACTGGCTGGTTGGAATGACAGAAATGACCCGAACATTTGGTTTGGAGCTGCTCGAGTCAGTTCTGAATGATTTCCCTGAAGTATTCCTGCAGGTATAAACATCTTATCTGAAAAGAGGTCATTGTGCATCTAATTGCAAATACTTTCTATAATTTTCCTATCCCTCTGCGACACATTCAGCACCAGGAGTTCAGCTTTTTGCTGAAAGAAAGGGTGTGCCCCCTCGTCATCAAACTCTTCTCGCCCAACATAAAGTTTCGACAGGGCAGCAGCAGCACCACTTCACCCGCACCTGTAGAGAAACCGTATTTTCCCATCTGCATGAGGTTACTGCGAGTGGTTTCAGTCCTCATTAAGCATTTCTACAGCTTACTGGTAAGCCTGCAGTAAGGATCCATTAACCACATCTACCTTATGATAAAGTAGGACTGTGTGATTTTCATTTACAGAACCAAATGTGTTTTGGTGCTGAATCATGCTTAAAAGCTGGGGCTAAACTGATTTGGACCTTTCTGCATTAAATTCTTTGCCTTGATGGGCTGATGTTTTCTGACGTGTGTGTGTGTGTTTATTTTGCAGGTAACAGAGTGTGAGATCTTCTTGTCTCTGCTGGTGAAGTTTTTGGATGGGGAGAAGCCGCAGTGGCTTAGAGCAGTGGCCGTCGAGTCAGTCCATAGGTTATGTGTGCAGCCTCATTTGTTACGGTGAGCTCACACAATCCTTTATAAACAAACCTGTAATGCTACAAACACACCAAGCATGTCATCCACGTTTAAGAACATGCTAAACATATTCAGCGTGCTAAACACGCATTGAACACATGTTTAGCATATGGTGTTCACACTGGACTGTCACTACCCAATATTAGCCAATACTACTAAATCTTGCGAATTTTGTTTCAAGCTTTTTCTTTCATATCTCTATTCTGATAAATGAAAGACTTGTAGTATAGTGTAGTGTACTTGTAGTATATAGTATAGTGTTGTATAATTCAAGTTGGGAAGTTGGGTTCACAAACCTCAGTTGTTAATTTGTTCTCCTTGATCAATTTTCAAATGGTTGGCTCTTCCTTGAATTAAGAGGCGCCTTCCACATGACGCTACCAAATCCGAGTCCCTGAGCGATCAAAGTTGAACTGGTTTAACTTTCAATGTGCATTCAAAGCGTTTTGTATGTAGAGCCCAAGAGCAGTCGTAAAAATTTGCGTAGTGACACATAAATGCACAAGTTTGAACGCAGAAGCCTGAAATGTGCATTTACATGGATTTGTCATAGGAAGTAGGCACATGAACACACATTGCTGAGGATTGTGTGAACGTAGCTTCAAACAAAATTACAAAATATTTTAGGAGCTATTCATTGTAAACGTATTTTCTCTGCCAAACAACAATTTGTTTTGTTTTTTTCAGTTCATTCTGTCAATCCTATGACATGAAGCAACACTCCACCAAGGTGTTCAGAGACATTGTTAACGCTCTGGGTTCCTTCATTCAGTCACTCTTCATCGTCCCCAATGCAGGAAACGCTGCAGCCGTCAGTGCACCAGCTGGTTAGTTGACAGATTTTTATGTCTCGCAGCAGTCCTGGACTGCAAGGACCACATTGTTTTTGCAATTTTCTTTCTTAATGCACCTTTGAGTGAAAATGTTGCCCCTGTCTCATACAACAGCCGCTTGGGGATTTAAGGTTTTTTTTTTTTTTTTTGTAAGAATGATTATGTTGCTGCCAATCATCATTAAAGTTTGAACACAATTCTAGTATTTAATAGAAATGAAACACATATTTATATTCAGCCAAAAAAAGTTTCATGCAATTAACTGATACGTTCTTAAATAATGTTAAATTGAAGGAAATATCTTTTTCTTCCACTTTAGCTGGATCGGGTTCAGGAGCTCCCAGCTCAGCACAAGGGGCTCCAGGAACAGGAGGGGTTAGCGGCACCCTGACCACCCAAGCTGCATTCGAGTACCGTGGTATCTGGATCCCACTCATGACTGTTAGTGTTCAGGGCAGCGCCAAAGCCACCTAGTAAGAACTGTTGCACTTCAGAGGTTCCCATTCATTTATCCTCCCTGTTATGCACAAAAAAAGATTCCAAAGTCGCTGGGTTGATCAAGTCTGAGAAACCCCACCCTGATGTTTAGATGAAGCTTTCAGAGGATTGGACTTGTAACTGCTGCCAGCAACAGAGGATTTCCTCTGAAACACTAGAAATCCCATGGAAAACAGCAGAAATGAACACTTATAGATTAAATACAAAAGATCACATCAGAAACTTTTGCCGGATAAAAAATGTCACAATTCTCTTCAGTTGTAGATGTGAATTTTGTACGTTTAGGTTTCCATTTTTATTTTCCATATAATATGGAAAAATGTCTAACTAAATTTGCTGACAATGCAGGGGGGAAAAAAGAGAAAAATAGACGACTAACTTTTTGGCTTTTTAAACATAATTTTTTTTAATGTGTTATTCATTATGTTCTCTTTCCAATTCTTTCTTTAGCTTGGAGATGCTGGACAAAGTGGAGCCCCCTTCCATCCCAGAGGGCTATGCCATGTCTGTAGCCTTCAGTGCCCTGCTAGACCTGGTGAGGGGCATCACCACCATGATTGAAAAGGAACTGGCCCTGGAGGAGGAGGCTGCTGCTGAATTCAGAGAGGCCCATCCAGATGAGGAGTGGAACCCACAGCTAGGTAATCTGGGGGTGAAAACAAATTATATATATTAATATTTCAGTGGAATTATACAACAAAGCTGAAAAATGAAAACGTTAGGGGAGTTGGTGCCAAAATGTACAATAGCATTTTAAGTGCACCTGCTCAACATGGTTACAAGTGGTGGCACTTTAGCCAGCCCTGATGGCCAACATTATAGCGGACATGCACATTTTGATACAAGACATTAACACAGTTATTCCTGTTTTGAGATTTTTAAGAATCCTTTTGACAAGGAACACTGAGAACTCAAAGGAATGGTTTGTTTCAGGAGCCCACCTGGTCTGGGAGGAGATGGTCAGTGCTTGTTGGTGTGGTCTACTGGCTGCCCTGTCTCTGCTGCTGGATGCAAGGTAATGCCCCACCCCCAAAAATAAAAGCCATTTTGTGTGTTTGAAATGGTCCTTGAACTAGGAAAGAACTCTAGTTTTTTTTGTAAAAATTTGTAAAGTTAAAAAAATCTTTGAACAGAAAGTTTCCTTTGGTACATTCGGATTTGAAATTACTTTATTTCAGTGTAAATTTTGATGTAATGTGTTTAGTTAAATGATTACAGTATGTAGAAAGGATTGTGTCAGTAAAGTTATCTTTTCAAAATAAAGAAAAATTGAACTTATAAAATGTTTTCTGGCTGATTTTTTGCAAGACTAACATTCGACTTCACAGAAAACATTCCTGCTTTCTGTTGATTTGCTTTCATCGTCATTAAAGTTTATACCACACACAAGCACAAAAATCAAAGGTTTGAGATTTCATTTTTTGTGAAATTCTGCCTTCTTCCTTCTGCCTTACAGCACAGACGAGGCAGCCACAGAGAACATCCTGAAGGCAGAGTTGACCATGGCTGCTCTGTGTGGTGGTCTTGGCCTGGTGACGCCCCGGGACGCCTTCATCACAGCCATCTGTAAAGCCTCTCTGCCACCACATTACGCACTAACAGTTCTGAGCAGCAGCACTGCAAACCTCTCCAGCAAAGGTAAAGCTATGCACATCAGAAATCCCAGTATCAAGAGCATCAAAGATGCACATCAACAGAACTTGTCAAAAAAACATATTTTTGGTGGATCAAAGTACAGAAAAACTTGGCTTAGGCTGTGTCCAAAAACAGAATGATCCTCCTACTTCTATAAGGAGAGGTAACTGCACCAGGTGATAAAGAAAAAACAAGGCATTTGCTATTGGGTTGACTTTAAAACATATATGTAGCTATCATACTGCTAAAATTGTTAATGGATGTTCTCCATGTTTTAGAGCTTGAAGCTGAGGTTGGAAACTAGTTACAGTTTTCCTAATTCCTGCTTGCTAATCCCAAAATGTAGAAATGTGTTTACTGTTTCTTTGATTTCACTTCTGTCTTCATCATGATGTGGCATAAATGTGCTGATGGAGAATTTAGATCAAGGTTGTAATTGAATGATTTGAGTCCCTTCAAAGACTGCATGCTTATTTGTGTTGTCTTCAGCCTTCTCGATCCAAGGCCAAAGCGTGCAGATCATAAGCCCTTCCAGCGAGTCTCACCAGCAGGTGGTGGCTGTGGGGCAGCCGCTCACCTCTCAGCCTCAGGGCACCGTTGTGGTAAGGGTTCACACATAATTTGGTCAACTTTGATTTTTTTGGAGGGAAATTTTGTCATAAAACACCTCCCATTTTCAGCTGACTGCTAAGAACATCCAGTGCATGAGAACCCTTCTGAACCTGGCCCATTGCCACGGTGCCGTGCTGGGAACCTCCTGGCAGCTGGTTCTGGCCACACTCCAGGTACTACGTTTACTAAAGAACAAAACAAATGCAAACTCTGTTTTACATAGTCAGATGATAAATATTTTTTAATTTGTTTATACCACTCCAAATCTTAGAGGAGCACTTGGAATGGGTGACTAGCAAAAACCATAATTACAGTAATAGTAATGACACTAACAAATCTCTATTTTAATCTGAAACAAATATAATCAAATTCATGTTATTTTTTCTCTGACCTTATGATCTTGCCGTTGCAGCATTTGGTTTGGATTCTGGGGCTTAAGCCAGCAGTGGGTGGCGCTCTGAAACCGGGTAGAGCTGTCGAAGGACCCAGCACGGTGAATAATTCCTTTTTGTTGTCTTAAAAACAAAAAAAAAAACGGCTTTTCTCTTTTTGTTTCAAAAGTAACCCTGGAAGGAGATGACTTGTGTTTGTTATTGGTTTGAACAGGTGCTGACCACAGCAGTGATGACAGACCTGCCTGTCATCTCCAACATCCTGTCGAGACTGTTCGAGAGCTCACAGTGAGGATCTGTCCTTCATGTCTTTTTTTTTCCTTGTTTGTTTTCTTTTATATGTCTTGGTTTCCCGTAGATCTTTCAGTTTATCTGACTATAGTTTTGAATTTAACCAAGATCTTCCTTTTTAAATGTTGCACCTTTCTTCTCTCAGGTACCTGGACGATGTGTCCCTGCATCATTTGATCAATGCACTCTGTTCCCTTTCACTGGAGGCTATGGAGATGGCTTATGGAAATAACAAGGCATGTAAATTCTACTTCCAAAAAGAAGTTCTTTGTTTTTAATTTAGTAAATTAAAAATGTATTTTGATACAGCTTATGAAGTTTGCACCTACAGCTGTTTCTTTCTGGACATTTTGCAGGAACCGTCTCTGTTCGCTGTTGCTAAGCTGTTAGAAACAGGCCTGGTCAACATGGATCGCATAGAGATTTTGTGGAGACCCCTCACAGGCCACCTGTTAGAGGTAACTTCTACTTTCACCTAACACTCCTTTGGTACCTTATAAAGTTATTTTAAAAAAAACACACAAGCAAACCTGCTGTTAACTTTTTAATACAGTTTTGCCAGCAGTTGACGACACTGATGGCACAATTCAAACTATATTGTATTAATATTTACTAATGCTGTCATGCGATTAATTTTTCAGTGCGATTAATGACATTACCTGTAATTAATCATTCTAATTAATCAAATTTTATTTTAACCAAATCATTTCTGTGTAAAACCTCATTTTGAGATATTTTCATTTAAATTTGTGACACTGTGGCACAGTAAGTGGCTTTCTAAAGTTTTGTTATTATTAGAGACTTCCAACCTTTATTTTTACACCAACAAAGGGTTTTTTTTTTCAATGTCGGGCAATAATGAAAAAAGAAAAAAACATCAGGTACCATTTGCTTTAATTAAACACATCAAAAAACGGTAGAAAGACTTCTCTGAGCAATCCAAAATAGGTTTACCACAAACTTCTTATTAATACCATCATACATATGTTGACATACGTTATTCCACAGTTCATTGTCCGACGCGATCAGTTCCATTAATTAATGATAATGAACACCTCTTGGGGCTTTATCCTTTACATAATAGATAATAATTGCAGCATTGTTTTGGATTGATTCTGTGAAGAACTTCAGTTGCACATTGATGACGTCACAGCAGGGACGCCGAGAGTGATGCAAGGCGTTTTCAACTGAATTCTAATAAAACGTTCATGAAAGTAAACAGTTGGCCTTTTGTTTTATATTTGAGAACACAACAATAGTTATACATTAAAATTTAGATTTACGCAATTAGAAAGAAAAAAATGCTCATTTGTTTGCAGTTAATTAACCGTGATTAACGTGATAAGTTGACAGCCCTAATATTTACAAACAAATCAAGAAAAAAAATGTACAGCTAAATTGTAATTGACCAAATATGTAAATTTTAGAGGCATTCTTATGAATTCCCTTCTTGTCTTTCAAATAAAGCTAATTAAAAGGATTCAAAACAATGAATTGTGGGCAGAAAGGACAAAAGCTGCAGTTGCTCTTTCATTCAGAACTTTATTTATATTCAAAAATATCCCAGTAACATTGCTGAACAAAGGTTAAGGTAAACTCACTGATGGTACAAACACTTCCATGTGCCTGCATGAAGGTGAAACATGTGACACACCTGTAACATGATTATACAAATATATATATTTTTTCTTTTTATTACCTGTAATCATTGACTGTATGTGAGAACTGAACAGAGACCACTTTCTCCTCGTGTTCCAAACAGGAAGTACCTGCTGGTTCCAAGAAGTCAAAATCCCATAGACTTCCATTGAGAAATAAACTGCTATTACTCAGTCATTCTATTTGTTAGAATAACTATTCTAGCTCTGATACTTTTTTAACGTGTTCTAATGTTCAATCCTATTTTTTTGTGATATTGTCTCTGTTGTGCAAGTTATTTAACTGGTGGTGTTAAGTTGAATGTTCAAAACGTTTAATTGACAGATTGTCTTGAGTCCACTTTCAAGTGGTAGGGGTGTGGCCTTCCAACAAGCTCACTCCTGATAGGTGAAAGTGGTTGCCATAGAAATGATGACTCAGACCAATCACTGCTTACTGACAATTTCCAGCATGGCAATGTCCTTATCACAAAAAATGGCGACTGAATTGACTGTCATTTAGTTGGAGCCAGATATAAAACATTTCCATTTTCTATTGGTGACGTCACACTCACTCGGTCCAGTTGTTGTACACAGTCAATGCCTGTAATAGAGTTCAATTGAAGTTGTTTTTTTTCACATTGTCTTTATTTCCTTCTCTTTTGCACACCTGCTTGTTTTGCAGAAGGTAAGCTCAGACTCCAACAGCCGTAAACACCAACTATCTTACGTCTGCATCCTTGTTTCAGTTTATTCTCTTGTTCCCTTTCAGCCTGGCACACGTTTGTTTGAAATTAGGCACCGCTGTGTTGAATGTGTCCATTGCTCTGCTGTCAATGTTTGATTCTCCGTTTTGTTTTTTCATGTCAAGCCTGATTTGTCCCTGAAGCAAAAATCTGAAGCTGCCCCTGCAAAATATGCTCTGATGAGATGCTGTTCATCTCTTAAAGGGCTTGTTCAAATTCAAAGCTTTACTGTTAAAAGTGTAAAGCTGCTGTTGTAGGTTTTATGTGGGGTTTTTTTTGGTACCAAATGTCCATCTGTGATGTAAAATGTGAAGCCTGAAGGATCATCAAGGTTCTGAAGATGTGTGGTTACATTCCCTTCATGATAGTCAGACTCTATGTTCAGTTTTAAGTGGTTAAATTCATCATATTTTGATTTGAAATGCATTTGTAGCTTTATATGCGTGGAAATAATTCTGAAAATACTCAAGAGTGGTTGTGACTTCACATTGTCTTTATCTCCAAAGCAAAAAAAGAGATCATAACTATTTTTAAGCTGTTCAGATGGAATTTAAAACTTTTTATTTTTGACATATCCGATCTTTAACAATCCAACTAGTAGATTACTGTCAGATGAAAATTCATTGACAAAATTAAAATGATGTCTGTTAGTAGGAGGCATATTTCATGTGTCATCAATGCCCTCAAAAGTGAAGAACTTCTGCTGGGGGCAGGGTCAGTAACCACCACCCTAAAGCTTAAAATCATAAAATGATAGTTGCTAAAAATTCAGTATAAAAACGTGAGACTTGCTCTTTTAACTTAAGGTAACAGTTTTAGAAACAAAAAAAAATTAAGTTCCATTTGATCTGAAATTTATCGTCTAAAATGAAAATGTAAAGGAAAACGTCTGCTTAGTCTCGCATTGTACTTTGCAAAGCTTTGGCTTTTTAATTGTACCTATGCTTCCATGATTACACAGTTTGTCTAAAATGAATCATCGTGTTATTTTTCCCATACTGTGACATTCTCTTTGTTTTTATTGCTGGTAAATAGCAACAGATGTGTCAAATCTGTCTCTGCAAGAACGTCTACATGCATCGTTGTGTTCTTCAGGTCTGCCAGCATCCAAACTCCAGAATGAGAGAGTGGGGAGCTGAGGCTCTGACGGCGCTCATCAAAGCTGGACTTGCATACAAACATGATCCTCCTTTGGTTCAGAACCAGGTTGGTAAAGCCTACAAACGCAGAATCTGCTGCTATAAAAGTAGATATTTAGTTTCACTTTTTCTAAGCCCTCTCTATTTTCTGAAAACTTCATGAACAATGGATTTTTTTTTATAATGGCTTAGGTTGTGGATCATTTCTTAAAATGTCTTCTATTTGAAGCTAACGTCAAATAATTAGAAACATCACTGTCAATTGAATGTCCCCTATTAGCCTATCAGCTTCCCCCAACTAAAACGGATAAAACAAAAACATGCTGCAGTTCTTTAAGAGTGAGACCATGTGTAACTTATAGAACAGCTACAACAGCCTCACAGCATCCAAACACTCATCTATGCTGTTTAACCCCACAGAAAATCTGATAATCTATTTTCAACTAGACCAACACCGCTTTTGAAATCCCACTCCAATCATTTTTTTTTAATCTATTTTAAAATTGTTCCCAATGATCTTTTAATTATGATTATGCTGTTTTTAAGCAAAATAAAAAAACCTGTGTTGTTTTCTAGTCATAGTTGCTGCAGAGCGGCAGGACTTCATTAGTAATTCCCCTCTTAATTGTGGGTGGGACTGTTTGTGCAGAGCAACCCCGCCCCCCCTTCCTGTTGTAAAGTGAGGCAGGGAGCTTGTGACCCACCCATTGTATTTTCTACACCACTAATACGCTATTTTCAACTGCAGTTTTTCATCTGCTCCTGATTCACAATGATTTGAATAAAGAAAACTCAGAAGTGCAATTTTAAGCAAAATTTTCTTTATATATGTCCTCCATCATCAGAAAAATAACACAAGAGCATGTTAAAAACATTAAAACACAATTTTTATTGGAGTGGGTCTTTAAAAATGGAAGTTGAAACAAAGAAGTTCCTTTTTTAATTATAAATAGAGTAGAAGACAGGCTGAACAAAGGCTTTGAGAACATGTGGAGATAGAAAAATGCAATAAATTCCAAATACAAATGAATCTTTTTCCCTTTTTTTTTTTTTGGCTAAATCTTGTTTCCTCATCCAATTCCAAAGCGTCTGCAGCTTCTGCTGCTGAACCCGCTGAGGGAACTGTCCAACGTTCTGCATGCAGACATCCGTCAAAAACAGCTGGAATGTGTCCTTCAGATCCTGCAGAGCCAGGGCGACGGCCTTGGGCCTGGCTGGCCTCTTGTTTTGGGTGTCATAGGCGCCATTCGCAATGACCAAGGGTAAGATAGTGTTTCTTTTTTTTTTTTGTTTTACTTAGCTTTAACCCTCAAGCATTTTATGTTTTCTATATTCTGTGTGAACAGATGAGACCCTAAACTAAACTGCTCTGTTTTCTCCTCAGAGAGTCGTTGATTCGAACCGCCTTCCAGTGCCTGCAGTTGGTGGTGACGGACTTCCTTCCCACAATGCCTTGCACGTGCCTCCAAATTGTCGTGGATGTCGCCGGCAGCTTTGGCCTTCAGAACCAAGAGCTTAATATCAGCCTCACATCTATTGGGTTGCTGGTGAGATTTCACATCAAGCAAACATAGATGCAGTGAAACAGCAATCATGGTTGGGACCTACAGTGACTGCACAAATAATGTTAATAGGTCAGAATGTTGAGTTTCTACCTCAGATTGATGAAATCTAAATTTTTAGGGACAATTGATTATTTCATGTGAAGTGCAGAAGGAAAAACATTACTTATGGAAATTATGTTTCTACCAACTCGTGCAGCAATCCATGGTAAAGGCTGCCAAAGAAGAAAAGATATAAAGTTTAGGAAGAGAACCATCAGATTCTCCGCCTTGTTTGTTTTGGATGGCACTTCTTCTGTGTTGCTTTGATTAGCAAATACTGTTTCACACACCTGCAGTTCTCTCTAGTGGTTGATAGTGGAAACAACCGCTAAAGGGCAGCTGGTTGTTATTGGAAAAATAACATATATATGAGCTTATCGATGTTTTTCAAAACCAGATTTAAGCTGCTTCTGAGTATAAGTTGCACTCTTGGCCAAACTATGAAAAAAAAAATGCCAACTATACTCAGAAAGATACGGTACTCTTCCTTCTGCAAATATAAAACACAGCTAAAAATTATCTATACTTCTCTTGCCTTTCAGCTGATTCTCTAAGTCAGTGGTCTCCAAACTACGGCCCACGGGCCAGATGAGGTCCGCTTCCACATTTGGAGATTAGAGATGCATTATTTTTATTTTATTTTTCTCTCAGTCTGGACACTTGAACAAGACCCGCAAAACGTGACATTTTATTCAACCCTTCAGCAGTCTGTGCCCCTATATGAAACCTCCCAAAAATCCCTGTCAATTGGACAGGATACAGTGTTCCAGCAATAAATGAGGGACCACGGTATTGGTGAAAAGGTAATGCATATATATGCCCAGCTGCAGCAGACGACAAAAGAATTTGACCTTTTTTCATTAGCACTGGATGAGAGCACCGACGTTGGCACAGTGCATCTGCCCATTTTTATTCCTGAAGTCTATAACGTGAGTGGACAGCCTCCTTCTTGGTTATATTTTTTTAAGCATATTAGTATTTTATTTTTGCGACTTTTTTCTTTGAAGATCACAGATTATTTAGGTTATTTTTTAATTCCAAAATGATGTTTTTTTATCAAAAAGATTCCAGAAAGGGTTATTAATATTTGGGTATGTGTGGCTTTCTGGAAAACCAGAAATGTTTACGTTTAGGCACATCCTGTGATTGTTGCACTTTTTCTGTTAGCGTAAAAACTGACCCTGACCTCATGTCAGAGAAGAGAAAAGTTACCTGGTGACTCCTGCTCTAAGTCACCATTTCAAAACTGGACACACCTGAGAAACCGCTGCAAGTATCGTAAAGTGTTGCATATCAGCACAAAGGTGCTTTTCTCAGCCTCCAGAATCTGTTGGAATTACGTTGCTAGTTCTAAGACGGTGTTATATTCTGCCATGGTCGACAGCTCTAGTGTTAAAGGGTTACCCTTTCTCTTTCCTTCTCTATTTTTGCACAAAGTGGAATATTTCCGACTACTTCTTCCAAAGAGGCGAAGCCATCACACAGGAGCTGGAAAGGGAGGAGGATGTTCAGCAGAAGCAGGCCCAGGAGAAAGGGGAAACCCTCAACAGGCCTTTCCACCCCGCTCCTCCTTTTGACTGTCTGTGGCTGTGCCTGTACGCCAAGCTGGGCGAGCTGTGTGTCGACCCGCGGCCTGCAGTGCGCAAAAGTGCCGGACAAACGTTGTTCTCCACTATAGCTGCTCACGGGACTCTGCTGCAGCAGCCAACATGGCATATTGTAGTCTGGAAGGTAATGACGTCTACAAGAAAACAATTCTTCATTTCATTTGTCTTGAATTTTCTGCTAAGAAGACAGCTAAAAATTGTTCAATCTGGTTGTGTCACGCAGGTATTGTTCCATCTGCTGGATTGTGTGAGGACATCTTCCACCACAGCAGATAAGGAGAAGATAGAGTCTGGAGGTGGAAATATCCTGATCCACCACTCGCGTGACACTGCGGAAAAACAGTGGGCGGAGACGTGGGTGATGACTTTAGCTGGGGTGGCACGTATCTTCAACACAAGGCGGTATCTTCTCCAGAAATTAGGTAATTGTATGACAAGGGCTGAAGATATCATATAGTCGGATCCTCATAAATTGTTCATATTGATGCACATTGTTACTTAGTTACTGGATCAAATTTTTAATTAAATTACTTTACTTATTACCTATTTGAAAAATAATTCACTACTAGTTACTTTACTTTTTTTCCACTCATACAAATTCTCAAGGGAAGAACAGCTTCGCACAAACAAGATCCTCTTGTTTTTCATTTAACAGGTCTCCTTTGAAAAAGAGATTTTTAATCTCAATATGACTTATCTGATTAAATAAAGGTAAATAATTAAAATAAAATAAGAAACTATATCTTTAAAGCAATAAATAAATAATAAATATAGCAATAAATATATTTTTAAAGTAATAACCTTGTGTAAGGTATGAACATGGTTCAAGACATAACCTGCTTCATTTGAATTCAGACAACAGTGTGGAAAATGGCACAAATAAGTTTACAACACATATGGTCTTTGCTACTGCTCAAAGTCAGATGTGGACAATACTGTTACACATTATATACATCAATTCTGAAACTAAGCCAGTCTTTTGAAAACACAAAGAACTATTAAATGCCTCCATGTTCATTGTGGCTGACTTTATGTATTTCATTACAATGAGTTGGACCAGTCTCTCTCTGTTGTGCACAGTTCTGCACTGCTGCGAGTCTACCAAACTATGCACCCTCCTCGACCTCGCAGAGTGCAGACTCATAATGACCACTAGTCACGTGCAGCTTAGACAGAAAAATAAAGTATAAGACAGAGTGAATTATTATAGAAAAAACGTCTCCCAGGAAGGATCCGGCTCTTGCCTTTCACACCAAAGAGCAGCTTTAGAGGTGTTTCATTGGTAACTGTCGCATCAGCACATGGGGCTGCTCTCTGCTCTGCAGCTCACCTGCTGATCACGGGGATGAGAAGACTCCTTGCAACATCTCTTGAGTAATTTGTTTATTAATTGTAGTTCACATCCTGCCTTTGTGTCGCTGTGTTTTTGTAGGAGACTTTTTTGAAGCCTGGGAGGTGCTGCTGAACCACATTCAATCTGCGGCTCTCAGTAAAAACAACGAGGTCTCACTTGCTGCCCTCAAGAGCTTTCAAGAAATCCTACAGATTGTGACGCCGGTTAAAGACTCGGACAGAGCAACAGACACACTTGCCGCCATGGGCGTCCCCGCCATCCTCATGGATCCTCTGTCGGCGTCTGGTCCCGGCAGACCCATAGTGCATTCAGATTCACTCGTTGAGAGATTGACAAGGTACAGCGGGGCTGAGATGCAGGCTCCCCCTCCAGGAGAGGAATCTGCTTTGGACGACTTGGTGCTGTGGTGGTCTGCGTGGAACACATGGTACCGGATAGGAACAGAGAGCACAAAACCACCTAGTGGCCCAACAGAGAAGTTCTCTTTTATCCCCAGCCAGCCCTTCCTCACAGCATTGATTCAGATTTTCCCAGCACTCTACCTGCACATCAAAGCCAACTTTAGCATGGAGGATCTGAAAAAGCTTGGGGTCATCCTCCACGGGGCCGTGTCTGTGCCCATCAGCAGCGACGCCTCCCCCTTTATCCTCCCATCCTTCACCGAGGCTGTCCTCACGAGTCTGCAGGAAGCCGTTCTCACCGCTCTGGATGTCCTGCAAAAGGTGAGGCAGCCGTCAATGCAAATATCATTTACACCAAAGGGACTTTTAAAGTCTGTTGTAACGTTAGTTTATCATGAAAAAATATAAAAATATCTTGTTTCAAAAGCTAGCATCAATTGACAGTTGGCATAACTCCAAAATGAATGAAAGCAAGAAAGAAAAAAACTTTTTTGCTTTCTTCAGTTTTACTCCTCTGTGAAACTGTCGGTAATATGGCTTGTGCATCCATGTTTTATTCAAAAATACAATCTGTCTCCATTCTCAGATTTCTGCTGCTCGTTTTTTTAAACACTTAATACTAGGGTGTCACTTTCTAAAGAACCTCTTCAATAAAAATCAGGTTTTTGGTGTTTTAACATTTCTTGCTGCATTTTCCGATGAAAAAGAATCTATCTAATGAACTACTGCCGCTCTTCATAAAATATGTCATAGAAAAAATACTTTTTTTATTTTATTTTTGCTAAAATGACATAATTGGCATAATCTTAATTGAAAGACTACCTGAAATGCTTTTAAAACAGACGACAAAAAGTATTCTGTGGTACTTTAACGTAAACCCTTTAAGTCGAGCCTAAGCTCCTTTCCCTGGCTTTTTTGTCAGAAAGCTCTGCTGTCGTAGTTTTGATTTTAATGAAAAATAAATAAATGAGTCTGATTCATCTGATTGCACTCACCAAACCACCAACTGTCGTGTGGCTCATGTTTATCGCCTGTTTTGAAATCTCCAGATTAATTGATCAGACTTCCCAGATTAATTAATGCCATATATTAAATGTTTGATTCTGTGTTATTTTTGAATGATTTTTTCCCTCTGCATTAACTCGGCTCAGGGAGAAACATGTAAAGCGGTGGATGAGTCAGTGTTTGTCCCTCCCTTTCCTCCCTGCTGCAGGCCATCTGCGTGGGCCCAGAGAACCTGCAGGTCATGTACCCGGCCATCTTCGAACAGCTGCTGCTTTTTGTGGAGTTTTCCTGTAAGCCTCCCCAGTATGGCAGGATGGAAACCAAACTGGTGGCCAATGCCAAATACAACCAGGTGGGACGTGCAGACTGACATTCAACAGTTGATTTGCCACCAAAGTTTGTTTTGTTAAGATTCAGTTTCAACCTTTACAAACCAATTTCCATCTTCTTTCCTGCTTTGTTTGAAACACGTCTCAGAAATAGATGAGCCAAAGACAAGGTCAAAACAATGGGAAAATGTCTAAAAGAAAAACAGGCAAAGCTCCACTGAACTAGACTACCGACCACTTTAAAAGATCCATCTTGCTAGTCCTGGTTTGGAACCCCTTTTGCCTTCAGAACTGCCTTAATCCCTGGTGTCATAGATTCAGCAAGGTACTGGAAACATTCCTCAGAGAGTTTGGTTCATATTGACATGATAGGATCACAAAGTTGCTGCAGATTTGTCAGCTGCACATTCATGATGAGAATCTCCAGTTCCACCACTTCAAAGGTGTTCTATTGGGTTGAGATCTGGTGACTGTGGAGGTCATTTGAGTCCAGTGAACTAATTGTCATGTTCAAGAAACCAGTTTGAGATGATTCCAGCTGTATGACATAATGCATTATCCTGCTGGAAGTAACCATCTGTAGATGATACACTGTGGTTATAAAGGGATGGACATAGTCAGCAACAATACTCAGGTAGGCTGTGGCGTTGTAACCATGTTTAATTGAAAGTAAAGGGCCCAAAGTGAGCCAAAAAATATCCCCCACGCTGATACACCACCGCCAGTAGCCTGAACCGCTGATACAAGGCAGAATGGATCCATGCTTTCATGTTGATGCCAAATTTTGACCCTACTATCTGAGGGTTGCAGTAGAAATGGAGACTCATCAGACCTTTCAACGTTTTTCCAGTCTTCTATTGTCCAGTTTTGATGATCCTGTGTGAATTGTAGCCTCAGTTTATTGATCTTAGCTGACAGGAGTGGAATCCGCTGTGATCTTCTGCTACTGTAGTCCATCTGCCTCAAGCTTGGGCATGTTGTCCGTTCAGAGATGTTCTTCTGCAGACCTCGGTTGTAACCAGGGGTTATTTGAGTTACTGTTGCCTTTCTGTCAGCTGGAACCAGTCTGACCATTCTCCTCTGACCTTTGACATCAACAAGACAACTGTCACTCACTGAACTTTTTATGACTGTCCTCTGTAAACCCTACAGGTGGTTGTGGGTGAAAATCCCAGTAGATCAGCAGTTTCTGAAAACACAGACCAGCCCGTCTGACACCAATAACCATGCAACATTCAAAGTCCCTTTAAATCACCTTTCTTCCATTCTGATGCTCGTGTGAACTGCAGCAGATCGTCTTGCCCATGTCTACAAGCCTATGTGCATTGAGTTGCTGCCATGTGATTGGCTGATTAGAAAATTGCATTAACGAGCAGCTGAACAGATGTGCCAAATAAAGTGGCCGGTGAGTGTGTATTACAAAGTTCCAAGGTTTTCCAAAAGGGATTAAATTGTGTCAAACCTCTTGTTGTGTTTGTTTTAAATCACAAATTTCAGAGCTAAACACTGTTTTAAATCTTTAAGTTAAATTTTGAATTTTAGCTTTACTAATGGGGAAGGGGCTCTATGTCATTTCTGCGTCATTGTAAACAGCCGATGTGATTGACACACTCACCGGTGAGGTCAGGGACCACTTAAGGTAAAATTACATAAGACTTTTTAATATCCCACCCCAAATGATTCTCATATTGCATCTTTTTATTGTTTTTCAGGATAATTCAAGTAGGTTATTGTTGAGTTGGGCCAGCAGAATATCTGCAGGTTTTTTTGGGGTCTAATCCTTAAACTAGTTTGGATGAGACATTTCGGCGCTGCATATTTCACCTCCTAAATCCTGCTCCTCCTGTGAGCAGCCTGTGCCTGACTTTCTTTTTGTTTATGTGACTCTGTTTAAACTATCAAAGAGAGATCAGTGCAAGCAGGGCTCCCGCCTAGCTAAACAAATGCTATGGGTGGTCTTTAAGCCTTTTTGGAGTTCTTCCCCTGCTGTCAGAATGTTTCTAATTTCAGAAATTATAGAAATATTTTTTTTTTCGGATTTTTCTCTAAAGGTAAATCAATTCCATACATACCATTTAAATTTGACACAACTCCTAAGCTATAGTTTAATTTCCGTCTTTTCTCATTCTGTTTCTTGGACCTATTCTCTGGATTGCCATGTTAGATCCAGCTGTTTGCACCGGTGAGTGTTGTCATCTCATTAAGCCCAACCTTGATTGTTCTAAGCTCTGCTGAAAGGTGATGACCTACCCTCTGCAGCAGCAGATGAGAAATCTATGTGCATGGTAGGCCCTCATCGGCGGCTCTCACTCACTCCATGCTCCTCCCCCTCTCTGCCTGCCACTAACTGGTGGTTATGCCTCTGTGTGCACAGTTCTCATGGAATCATTGACTGTACTTTCTGTGATGTTAATATGCACTGTCGTAGCACTTCTTCTAACTTCTAAAGGCACATTTTGAAGAACCTGGTAATGTTGGTGTTTGTAAGCGTTAAACACTCAAACCGACAGTCTGATGTGGATCATTACTGCTTTGACAAAGTGTGCCTTTAAGAGCTGCTTTCATTGTGGTTCTGCCCAGCAGGTTTGGGGAAACGCTCTGAAAATGTGTTGGACTGATGCAGCCCTTTGAAATGTCTTTGTCTCCACAGGCGGAATGGGTTGCCTTAAACTACGTGCCCTTCGCTGAGCGCTCCTTGGAGGTGGTAGTTGACCTGTACCAGAAAACGGCGTGCCACAAAGCTGTCATCAACGAGAAAGTTCTGCAAAATATCATCAAGGTATTTTGGAGCCAATTAGGCTGTATTGTTACACTATTTCCAAAAACGCAGCTAATCAACAAAAAAGAAATACATAAAACTGTACAGGTGGATAGCTCCAATATTGCTCGCCATTTTTGCACCATAATGTTAGATTGGGGTTGTGAGGGGCTATAAGCTAGCGGGAGAGTGTGGAAACAGATGGATAATGGTAGTGGGAGCAGACTTACTCTGCACCAACAGTCCCGCCCTTCCCCTACTTCCCCAAACAAGATGGATGACAAGAAGGGGGGGGGGGGCTGTCTTGCTCTTCCTTAGCAATCCCGCCCACAACTTAGAGGTGAATTTCTAATGAACTCCTGCCGCTCTGCAGAAACTGTCCATAAAACAACTGTGTTTTTGGATTTTGGCTAAAAACGACACAATCATAATTAAAAAGCCACTGGGAAAACTTTAAAAATAGATCAAAAGATGATCGGAGTGGGACTCTAACAACAGATTAGTGCAATGCTTTCATTGGTTTAATATAGAGATCTAGAGGTATAGAGAGTGAGGATTCTTTTAATCTTTCACGCTCTTCCTTTGATGTTAAACTTGAAAAACTGAATTTTTATTTCCTTCTCACACAGATTTTAATGAGAGTTTATTTCTCTGTTGTGCTCCCTGTTCTCTGAGGGACCTGATTGTGTCCCAGCTTCATGAAAACAATTGTAATTCTGCAACAACACGACCACTCTGTCTTGTCTTTTCTTTTCACTTGAAGACATTGAGAATGCCTTTGGGTCTGAAGTATGCCTGTCCATCAGAGAGCACGTGGAAGCTCGCCGTCTCCTCGCTGCTAAAGGTTTTGTCTATTGGACTGCCGGTAGCGCGCCAACACGCCTCATCTGGAAAGTTTGACACTATGTGGCCAGAGCTGGCCAATGCCTTTGAGGACTTTCTTTTTACAAAAAGGTACATTTTCTGGAACTCTGGAACTGGACTTTTTTTTTTTGCTGTTAATGTTTTTGACCCATTCCTTCGTAACAGACCTTATTCTTTCTTAGCATTCCACCGGATAACCTGTCCATTCAAGAGTTTCAAAAGAATGAAGCCGTTGATGTAGAGGTTACTATCAACTTCAATCATTTGGAGATATTTATGAAAGGTATTTGGGTTGTCTGACACTTGGTTTGCTTTCTACTTTTAAGGTGGTACAGCTGATCAGTACGGAGATTTTACCTTTCGCTAATTTCATCCCCAAGGAGTTTGTTGGTCAGATCATGACTATGCTCAATAAAGGATCCATTCACTCCCAGGCCCCTTCATTCACAGGTAATACTTGTAAATCACTGATTAAATAATCAACCACAAGATTGAATCCACAGGGTCTATTCAATTGCTCAGTGCGGCATGGTTCATCAGTTCTGTTCAAATGCTTCAAATCTAACACACAACGTGTTTTGCTTTAACAGAAGCAGAGATCGACGTACGGATGCGGGAGGAGTTTTCAAAGGTGTGTTTTGAGACCCTGCTGCAGTTTTCCTTCAGCAACAAGGTGTCCACTCCCCAGGAGGGATACATCTCTCGGATGGCGCTCTCCGTGCTTCTCAAAAGATCCCAGGATGTTCTCAGGCGCTACGTGGAAGACGAGAGGTTAAGTGGACGTTGTCCTCTACCAAGGTACAGCCCAACAGAAGAAGGGATTTAAAGCAAAAGAGCAACTTTGTGGTTGTTCTTTCTACCACAATATTCTAACTAAACTACTGTGTTGGACATTAGTGCCGACAGCACCCTAATTCTTGTGCACATTCTATACTCTCCCATGCAACAATTTCATGTGCACATTGCCACACAGCACCTTCTAAATCCTTATTTAATTACTGCAGTTTTTTGCTTTTTAACCCTTTTAGTTGTCAGCCTTTGGAAATTACCAGCTGGACTTAAAGACCCACTCCTGTGTAAATCATGTTTTTTTGTGGTTTTAACATGTTCCTGTGGCATTTAAAGAGAATTAAGCACAAAATTGCATTTAAGAGTATTCCTTTATTCAAATCATTTAGAATCAGGAGCAGATATAGTTTCTGCAGACTGGCAGTAGTTTGTTAGAAATTCAATTCTGATTTGTGGGTGGGACCATTGGCGCTGAGTAAGCTGGTCCCTACTTCCCATAAATTCCTTCTTTTTTTTTTTTTTTAATCTTGTCCTGTCCAGCAGCTGAGACAAGAGATGAGACCTGAGGGCGTCTTGTGTTGAACAAGTTTAGAATAAGGGGGTTATGATTCTTCAGACACACGAGGTGTTTATTTGTATAAACCCCTTTTGCATTTGAGGCTAAAATCTATTTATATTAATTATGTTTATATACATTTCTTCTTGTCACATCATCCTTTTGTTTACACTCTCTCCCACTAGCTTACAGCCCCTCACACCGCCAACCTAACATTACTGGTGCAACAAAAATACCCAGTATTATTGGAGCTATCAAGTCATGCAGTTTTTGAGCCAGATGCCAACTCAGACAAGAAAAAACTAAGACTTACAAGGATCTAGTCGTCTACGAGCAGATCCATCAGAATGGAGTGGAACAGGGAGCTTGTGGCTTGTCGTAGTAGCTTCTACATCACACCTACAAGTTTTTTTCCAACTGCATTTTTTTGTCTGCTCCTGATTCACAATGGTTTGAATAAAAAATGATCAGAAATGCAATTTTAAGCTTAATTTTCTTTATGTCCTCCATCATGAGAAAATGCTTCAAGAACATCTGCGTGGGCCTTTAAGTTTAGAGCTGGGGTTCTTCGAGGCTTGCTTGGTCATTCCAAGTCCTTAATTAAAGTTGGTTCAATCTATTTGCTTCAATTTGAAGGACTCTGCCAATTCTCATCTTACCTGAGTTAATATTTTTATGAGTAATTCCTCCTTTTAGATTTATAGTGGTTGTATGTTAATATCCCTAGAACATCAGCAGTTACTTAAATATTCCTACCATGAAATATCAACAGTTATGTAAATAGCATACATCCCAGATGGCAATTGAATGAGTCTACCCTTTTGTTTTTTTTGTTGTTTTTGTTTTCTCCAAATGCAAATAACTTGTGTCTAATAACGGTTCTAATCATCTGGTCAGGTCATATTTTTGGATCTTACCTCATCTGTGTTTTTGTCACTAATGAGAGCCTTTGGCCGTTCTCATTTTAGGCAACAGGTGACAGAGATCATATTTGTCTTGAAGGCAATCAGCACTTTGATGGACTCACTTAAAAAGACACAACCTGAAAATGGTGAGTATTATATGTTGCCTTATTGTCTTTCATGCTGATATGTCAACGTTTTTTTTCTCTGCTCTTGTTAATTGGTGTTTGCAAACCAAACACGAAGTGTTCTTTGAAATCCTGTGTCCAGTAGAATACAGCTTCTCATTTTTGCTCATTATTCCGCCATCTTTCTGCATTCTGCCTGCAGTGGACGGTAACACGTGGGCCCAGGTGATCGCCCTGTATCCCACGTTGGTGGAGTGCATTACCTGTTCCTCGTCTGAGGTGAGCTCAGCCCTAAAGGAAGCTCTGGGGCCCTTTAAAGACTTTATGCAGCCACCAATCTCCAAAGTCCAGAATGGAGAGTCCTGACCAGGCTCCCTGTCCCGATTTTTGCTTTTATAATGAAGAAGTCTAGAATATGTATTCTTATCCTGGGTGCTTGTTAAGAGCTCGGGTTTGAACTCCTTGTGAGTCGTACAGTGACATGAAGGCCACCTCAGACCATGGTGACGACCCTGAAATCCATTGTGTGCTTCTAATGTGAGCTAATGACTCATTAGCTCCCTCCATTTTCATACAGACTGCAATCATATGTTCACTACAGAGATTTAAAGAAAAATTGAAGTGTTGCCTTTTTTTGTTTAATTTTCTTAAAGAGGCTGGTTGATGTGGTGATAGTGCTGACAATGTAATTCAGGAAAAAAAAAGCAAAAAAAAAATTTTGATCTTTTTTTATCTAAAAGATGAACACTCAGACTTTTGCATCATTTTCAACAGTGAGGATTTTATGCAATAAAAGAAAAATCTTACTGTAACATTCCATGTCATCTTTAGCTGGTCATCTGAGAAAGGATGTCAATTTCAGTGTAAAATAAATGGGATGATTCAAAACTCACCTTTGTGCCAAGCAATAGTTTTTTGGTGGAACCATATTCATTGAAATTAAATATATTATTTTGTTAATCCTATAAAAGCCTTTCATATGTACATTCATTGATTATAACATGGAGTTAGAGTCATTTAGGAATTTAAAAAGAATGTAGTTTTATTTCTAGAAGCTTTTATTTTTTAAAGACAAGGGAGAAACTAAAATCTGTCTGCCTTTATCTATGTATTATTTACAAAAATGGTGGCTTTATTATCAAAATTAGTGTTTAAATGTTCCTAATAAATTCATAACACCACACAGTGTAAATAATGTACCAAATATCGAAATAACTCAACATCACCACCTGTTGAACCAACATTACCACTGCATTTTGACAAAGGGAAAAATGAAAAGCCCCAACTTGATCCAATAGAAGTGAATGTGACTCACATTTCAAAACAAAAGTCCATACCGGAAATACTTTTTCATTTTCAATTCAATTTTATTTATATAGCCCAATATCACAGCCATAGCCGTCTCATTGGACTGACATCAGTATATTGCAAGAACAAAAATTCAAACATGTAAAAGTAAACAATAGCTGGTTAAAGTTCTAGTAAAGTTCTCTAGTAAATTTGTACCAAAATTCTATGAGAAATGTCAAATTTGACAATTAAAATGGATTAACAGAAACGCTCTTTCATTTTCACAGTGTAACTGCATTACTTGTCTCTTAAATAAAATGAAAAATCAATCCCCCAAACTGCGTGTTCATCTTCTACTTCAACACTACTCATTATGTGACATAATTAAAGTGAAAAAGCCAATGAAGATTGCCTTTCTATTAGGTAAGGAAACTGTCAATAAGAAACATGTTCACAAAGACAAAGTATTCATATTTTTTCTGCAAAGTAGTGCACAAAGTATTAATTTGTGCATACTTTGTCTTTACGAAAATGTTTCTTATTGATAGTTTCCTTACCCCATACTTTTCATTTTCAAATCTCGCCACGCAAAAAAGGTCTCATAAATCAATTTGAGGTAGCAGTTCCAAGGGGCGCACCACATGTGTTGGCACGCAGTTTGAGGAAAACAACTGGTTTGAGTGTATCGCACTTTAGCAGATTGCTGCTCTACTCATCAGATTTCATTTCATTGTTGCTAAGCTCGAGTGTAAAAGTTCTCCATGTCTTATCCTGCAGTATTCTTTGGTCGATGTTTAAAGTCGGTAATATTTACCTTACTAGCTAGCGCATGTTTACATACGCACAACAGTTTGGGTCATGTGTAAGCTGCTGGTCCAATAGGAGAGCGGCATTTTCCAATATGTTGGCGAATGTGACAATCTGTCTGCAAGAGGAAAAGACTCCAAAACGTAAAATAAAGCAATATAAAAGGTGCTGCATGCACATTTTGTCAATCAAAAGAGAGAATTCAGGATTTTACGACCAAGTGATGGGAAACATTAAAAAACTAAATAAGCTGTGGTTGTTTTGAGTGGTGAGTCCAAGACGACTGCTGAGAGATGAAGCAGCACTGCATTACAATGGACTTCAACAATGATCCAGAAGACGCTGGTTTTCAACCAACGTATTACAGAAGATTTATCCATTAAAAGGTGCTCAGATTTGTTAAAGAAACATAAAAGACAACATCCAGGTGTCCATGAAGCATTGCCCCAAAACACCTCAAGATCAACAACTGAAACTCCCAGAAAGAAACTACAATCATGAATGGGTTCATCTGTTGTTTCCTCTGGTCCGGTTTTGCCTGTCCTGTCCATCATAATGGACAAATCATTAAGAGGACAAATACATGACTGTGTTTGGCAAATGCGTGAAGGAGCATCTTCAGAGCTCATCAGCAGGTATGTGGGAAAAAAACCTGTCTCCCAGTGTCTTACACTCTCACAGACACTACTCATATTTTGTTTAGAGTTGTGATGATTTGAACGTAATTGAGTATATTAGTACTTGTTTTAATGTAGGGTCCTTTATAGGATGTTAATTTTTATGATTTATTTCTATTAAATTCCCATTTAGGAATACAGGATCTTCTGTGAGCAAACGGATCGTGATCACGTCATACAGAAAATTATAGCACAAGATAAATTAGATTCTATATTACACAAAGCTTCCACCAAGATATTGTGTAGGATATCATTGCTGTGGCCTTTCAAACTGTATCTCAGTTCAGTTTAAGCATAAATCAAGGAATACATAGTCTCAGGTCAATTAAAGGTGGCAAGTACAACTCTTTACCCCATGCTAGACATCTAACCATGGCTTATTTGAAAGGCTCCTAGAAACTGAAATCACTGGGGCATTGCAATGCAACACACAAACATTTTTTTTCAAGAAACAAACGGCAAACACCTGATTTATTGCTCCTTAAAACACACATACGTCTTTAAGTTCTTCCCCCTACAGAGGGAATAGAATGAAAAAAGATAAATTACCCTAAAAGAGATCTTGGACATTCCACCTCTTAAACTTTTAGAATAAATACAATACCGTATATCTTCCATTAGTGGCCATTCTCTAAAAGATGGGGTCTGTGACATTTGCATTGTGAGTCAGTGTTGCATTTAAACGTCATGCAGCGGCAAATGTCTCAGAACATTCTGGTGAGGAATCTGTACCACACTTTGGGGTGGATCCTAAACATATTCAAGAATGCCACAAGCAGATGGGTGATATTGAAAAACAGCTGCAGAAAAGAGCAAATGATTTCCTGATGGAAGTGCAGAAAAAGTGAGCAACAAATTAGAACTGGTTTGAACATGGATTATTGAGCAAAGGGAAGTTGAGCGTGTCTCCAGGAAAATGATCGGCATGAAAGCGAAGAGAATTTTTGATACAGAGATTGATGATGCTTCAAAGAGAAAAGAAAAGTTCACAGCCATTGTTAATCAGAACAGAATAAAATGTTCTCATTTCAATAAATCCTAAAATGTTCAGCTGTTGTTGCTGTCTGCATTTTCTCACCAAATTTCACCGTAAAATTAGGCATTGCCATTCTGTCTGTCATGGTATAAAAGCCTGTCTCTAATAAACAACGGGCTGAATGCCACATTTTTGGAATAAACGCTGGGGCTACTATTAGAACATATATGGTATTATATTATGTTTGATGGGGCATCTCAGGTCACCCAAGGTAATTCATTTAAGAGAATAAAAGCATGCAGGTATCACAATTTATGTAGGCGTCTACAACAATTCTACATACCTGGTGAGATGGATTTGGAACACATCTTTTTCAGTGGAGCCTCTTCTACATTCTGACATTTGCAGACGGATTAACAATATTCTTCAAGCAAGTGCTTAAATACATGCCTAATTATTTAAATGACCTCCTCTTACCTGTAGTTTTCGCTCCTCCTGACGCCTTTTTCTGGCCTGCAGTCTGTCTTCTTTAGACCTTGGTGATTCAATGATAATAAGCATTCACTATTAAAACACAAACTGATCACAATTTACACATGCCTCACTGAAATCACCTTTGGCCCCCATGACAATGTACAGAGCGTACCAAAAGTCAAAAAGTACATGTTCATATTTGTTCTACACATCCCTAGTATTCATATTTCTGAAAATTACCTATATATAATACTACACATAATCCTGCCCGTCTCTGTTGCTGTATCATTGTTTGTCTGCACAGTCCTTGTTTACCCGGCCCCTTCTCCAGAGTTGCATTGCTGTATATGTTTATTCATGTTAAAACCCTGCCTGTCCCTGCAGCTGCCTTGTTGTCAATTTGTACAGAAATGTCAAATTCCATTTTTTAAAATCATTTTGAATGAATTCAGAATGAGCGGTATTGAAGAAGAAAAAGCCGTTTGGAGGATTGAGTTGTTTTATTTTTGAGTCATTTGACGCAGCTATATTGTGAAAATTGTGAAAAACATTTTTATTCTTGACTTCATTTCTTCAAAACCTGGACATGGGAAGATTGAAAGTGAACCTCGGACAAATGCTGAAGTCAGTTCTGAGCAACATGTTGCTCGCCTTTTGGGAGTCCACGAGCTTGAGGTGAATCCAGACAGGATCAAAGCATGGCGCCCTCTGATCGAAGAAATGACCACAACATCATCATACCAATTGCATTTGTGGAGAGTAAAAATGTGTTGTAAAAAGATATGTCTTGATGGCAAAAGCACATCTTCTAACATAATTGATTCACAAAAGGAAATGATCCAGATGAAAACGAGAAGAATTGATCACGTTGACCTGTGTTCTCAGTGGAACAGCTACAAACCACATGATATTCAATACCATATAGATTCTGAGTGAACTCCTTAAAGTAACATTAACAGAGACTGATGCATTATTTATCATTATGATGATGCATTTAAATCAACAGTTTTTTTCTATAGTCAACTTAAACAGAAGAAGGCCACCTGCAGACTTTCTAAAGATCAAGGATCATTTTTGATCTATTCACTTAAAAGTGTGGTTCTATATGTGGACACCAGTTACAGCTATAAGATGGTTAGGAAAAAATGTCATCTGCTGTAAATAATGTACTTGAATGTCTTACATTAGAAATACATTTTTTAAAAAAGCCATGTAGATAAGCTTTGCTTACAGAACTACATCTAACTTAAAATATTTAAAGTCTGGATAAAGGAAAATCACAAGGTGACATTTTAATATTAAGACAAAGGGATTCATGAATCTGTTCATACAGTATGGCATTTTTATATCCTATAATCACAACAGCAACTTGATTTACCTCTCACAGTGACACACAAATACACGATAATCTATTTACTCATGATACAACAAAACAGTGGTTTACTAAAAAATTATATTAGTCACTATATTCCTCCTTTTGTAATCTACAACTGCAACTCTGAATGGACAACACAAATATATATATATATATATATATATATATGTGTGTGTATAGATGAGTGTGAACAGAAATCTCTGTGTAAACATTGTGAAAAAGTTTCACAAGACCGAGAGCAAATCCATTTCAAAAACCTGTATATGATATATTTAAGAGAATATTGTAAAGCTGTGAATGAAAAAGATTGTACAGTTATACAATGTTGGAGAAGGAAAAATAACAGGCATGTAGGGGGCAAAGGAGGAATATTTTCAGAAAATGTGAAAGAAAATATTTTCAATCTAGTGGAGAATATAAAATAATGTTTAAAGTCATTGCAGACACATTTGGTATTTTCAATTTTTGTGTCATTATGAGTAACAATGAATCATGTGAGCAAAAACAACTCCTCGGGCTACTGGATGAGAAGAATTAGCTGAAGATCCAAAAAGCATAAAAAAAGACAAACAGTTGGCTAATCTGGAAAAAAGAGCGAAGGATCTTGAACATTATTCCAGAATACATGACGTTATCACTGGACTGTAAATCAAGCTCTGGACATATGCCAGTGCTGTGATGGTGGATAGCGCTGGTGAGCCCGGGGACGTGGACGTGAGCTCTGTGTAGCATCGGGTAGCTGTCTTCCTGGAGTCCAATGGAATTGGTCTAAATTGATGAATGTACAAAGGCTTTTTTGTACATGTTGAGCCCTGTTTGGCAAAGCAGTTATCAAACTCTGATAATCCAGTCATGCTTTGATTGATTTTTTAAAAAAGAATTCCCATATACATGTTACAAAATGCAAAAACAGATATGTATTCAATATTTTGTTTTAGATATTGAACTAGTAAAGACTGTGACTGTTGAGATCTCTAAACCTTTACTTTTCATCTTTAATCTTTCCTTTAAAATTGGATTAGATCCCAACAGCATTGAAGAATAACAAAGTTCCTCTATTGTACAGTAGTAGTAGGAAACTCCCTTTCCCATCAATTCTATCAAAAACATTTTAATGGTGGGGTTAAGAAATGCATACTATTACTACATACTGCATTACTATTGAAAAGTCAAAACAGGCTTACAAGTAACTGATCAACAGCACAAACCTTAATGGAATTCTTTGAAGAAGTTAATATCATTGATAGAAACAATTTGCTCTTCCTGTCTTTGTGCATCTATGAAAGGCGTTGATGGCATGAAATATAACGTATTCTCATGAAAACTGGACATAGATAAAATTAGGGACTGGCATTAAGGTTGGCAAAATGCTACTAACAAAAAAAAGGAGTAAGTACCACGTACAGTGTTTGACTGTCGTGTTGGTGTTCCACAAGGGTCAATGCTAGGCCCCAGACTTTAATTCATCTGTGATCATTTCTACGATAACAAGAAAACTGGAATTCATCTGTAAAATTTAAACCTTCACCTTTTGAACACTTTTATCTGATTGTGACACTATAAAAATGTGGTCAGGAGTAGGTTAATATTACATTTAGATAAAGCAAGGCTAATGGTGTTTAACAGCAACAATGTTCATTAACTACATTTATGCGATTGACAAACTTAGGAAGACTTGCTGAATCCATTATATTAAATAAAGAGGGATCAGCTGAATATCACTGTACAATAAATCCCTTTGCAATCTTTGTAGTTCATTAGTTTGATCAAATTTGAGTTTCTCTTCCAAGGTTTGGGGAAATACTCATAAAGGCACATTGAAAGCACCTATTATTTTGGCAGTAAAGAGCCATTTGAACATTTTGTAAGGTTAGATTTTGGGATCATACTAATCCCTTTTTTCTTTTTAGCTTGTAGACATCTCCGTTACTCTTGCAATAATACAATTCAGTCAGTGTTGCACATGTTCAAATCCAGAAAATGTACAGCTAATGTTTTCTAATGGAGATTAGCTGCTCCTTCTCAAACACAGTCTTATACATGTATTTTCTTTATTTCATTAATTATCAATTCATTTTTCAAAGAAAAATTGCTTTCTTTTGTACTTTTTACTTGTTTATGTGGGTGTGTCAGAGCTGGTTTGTGAAATTCTTGCTGCACAGAAAATGTATTTATTTATTTGTTTAAACATTTGGTAAGCAATGGGAGATGCCTTGAGATGCCACTCCTTGTTTTCAGAGAGATCCTATTGTTAGGTTTAACAAAAGAAAAGCTTACAACTTAGATTTAGGTTACATAACAAACAAACCAAAAAAAACACATAAAAGAAATACACATTATGATACAAATCAAGTACACAACACGTGCTCACTCATACATACAGACATAATAGCTCTCCGTTTTTTTTCCTTCATCCCAATAGGCTACAGTTTATCGTCCCACTCCATCTATCTTTTCATTTATTTTCATAGCGTTCCCACAATGATCTTTTAATTATGAATATGTCGTTTGCAGCCCAAGTTCAAAAACCTGTGTCATTTTCTAGAAAGAGCGGCAGGAGTTCATTAGAAATCTACCTCTGAGTAGTGGGCAGGACAGTTGACACGTAGTAAGCCCACCCTCATTTGCCATTATCCATCAGTTTACTTGCTCTCCCGCAAGCCCCTCACAACCTCAACCTGACATTACCGGTGAATCAGAAACGGCGAGCAATATCGGAGCTATCCAGCTGTACAGTTTTGAGCTAGACGCACCTCAGACAAGGAAAACAGACATTCATGAACATTTGTTCACAAGTGGATGCATCAGAATGAAGCGGAGCAGGGAGCTTGTGGTTTGCCTTTGTAGCTTCTACGTCACACAAACAAGTTTTTCCCACTGCTCCTGATTCACAATTACAAAACAAATACTCCAAAATGCAAATTTGAGCCTTTTTACTTTATAAATGTCCTGTATCATGAGGAAAATGCTAGAATAACACTATAAACACCAGAAAAACAAATTTTAATCGGAATAGGTCCTTAACAATTTAAATATATTCAATCAACTCAAAACATAATAGATGTTAAATATACCGAATAGGAAAGAAGATAGAAAAAAACATTTTAAATCATCCATGATCATGGAAACAAAAAAAAGAAAAAAAAAGGTTGGTTAAAAATGTGTAGACTAAACAAAGATAAGTGAATATATAGTCAATAAGGCTAAATGGTGACATCGGATGTATAATGAGCCATTTAACCTCTGCATTGAACATTGTCTTGTTTAAAAAAAAATATCGTGTTTTCCTCACTTGATCTTTGTTATTTGTAGTAAAGACTACATACATTCTTGACCACTACTGCCCCCTATAGGTGGAGGTCGGTAAAGTCATTTTAAGCCGCACCTTGATGGATTTACTACACCGTTACTACCATGCTCAAAATGTATCGTTTCTTATTCCGTTTTACTAAATGTCTCAAAAATATAATGCTATAGTTAAATTGAACACAGTCCTTCAAAGTGAGAGGGACTTCTGTGCGGCCGCAGCAGGAACAACGCCTCTTTTCTCCTCCTACCGTAATCCTCGTGGAGCTCCTCTAGCCCTAGTTTGTGGGGGTCACGTGACCACACGGTGCCGTGCTGAGCACGAGGAGGAAGAGGGGAGTTGGGCAGGTCTTCTTGGGCGGGGTTTCCTCTCCTTTCAAGTCTACTCATAAGAGCACAGGCACGCGAGCGGGTGGACGTCGTCGCCCTGGACGGAATCTCTTTTTTTCGTGTAACCCAAGGGGAGCCATTTCCCCCACCTCCCCCTCCATCTTTTCACTATTTTCCTCTCCTGTTTCTCGTCCGTTTCGAGCCACGCACTGGCTGAGGTAGTAGTTTGTGCTGTTGGTTGGGTTGAGACACTGCCCGCTATGGAGATGACTGCGCAAGCTACTGCCTTGCTAGTGCTGGTGCTTCACTTCAGAGAAGAAAAAGAACGACTAAAGTCCCGCATTCTGCGCTGCTAGCCGGGTCTTCAGGTAAAGAACGGATGGAACCACCTTTGAAATTCTAATATTTGTAAATGAAACATCAATTTGGACTGGAAGTACACTGTGACAGCCGAAGTTGCCCTCGAACTATATTTTGTCTCTTTCTTGTGTCACGTGCTCAATAAACAGTCTGCGGAATAGCAGTCCTATATTGTGTAGTTTTATTTTCACGCGAGATTTCGACAAAGAGCGTAAATGTTCTGAAACGACTCGGTTAAGATGTGGTCGATGTATATGGATGGGGTTGCTCGGCCATGCGGGTGGGCTTTGTAGAAACTAAGCATGTAGGTCAGCAGTACTGTTGCTATGAGCAGAGGAGTGACGTGGCTCCTGCTGCCCACAGAGGTGTCCTGCTATCTATCTGATCCTCACGAGCTGCACGTGCATACCACCAGACCTGTGCATGTGTATTTTCTGCTCCTAAACACAGAGTTCAAACAGTTTTCATCATTCATATATATTTATATATATGGGTGTGTCCACGTATTCCCACAATCAAAGACTGCTCAGGTTGGGGAACACATTGCTTTCCTTTTGGAGTTAACCCCTAAAATCTTCCCTTGGTTGCTGTGTAACACATCCGACGAGCCAATCACAGCGCCCCTGACAGGGGTGGGGACCAGAATGGGTAATGAGCTTTGATTGGCTAGCAGCCTGGGTCGTTGAAGCCATGCAGGGGCTGCATTCTTGAGTGGAGACCCCAGCATCTCAGAGTCAGAAGCTGATAGAGGAAACCAATCCCTGCTTCAAGGATAAGTCACAGAACATTTCTGCAGAAGTTCACACTTGGTATGATTTCATGACAGAGTTCTGCCCACTTGCATTTATGCGCTTATTCTATAGAATAACAAGCACTTAAAGTTAAATATAAGCAAATCTGCAAATAAACCACAAAAATAGACTCAATGCTTGTGTGAACAACCAATAGGTATAATAGTTATAAGAGCCCTTTAGTTGAAGATGGAAGCGCTTTTCATCCTATCCTGACTGTAAAATTCTGGAAGCAGCAGAGGCAGCCCACAGTATGGTGGATCCCATCCATCTCTTGTCAAAGCTTTCATTTGAGCCAGGCTGCAAATAAATCCTACTTCAGTCTGCCGAAGCCCTAAAGCAGTAAATCTGAGGTGGTGGAAAATCTGCCTGTTCCTGATTGATATCACAGCTGCAGAGCTGATGTAGAACCACTTTTGATTCATGTCTGACGCTCCCCACCTGCCCTCAGACACGCTGCCACAGCTTTAATTTTTATGAATTTGATCTGACGTCGACTGACGATGTAATCTTTTGTTTTAATGAACATTTGCTTCGGGAAAAACAACACTTGTGGGGAGGGATATTAGGTATCAAAGGAATCTTTTGAATATTGAATCATTTTAAACTCATTTCCCCCAAGTTCAATCATAGCTGACATTAGTAGAGCTAATATTACTGTATTAAAAATACATTTTTTTTTACCTTTAAGTGAGGGTTAACTCCTTTTTTTGAAATCAGACATTCTATGAAAAAAATACTATTTCTGATTGAAAGAAAAAGGATTGTAATTATGGCCTTTTCCCCATATAATCTGACATGAAGCGTTCAGCCACACCAAAAAAAGGAAAAATCCTAAAGATTGATGTTATCGCTTCACCTCGTTGCCTTCTGCTTTAAAGAGGTTGAAAAAACACAACTCGAGCCGTCTCGCTCTGCACCACAGTGATGAACTGCGCTACACTCTCTGTTTGAAGAGATAAGCATCTTTACTCCGGGCCCACTCAGCATCTCTTTCAGATCTGTCCACGGGTGGGGTGGGAGTGCTGCGACCTTGGAAAAACAACACTGGAATCGACTGTGTCATCGCTGCCGTCATCCAATCTGGACCACACACACATGTTTGGTGTAGGAGTGTAGTGCCAGATCGGTGCTGGCCTGACTGGAGGAGGATGCGGCGCTGATTCTGCAGGGACCAGATGGTCCTTCAGCTCCTGCCGAGGACCCACGGGTGCACGGACTACAACAAAGACATTTTGTGGTCTCCCGATTGTTTTGGAAAGGCAATCAGAAAGTGTCGCTGCCTTTTAGACCACTCTTCTTTTTAACCCACGACAATTTGAAATGTAACAATAAAAACAGATTTAAATCAAAATGTAAGAAGATAAACTAATCTGAATAACGCCTTAATGAAATCCAATGTTTTTTTTCTACAGCGTCTGTTCTTGGGGGTATCAAACACTTTTACTGTTTCTACATCAAATTTGTGACAGATCTTTGTTTTTTTCATCTAAACCTCCTGTCTCCCACTTCTATTATCCACAGAATGTTACAAATTGTTGTCTCGATAAAAAGAACCCTTCAGTTTCCACACTTATCCCTTAAAAAATTGGGTGTCAATTGGTTTTCTTTGACATGTTTCTCTTTTCTTCAATGCAGAAAACATTTTTTCTGCATTTCTCACCTTGAAGCACTACAGCTTTATTTTTATGCGATGTGACACATTGTGTCGAAGGTATTTCAGCTACTCAGTCTTTTCATAAGAACAAAAGTGTTTTTCTGGTGCTTTTTTAGCATCAAGTTACATCTCTGAGAGATCTTGTATTGTTTTCATGAGGGGACATTGTGAATGAAAAACTTTGATCTGCATTTAGCTGTGAGAATATAACTTCTTATTGCATGGAGGTTCTTTATTATGTATAAAAAATGTATATGTAAAGTTTATGACATGCAAGTTGAAACAAGATGCAGAAAAAAGAAAACTACTTTTAACTAAAAATGTAATTAACACATTTTCTTTTTGAATTTTACGTGGTTCATAATTCTTACACATTTGCCACATACTTTATTTTGAAAATATTTAAAGACACTTCTTTTTTGAAGACACTTATTTTATTTTGTTTTTTGTTTAGACACTTAATTCTAACATCATAAAAATACAAGGAAAAAACACAAGAGAAGAAAGTTTGAACTTTTTTAATGTCCTTTTTTATTTCACTTGTTTTTCTTGGTTTTTAAAACAGTACAAATTGTATTGATTTTGGAATGATGTACATAACTTACAAAAAAAAAACAGTTTGTCAGTCCCAAAGTTTACCAACATAAGCAACTTTTACAGCAGTTAACATAATGATATAGAGAAAATAAAAGCCTATTTGTTAGATGGGATTTGCATCTTTTTGCGCTTTACAAATAATAGGGATTCTTATTATTAGAGGCACCTCTTGTCATTGGGATACATGTTTACTGTTTTCTTGGGTTTTTATGTTAGATCTTTGGATGGCACAGTTAAATGACATTGAAGGAGCTGCTTAGAGGAAGTTTGGGGTGTTTTTGAAACTGTTGAGTAAAACTCAAAGACAGCTGGGACAATCAGAAAAAAATCTAAATGTGTTGGTAAAAAAATCCTCATTGCAGCATCTGCTTGAATGAACTTTCTGAGATTTAAGCATTCTGGGTAGTCTAAATTCCTCCCATCCTCCTATGTTTGAGCTATTCGAAAAAAGAAAAACATTTGAAAGCAAGAGGTAGCACAATATTTAAAGCAGGAGGAGATGTCGTGGGATTAGTAGCTACAAAAAACTCAGACTGCATCTATTTGCGTAATCTGTTAGTGTTTCCTCAATGAAGTTGATTACAATTGCAGATGCCTTGTTTTCTTTTCTACACACTGTACACATTCAGCCACATTTACCAAATGTTTTGTGCACATATTTACATTTCACATTTACAAGTATTGTGCATTAGTAACAGTAATCCCCAGATGTATGCTACCACAGCATATGTGCAAATCCAAGATCCCCACCTTTTACCCAGAAACAAGTGACTTCATCAAGATTGTAAGTGGTTCAAGTCTTTGACAGCATGGTTCTGCCTCTTTGCATCAGAGAACTAGACTAATCATAAAGACACTTGGACAGGAATCCCGCTCATGACAGGAAATTTCTTGGATAATTCTGAAAATCTTTACAAAAAAATAACAAGAATGGATGGGGAAAAAGCTGAGAGGTTGTGGTGTCTCTGCTTGGCTAGTTTTGCTTGTTTCCGTACATAAGGGGAATAATGAAGACGGAGATATCGTCTCCGGAACCTAATCTGTCGTTGGAAATCCTCCAGCCTCGATCCTTCAGCACTCCTCGAGCTCTCATGATGAGGTCTTGAGCTGCCATCGTGTACCTGATCGAATGAAAGCAACACCTGGTTAGACTGATGCCAGATTGAGCTGCAAACAGCGCATAGATATGTACAGTGTTTGTAGACCCACTCCAATGGAAATTGGGTTTTTAACATCTTCTTGTGGCATTTTTCTGATGATGGAGGACATATATGAATGAAAATTAAGATTTAAACTGCATTTATAAGTATTTCTATATTCTTTTCGGCGTGAATCAGGATCAGATTTAAAAAAATGCTGTTTGAAAAAGATTGGATTTGTAAGGTAGAAAATACACCGGGCGGGCCACAAGCTCCCTGTTCCGCTCCATGCCCATGCATCCACTTCTAGAAGGCTATATCTATATACGTCTTTGTTTTCCTTGTCCAAGCTGGCGTCTGGCTCAAAACTGTAGCTCGAATGATGCTCGCCATTTTTGTTGCAGTTGGAGGGTGTGAAAGATTGTACGCTAGCTTAAGAAAGTGACTGATAATGGGAAGGGCGCAGGCTTACTCTCTACCAAAAGTCCCGCTCACAACTAGGAGGCAAATTTCTTATGAGCTCCTGCAGAAACTATGTCCTAGAAAATTACAAGTTTTTAGATTTTGGCTAAAAATGACAATCATAATTAGAATACCTCTGGGAACGATTTTTACAATAGATCAAAAGATGATCAGAGTGGGTTTTAACAGGAAAATATAAAATTTTTGGAAAAGTGCTTATAATCATAGACTAAAATGTTTGAGAGTTTCTTATGGAAGAGAGGAAATTCAGCTGTAACTCATGATGAACAAAACTTGCCTGTGCTGATCGTCCGCGTCACAGTTCGCCAGGAAACTACTGACCGCTTCAGATACTTCCTGGTTGGAGAGGACATCCCAAAGGCCGTCAGTTCCCATCACCAAAACGTCATCAGCCCTATGCTCCCACTGCGATAAGGGATAAACTTTAACCTGAAGGTGGAGACAGGAAAAAGAAAAAGAAAAACTAAAGTCTTTTTGTTTGGCGAAAATGCTAAGAGACAGTAAACAATCTGGCACTTCTCATGGTTTGTAAACACTGTCTCCTGCCAGCCAAAAGCGTTTCTGCTCTTCTACTTCCAACCCCTTCTTTCTTTTCTTTATCAAAGCCAGTCAGCAGATTTTTGAAGATGTTTATGTTGGACTGTGAGAGGCAGAGCACAGCCTGAACCCTTGATCTTCATTTTAAACTATGTTCTGAGGTTGCCATATCCTTGCAGTAGCCGCCAGTTTCCTTTTTTTTTTTTTTAAACAAACAAAGATCCATTTTATTCCTTTGCCACTTTTTACACTCTTCATTCAAACTTGGCTTGTCGTTTGCCTGTTGGAGTAACTGTATTGGAAGGTGGAGAACAGCAGAAGTTCATGTGCAAATTGCACCCATTTGTTTGCATGCTACAAATAGTAACCAGTAACCAGGGCTGGAACAGGCTGACCGGTAAAATGAGAGCTTCGACTCCGACTGACCTCTCTTCACCACAACCTTTCTAATACAAATGCTGCATTACTCCAGAAGCTCCACCCCTTTTTGAACAGAGCTACCAGATACTTTAACACTTCCACCTGGTGACGACTGAATCCTAACTTAAAAGAGGCCTTCCACCTTTTTCAAGCTGAGAGACTTTCAAGATCCCCTGAGGATTCTAACAGGTTTTATCAAACTCCTCCCACACCAGTTTCAGCTTCAGTGACAGCCTGGGTGCTGGCTGCTTAGTCTCTCTGTACCTCCTTCAGCTTGACCGCCATTTGAATTTCCCTTAGTCCAGCTCTGAATCTGAGACCTGTTTGCTACAAATGAGACATCTGGGATCATTTGGACATGCAAACCCCTGTATCTTGACGAGGTGTCAATCCGGCTATGGGTTATTTATTTTTTATTTTTTAAACACTTGTATTTTAAGCCACTAATATCCCACTTTCGAATCTGCAACCCCAAACATTTTGGGTTAGTTGTCAGAGACAAAATCATTGACTGTATATGAGAACTGGACTGAGTGAGTGTGATGTCGTCCAAAGAAAACAGCTTTCCAGCTTCGACGAAATTTTTCTGGCTTTAATTAAACTAGGTCAATTTAGAGGTCGTTTTTTTTTCGCAATATGGATGTCGCAATTTTGGAACCAGACAATGACATTAAGCAGTGATTGGTTCAAGTCAGTCTGAGTCAACATTTCTATAGCAACTACTGTCACCAATCAGGAGTGAGCTTGTTGGAAGTCCTTACCCTTTCCACTTGAAAGCAGGCTACACGAACTCTGCCAATCAATTTTTTAAACGTCCAACGTGAGATACTTTTATTGAGGCATCAGTTCATAACTTGAACGACTTTCACAAAAGAAAAAATATAGTGAAAAAAAAATTAGGATTAGCAAGAGAATGCTAACAAAAGTTATCACAGCCAGAATGGTAATTCTGACAAATAGAATGACTGAGTAAAAGCTGTTTTTTTCTCTATAGAAGTCCTTGGGATTTTAGCTTCTTGGAACAAGCAAGTACTTCCTGTTTGGAACGCAAACTAAGTCCAGTTCTCATTTGCTGTCAATGGAAAAAATGGTTTTATGTTTAAAACAAAAAAAATCTGCACTAAATTAACAGTTTTGAATTTTCACTAAAGCTAAAACTACTTGCAATTGGAGGTCATCATTAGGCTCAACCTTTTCTGGGTTATTTTTAAGCAAAGTGCTTCTATTATTACAGTGGTACCATATGCCAGACACTGCTTTCCAAGTGATTGCAGTTTAAAAAAGCTCTCCTTGAACACAGCAAGTAAAAACAAGACCCCGTCTGCTTGCACTACCTTATTCTAATTTTTCTGCTGCTGTGGTGGAGCGAGCTTTTACAGCAGACCCTCCAATTCCCTGCTGAGGCTGCTGTGCGGAGGACAACCTGTGATTGGAGCTAAAGGAATCAAAATGACCTCTGCGTGGGCCATACGCCTCAGACCTGCAATACGCTTTGTTACACGAGTCGATTCCTGGGGAACAAAAAGAACATGAATGAGGCTATCAATCAGTGGACCTTTGGACCGTGCTCCAAAACATCTCTGGTGAAGGAGTAATGACCCAAGGCCTTGATTTCAAACCACATGCTTCACATTTGATGTCTTTCTCTGTGAGCTCTTTTCTGTCACAGTTTGGGAAAAATTAGTAATTCTAACTCGACATGTTGCTGGAGGGTTTTCATCGCCCCTCCCGAGGATGCTCCCACGCATGTTGTGTCTTTTGTATTTCAAATCAAACATGACCTCTGACAGCCATTTTTCAAAACAGTATTATCAAAGTTTCTTTAAGGAACATGAAGAAAAGAGGTCGAACTCGAAAGGGAATGATTGAAAAGTCAAGAGAGCTCTTGGCCTTCGCCACTGCTGCAATCACGCAGAGCGGAGGAGAAGGCGGCGGGGCTAAGGGGTTAAAGTGTTTGTTGACCGCACAGTTCACCAAGTGGAATGTTAATGACAAAAAGCATTCCTTTTGTTTCAACCTCCATGGATGTGAGTTATCCCAAAGTCCAGATTACTAGACAAGGTCAGATAAAGCCATATGATCTAGAAGAAAAAAGGCTTTTAGTTCATAAAGTGAGGTCACAGCCTTTCATGACAAATTTAAGTTCTATTTAGAGGGTTTGTCAGACAGACAGGAACAAATCGGACACATATTCTCACTAACAAGTTTACCAAACAACAATTCTATATTTTATTACAATCAATTTTGAAAGTGAGACAGATGAACCCGTTTTCAATGCTTTGCATGGGGCTGGTCTTTACACAATTTCTGCATAATACAATCCCAATGATGTTTAAGTTAATGGAATATCATGTTTGATATCATACTTCAAAAGAAAATTAAAACTAAATGCTAAGACTTTAAAAAATAACAACAGTAAAAAAAAAATTGAATCCATGAAATTGGTTTGGTTGAGAAAGGGCAGCAAGATGGTGCAATTTCGGAACATTTCCTTTTGAACATTTTTTTGTCCTTTTTATGAAATCAGAAAACATGTAATTTGTCAGGGACTACATATTTGTTGTCAAGATGTTTACAGTTGCTCTGTGAACCCATTTGATTCGCTTGAGGGTGCTCACCTCACCCAATCACATCTAAGATCTTCCTCTGCTGCCACGGAAACCAAAACATGAAGAGAATCAGAGAAAAAAAAGGTGAATGGATTTCATGATTGGTTTTGTTATTTGGTGCTGCATTTAGGAGTCCAGTATAGTTTTATTTAAATAACCAATATCTATCATCTTTACTATTAAGATGGAAAGTATTTGTCATGCCCTAAAACAATGTAGCTGTTTCAAATGGTTCCATGACCTCAGTATGTAGCCATCTATCCATCCATCTTTGTCAGAACTAGCAGCAGTCTAAGCAAATATGCCCAGACTTCCCTCTCTCCGGCCACTTCCTCCAGCTCCTCTGGGGAGACCCAGAGGCGTTCTCAGGCCAGCCGAGACACAGTCTCTCCAGCGTGTCCTGGGTCTTCCCCGGGGCCTTCGCCCAGTGGGACATGCCAGAACACCTCTCCAGGGAGGCATCCAGGAAGCATCCAGACCAGATCCCCAAGCCACCTCAACTGGCTCCTCTCATTGTGGAGAAGCTGCAGCTCTACTCCTTGCTCTCCCTGGTGACCGAGCTTTTCCTACTCAGCTCTCTCTTCACCATGATGAACTGGCACAATGCCCAGCAGATGTGACACCAATGCAGTCGTCAATCTCACGCTCCGATCTTCCCTCATTTGTGAACAAGATCCCAAGATACTTTAGCTCCTCTACCTGGGGCAGGAGCACTCCACCCACCCAGAGTGGGCCAAGTACTTTTCTTTGGACCTGAGTAAATAATCGTAACAAATACCAAACTTTATGGGAGCTTCTTCTAACAGCAAGTGTTACAGCACGTTAGAAAGGTTGTTGTAATGCCTCAGTAATCATTTTGGTTGTTCAAAACTAACATATAACAGTCTCAGGAGACTTCTATAGAGCGGAAGAAGACAAATTCTAAGACGACATCATCATATCAGCTAGGAAGCACGGTGGTGAAAGCATTATGGTTAGTGGTTATCTGGTTGTATTTGAAACGTTTTGCAAAGCAGTGCATACTTGTATTATGTAAGGATGATAACCCTCAGATTACATTGGGTCAATGTTACAGCTGAAACATGACAGAAACATCCAGGGAAAAGAACATTAAAAGTCCATGTATAGTACACAGAGAAAGAAGAAGAAGGGAGAATTGAGCTAACCTCTGGGCAGCAGGACAGGAAGGGCTTGATATAAATGTTGGAGTCGTGGACTTTAAGATTGTGGTCCCCGAGACCTCTCGTGACCCCAATGGTCGCCAGCACACGAGCCTGCAGGAGAAGAGAGGCATGTCGATTAGAACTCAAGTCACACAGAGTAGAGCTCTAGTGGTTCAGTGGTTGAAGTCCATCAAATCTAACTGCTTAGAAAGAAGATGAAGGGGGATCATGGAAGTCCCAGAAAAAAAAAGTACAACTTTGACAGATTTGATCTTTGTCTGTTAACTGAAGTTTTACTCAAAAGCTTTTTGAATTTCAGTACTTTACTTTAGACTTCTTTGTATCCAACCGATCAAATGCTTCATAATGGTTTTAAAATGTGAAATATTTACCGTATTTTTTGGAGGATACGTTGCAGTTTTTGCATAGTCTGGCCAGGAGTGAAACTTACATGTGACTTTTTTAAAACATAGATTGGCTTATACATTTGTTCGTCTCCCACTGACAATATCTCAAACTTCAGTTTTGTTTAACTACAATCTTGCTGTTTGTACTGCTGTGCATTAAAGTGGACAGCAGGGATGAGCTGGGATAACTGACTCCACAGTTCATGGAGGATGCATGAGTGCAAATGAAGCCTGGCGTGATGGAGCCTGGATGAGTGTGTGCTCCATTGCATTTCAAGATGGTTGAAAGCTCTTCCAGCAGTGAAAGGCGAAACATCCCAAGATTAATTGCTAAATGCTGGGGCCCAGCAGGCTGGACTTCGAAGTAGTCTGGTGTTTTCTCTCCAAACACAGAGCTGCTGTGCTCTGTGCAGCCATCCATCCACCAGACCACTGCAGATGTGAGTGGGGTGGACACAGACTTTGCCACATTATCCCACTCCTATCAGCACTTTGTATCACTCAAAAAAATTCACCCAATATTCCCCGCCTGTTGTAGCAAACTCATAGTGGGCCACCTTATGGTCCAGAAACAAACTGTGAGGCTATTGGATCAGAGATATTTTCTTAATTTTTGCCCAGAATGTCAATGCTCAGGGCAAATAAGATCCATAAATGCTCCTCGTGGCCTCGGAGAGTAGCAAGGAGGGCACTGACTAATGGTACCCAATGAAATCTGACTACAGGTGAGGCACTCAAGGCCACCGTGGTGACTGCGCCGCCAAGCTCCACTTACCTTCTTCCCTTCGCCGTAGATCAAGGGAAATTTCAGGTCGTCCTCCTCTATGGTTTTGTATGCCCTGCGCAGAGAAAAGGAGAGGCTTTAAAAGGCTTTGCTTTGTTTATGGAAGAAAATGCCCCTGGAGATGCATTACTTCCATGGCCCATTCAGGGCCCACGCTGCAAAGGCGAGAAAGAGGAAGGATAATGTCTGGAGAAACCATCCAAACATCATCCACACAAGGCCTTAGAGTGACTCTCTTTTGTTTTTTGCAGCCAAGTGATGAAGAAGACAGTTATAATTGTTTTTTTTTCTCCTTCAGTTGGCTGCAGCAGTTGTGTGCATGAAGTGAAAGGCTCTTAAGTCTGACTCTGGTCATATTTTTATCTATTAGTGTTCCCAGTGGTCTTTAAATTATTATTATGCAGTTTTTAGCCAAAATCAGGACATAGTTTCTGTCGCGCAGCAGGAGATCATTCGAATTTTTTCTCCGAGTTGTGGGCGGGACTGTTGGTGCAAGTAAGCCTTCCCCCGCTTCCCATCATCCATCTGTTCGCACTCTCTCCTGCCCGCTTACAGCCCGTCAGAATACCAACTTAATATTAGCAGTGCAACAGAAATGGCGAGCAATATTGGAGCTATCCAGCCATACAGTTTAGAGCCAGATGGAAAAACAAAGATGCACATGAATCTAGCCGACTACAAGCGGATCCATCAGAATGGAGCAGAGCAGGGAACTCGTGGCATGCTGTAGTAGCTTCTAACTTTTTCAAACAGCATTTTTTGGTTGCTCCTGATTCACAATGATGTGAATAAATAAATACTCAGAAATGCGTTTTCAAGCTTTATCTTCTTTATACATGTCCTCCATCATCAGAAAAATGCCACAAGAACATGTTCAAAACACCATTTTCATTGGAGTGGGTCTTTATATGAATGAAGGATGGCTGAATATCCACATTTCCTCCACTCTTCAACTCTCAGAGCAATATTTAAACTTTTCCCTCTGATTAATAATTCAGAATGTTCACACAGGAAAATGGATCAAGCAACCGGATGGAAAATGAAAACAATAAATGCAAAAAGAAAGAAGCTTTTTATCTCCAAAGGTACAAATGCTCTGTTAAATGATACTGCTGTATTAGAAACATTAGAAATTAAAAGTGATTTCCAGATGAAAGCATTTTTTATTCCCTTCTCACTCCAGCTGCTCCAAGTTTCCGTTTGGCTCAGATTAAGTTGGTCTGAGCTAAATTTGAAAAAGCAGGTTTCTGCAGACTGAAAAGTGGAGAAATTAGACAAACGAATGACTTTAATGACATTCAGAAGCTTAAAGTTTTTAACGTGTTTGTAGCATTTTTCTGTAGGACATTTATAAAGACAATGAAGCTTACAATCACATTTCTAAGTATTTCTTTATACAACTTGTTGTGAATCAGGAGCAGACAAAAAATATGTGTTGGAAAAACCTTGTAGGTGTGACATAGAAGCTGCTATGGCAAGCCACAAGTTTCCCGCTCTGCTCCATTCTGGTGGATCCGCTTGACATTGTCCAAGAAAATGACAGGCTTTTTGATTTTGGCTAAAAATAACATAATCATAATCAAAAGACCGCTATTACAATAAATCAAAAGATGATTGGAGCGGGTCTTTAAAACATATCTGCTCTTTGCAGCAGTCTCGTGTTCCTTGCACACCGCACTGCAGAACAGGATGGTTTTCACATTACTGCTAGTTCCACTCTGAGAGGCCATATGTTTCCACCTCAGGCGAGCACCACAATGCTGCCCTCAGCAGTTATTGTAACTATCGCAGCAAATACAAGCCACAGAACACAAAAATACAGCCTGAGATTCCTGCAAGTGAGGAGAGAAAAACAGCTCACTGTAGACTTTCCTCCTGAGTGTTTGCTGTGTGGAAAAAACACCGCTCTCAGTTTGCTGCTGTGAAATTGAACCCCACCTTTGAGAGAGGTTCGTCTACCTCACTTCTCACTTCAAATATGTAAGAAAAAAATAAAGAAATACTTCTATGAATTTGTCAAATAACACTGAAGAAAATGGATGGAATCAGGTCCATCTGACCTGAAGGAGCAAACATGGCAGAAATCCACTCCCCTGCCTGAAAGTGCAAAGCCAGCAAGAAAAGCTCCTCAAAGGCTGCACTGTTTGACCACAACACAGAGCGTTCTCACACTCCAGGGCTGTTCAGAGGCCGGATGTATTTGCAGGAATGTGTCACTGACCAACTGGGTGGGAGTGTTTTGTGCGTGGGAGGGGAGAGGAAGAGAGGTGTACTGGGAAGCGGGGCAGAAGGGAGTTGTGTCATCTTCTCTGCAGGTGACCGAGAGGCGGCAGGAGATAAGAAGACTGATCTCATCTCCGCTCGATGTGAATCTGTGCAGCTGAGAAGCACCAGAAGTGTGTGTGTGCACAGCGTTGCAGCTCAGACTCATACCGTTAATAGACACACATCCCCTTCCGAGCGCAACCACATACCTGTCTGAAGCACTGTGGCAGCTCAAGTAAATAAACTTTGTAAATAAGACAACTTTGCGTTCATGTGGACTCAACGGTGCTTTCAGGAACAAGGTAAAACCAGAGGAAATACCACGCCTCTAATGGAACTCCTTGATTTCTCCTGCAAATGCTAACATCAGCATCCATCATAAAAACATTACAGCCACACCAGTCATGACAAACTACCTTCAGCACCAAGCGCCGCAGACGGTTTGGCACCCATGAAGCCCTGATCCCAAAATGATGGAGCTCTTCTGGGATTACAAACGTGACACAAGCATCACACAAGCGGAGGCAGCCTGGGGCGGCTTTGAAAACGCCTTAAACGCCATAAAATGTCCAGAACAATCTGGAACGCAGCTTGTATATTGGATGACAATAAGGAAGAAATGTCAAACGTCTGTGACTTGACAGTCGCCAATCATTATTCGATTTTCTGCTTTAGACCTTTTTCCCAATGCTGTCAGACAAAATGGTGACATCACAGATACTGTGTAATGTTTTTTTTGCTGGTTTATGAGAATAGACTGGCAAAGCTGACAACTAAATGCTGTTTAATACCATTCTACTTAAAAAATAAAAGGTAAGCTTACCAATCGTAACAAAAATTTGTAAAATGTTTATTTTATAAATGTCCTACCCAACAGTATTCATTTTTCTCTCTTAGATCATTCACAAATCAAAATACACATTTAAGTAATCCTTCCTGCAGAATACTGCATAACTGCTTCCCCAAATTCATATGGACGATACTAAACGAGTCGTGGATCATTTCGCTCTTACAACCCGGTCACGGTTAGACGAGGGTACTTCAGTACTTTGAATGCTACTTGTTTGATTATGAAGGTAGTTAAGATTTTTATTCTTCTAAATTTATGCTAACAATAATGATGGCTTTCTTCAACGGGTGAGTTGTAGAGCTTCAGCAGATCTTTTTTTCCCCCGTTAAAGTTGCTTACTATTGTGTGATCATCCCGCGTAATTTCTAAAATATGTGCAGCCAGTGATGAACTTTTTTCTTGGCCGCACTTATTTTGACAGCCGAACTGCCACACTTTCAGTGTGTCATTTTGCAATCATTCCTGTTTTTGCAATTACCCATTAAAATACCCAGTAAAGCAACAAATATCCCTTAAACAACAGCTTCATTTAGTATTGGACGCAATTCCAATGCAAGCAGACATGTACTAATGTGTATCTTTGCTGCACGTATTGCGTTATTATAATTATTAGTAAGTTTAGTTGATGTGTTAGCATGTTCTTTATGCTATGGTTATCTAAATAATTGTCCACATTTTGCACTAGTATACCAGATTCCTTCTATGTTTCGTGAAGCTACAGTTCCAGTAGTGATGCATGTATATATGCAGTTGTTATCTTTTCCATTTTTATGATTTGTCTTTCAGGAGGAAATGTCTGTTTTTGTCCCCTTTATTTTGTCAAGTACATTTCTCATAAAGGTGGGACATATACCTTAGTGGAACTAATAGTCCAAAAAGTATTGGTACTCTTGGTGGCGCGTAGAGAACAAAAACAAAACAAAAGTTTGAGCCAGGCACTGTGGATGCTTGGTTTGGAATTTCTCTAGAAATTAAGAATTTAAAAAAATGTTTTTTTGTTTTTTACCAAATTTTAAATTATTTTATCATTAATTTGAATTTGCTGTTTGAGAAGAATCAGTTTTGGGAAAATGTGGATTTTGTTTTCCCTGCCAGCACCATGCTCTCTTGGGCTTCTGTTGTTCGGAGGAAGGTCAGCTCAACCATCACTCGCTACGGGCAAAGAAGAGCTGGTTCCTAAAATGGCAACAGTTTTTTTTTCAGTTTTATGAAACTTGTTCAGCTTTGCGACTAAAGACTTTCACTTCATGTTTAGGCCAACTTCCAAAGGAGATGTTAAAATCAAAGAGTTTTTGATTAATTCATTCTGTCATTTTTGTTTGTTTAGATTTTATTTTTTGGTCATATTGCCCAGCCCTATGTGACAGCAGATTCTATTTGATTTTTGATTTATTTTAGCTCATTTGATCTGTATAAAGACAGCATCGGTAACTGCTTTGTAATCAAAAAATTTTTTTTGTCCTTTCCGGTTCTTAGTGAGTCATAAATGTCATTTGAGTAATCTAGATCCATTTTAAACAAATATGGATGGACTCCTGTTCATGTGGTTTATCATTCCTGAAGATACATATACTCTCATTTTGTCATCTATTCCAAAGGGGGAAAAAAGGAATTCTAAATGCCTTCTAACATATAATCTCTTTAGATATATTAAAGCCTTTCCATCCCAGTGGAAGGGTCAACCCTCAAGCAGGAAGAGGGAAGGATACATGTTTCTTCAGTGAAGGGGGAAAAGTCTCCAAAGGATCCATGTGCAACCTGAAACCTTTCACTCCAAGTTAAACCCACTCACTGTTTGTACACATTAGTGCCCACCCAAGATGTGTTCGATGGTTTTTGTATATTTACACCCCTCAGAGGACATGATGCAATCCATTTTAGCGGACTAAAAATAGGCCAAATCAACTTTGACACCCGTGTTGGCGTGCTCTTGTCTCTACACAACCAAAAAACGCTCAGAGATCTTTGTTTTTGTCCTATCATCCTCAAGTTTCCAGCTTCTATCTTCCAAGCGTCTGCACCACACCAGCTGACTGCCTGACCTCCACAACTTTGGGCAAACGATACTGCCTGTAGCCGGAGCCAACGACCACCATTCTAATCTACTGCTCCAACTTTCCGAGAAAGCGTAGGAACAGAAAGCTAGGGAGGGGGAAGAGTGTTGGTCTGTAGGCCTCTGTGGGCTTTTCTTGCAGCGTAGCCTCGATGACGGATGCCTTTGGGGGAATTGGATGTAGCATACACCCACACACACAAGCTGCACAGAAAGAAGGCTGCAGTCTGAAGGCTGAATCTACAATCCTCATCCTCTTGTGTTTACAGAGGACACAATCTGGATCGTTGAAAGATTTAGTACAATAGACGCATGAGAACAATGAGCCATGCTGACGGTAGTAGTTTCAGGACCCAGACTGGGTTGGGGTGAAACTGCAGTAGAACTAGGTTATAGGAAGAATCTGATTAAAAATACATCACAGGCAGTCTGCACTGCAGAGACAGCAGACAGGCAGAGTTCTGGGCCCAAGAAGGAATGCAGCCGACGGCTGACCTAGTTCTGCTAAACTGAGAGGAGTTAAAAAACAAATGAATGGTAAAGGCGTCATAAAAGATAAAGGTCTTCATATCGTTTCAGTTTCCTACTTTATATCAGGTCTCCTTACATTGAAAAAGGGGTTTCACTCTTTAGAAAACATAAAAAACGCAATTTTATGAACATTTATTTTGACTTTTTCAAAGCAAAGTGTACAGTCAGGATATTCAATCTTTTTTCTTGTTAACATTGTTGTTTACTTTGTCAAAACAACATTCTTACACTTCTTGACGGGATTGAAATTTTATTCAGACTGGTTATTACTATCATGATTTAGTAATTAAACCCTGGAGCAAAGAATGAAAGATGAAGTAGGAAAGTATTATAACAGGTGTTGCATTTTTCTTTTGCTTAGTTTTTTTTACATATATATATATATATATATATATACAATTCACAGAATTGTCTGTGATTGATCTGATTCTTCAGTTTCAAACAAAGACACACACATGGACCAATAGACTCCATGCACGGAGCTGTGTGACGTATTTCCGGTTTTAAAATAAGGCTGCTCTTTTATTTCCGGTTGTGGCTAACTGTATGCAAATATCTATGTACTATTCCTGGTATTGTCTAATTTTGGTTATTTCTTACATGGCCGATGTTATTCGCATATATATTTACGTGCGACCAGCATAAATAGTGATAGAAATTCACGTTGACCACATGTAATACGTGCAGCAAAGACGCACGTTGCTGCTTTGCCCGCATGTATTTGAACTGCATCCATGCTGGATTTTGTTGTTGGATGCAGGTATTTAAAATTATACTTAAAGTCCCAATAGCTGTAACGCACCTAGGTGAGTGAAACGTGTTCTCCGTATCCCCTGGTGGACCAAGGAGCTGCAGACATCCAAAAAGGAAAGTTTGTCTTCCTGAAACACCAAACACCTAGAACTCACAAAACACTACCATGTACTGTATGGTCACATGACTTCTGGAGATGAAACGTAGCGACGTTAGAACATTTAAAACTCGTTCAACAGAACTTTTAACATTTAACCAAACTTTGAAGTGACTTTCAGACTGCTGGTTCTACTCCCAGCTGATGAGGAGCCTCTGCTTTCTTCATAGAGCAGCAGCGGCGTGCTCTAACCGTCATCTCGCCTGTCAGACTGCTTTACCTGACACTGAAAATTACATTGACAGAAATGTAGAAACTCTCTGCTGTGAAGGAATGAAAACGCAACTAACAGGTCATAAAGAGAAAGACGGTGGTTATTAGATATGTCTTTCATGCTAGTTAGCATTAGCCTAATGCATTAGTATTAGTAAATGAAAGTGACTATTCGCACTTAATATTTTTTTTCGTTTTTTTTTTCGTTTATTTATTTTTTGGCCGCATGGACCCGGTGGAAAGGTTAAGGTAAGGATTACGGTTATGGTTAATATGTTGGTTTCCGAGTTGTGTCTGCCGATTACTGTGCTCCGGGCACTGGGTGAGTGACAGCTAACATTAATTACGTACGACCAGCAACAACATTTAGCCTTGGAGGCACTTAAAATATGTGCTGCAATCCAGCAATCTGCATACTGGCTTTACGTATTACGTGTCGCCAACATGGATTTCCATCAGTTTTTGAGCTGGTCGTACGTAAATGCATGCGAATAACATCAGCCTTAGCAAATTACCTTTGAAGTTTGCTCTGCAGGATGACACATTAAATTTAAATCAGTTTTTGCCTTTTATTTTGGAGTGTTTAGCTAAATAGACAAACAATGTGCTTAACATAATTTATAGTGACTCTGGGTAGCTCCATAAGACATCTTGTTAACTCCAAATACTCCGCTATTTCCAATGTAAACAACATAGCTGGAAATGATAGTGCCCTCTAGAACTGAACGAGGAAGTAGGTCGTGCATAGAGCCCATAATCTCTGACTTTACCCAAAGGATTCTGGGCAGCAGAAGCCAAGAGGGGAGAAAACTTGACTAGAGTTTGCTCTGTCCACAAAAATGTCTGACTGAATGGGAAAAGTTCAAGTGAGAGTTTTGCTGCATCCAGCCATGGGTCCATCCACCAGTAAATGAAAATAAATACATTTTAAAAAAGCCTCTAATAATTCACAAATTTGACTTCAAAAATAAATTAAAGCCATGAATGGTGTTTTATGGCCTGCAGGCACTACCTGCCTACCCACTGTCAGGTTAATGTAATTTTTAACCCACATTCTTAATGTTTATCTGGTATTTTATATTGTTTCGTTCGGTTTGAGCCAGGGATTCGTGTATTAAATTTTCACAACATTTGGGTAAGAAATGTGTGAGCAACAAAGAAAACGCTACGTTACCAAGATCTCTACGGTAACGCAGATTAAAATCGAAAACTTCCAATTATGAAATTTAAAATTATGCTCAATGAGTTAGGGGGCAATAGACTGAAATCCCAAGGAAAAGTAACATTTTTAGAGGATGATAAAGGTGATTTTTGGAAAATTCAAGATGGGGACCTCTTCCCAAGATCAAAGGTCAACAAACGTTCAAGTGTGGATATAAACTTAAGCTGGCAGTATGTGAGCGAAATTTCATGAAGATCACTCAAACAAAAATGTTCTTTTTCCATATTTCGGATAAATTGCTACATTTCAAACTTTGCCGCGAAGTGGCAGGTCCTGTGGCCATCCAATAACAATTTCAAACCTTCTTTTGGATATCCCTGACACAGGTACAAAAACAGTCACGCTGAAAAAGCTCCATATGGGGTTTGTAACCATTAAATCAGGATTTTAGAGATACCACACGCTGCTTTCAGAAAGCCGTTCTTTGAACTCTCATTTTTCCATAAGACTTGCCAACAACCTTGGACTACCCAGCACAGAAATCACTTGTTTATATGATTCATCCATGACTTCTTCTATCAACAATTTTTGCAAGTCTGAGGATAGATTTACATTTTTTTCCAAACCCATTTGGTATTCTGATAAGAGGGTGTCTTTGCACAGAAAATCCTTCTCAGACCGAGAAAATGTGCCAAGGAGTTTTTCTGGCCTTCCTCCCACAGTGAAACTTCAAGAACTCCTTTTTTTTTCTCCTCCTGCATGTACACAGAATGGGAATAATATCTCTCTAAAAAAAAAAATTCCCACTACCCTGAAGGATTTAAATTCCTATTCTAATTAAAATCGTGTTTTTGGTGTTTTTAACATGTTCTTGTGGAATTTTTCTCATGATGGAGGACATATTAAGAAAATTAAGCTTAAAATTGTATTTCTGAGCATTTCTTTATTCAAATCGTTGTGAATCAGGAGTAGATGAAAAAATGCTGTTTGAAAAAGCTTGTAGCTCCGCGCCAATCTGATGCATCCACTTGCAGACAATTAGATTCATGTACGTCTTTGTTTTTCCCGTCTGAGCTAGCATCTGGCTCATAATTGTACAGGATCGCTCCAGTATTGCTTGCAGTTTTTGTTGCATCTGTAATGGTAGGTTGGGGCTGTGATGGGCTGACAGCTAACAGGCAAATATAAACAGATGGATGATGGGAAATGGGGGCGGGTTTACTTCACACCAACAATCCCGCCCACAACTCAGAGGCAAATGTCTAATGAACTCCTGTCGCTCTGCAGAAACCATGTCCTGGAAAATGACAGGCTTTTGGAAGATGACGAATTCAGAGAAAAATGGGACAAATGGAATACATACAAGAACTCACTGAGCATTGGACAATTTGGATAACATTTTTAGTTTATATTTCTGGAACGGTTGCTGTCATGCATGGTTCCTCCTTTTTTATTATTATTATTTTTTGATTAGTTTGTTCATAAAAATATTATCCATGAAAAAAAAAGTTTGAACACAGTTAAAATTCTGTCACATCTTGTTAAAAAAAGGATTAGAGAGAGACAGACAAACAATAGCAGAGTTCCGTTGACCCACCATCCTGACATGGTGAAGTCGCGGTACAGCATCTTCTTCCCAACTTCCTTCCTCTGCACTCTCCTTGGAAACTCCAGATGTGTAAACTCATTCCCTAATAAGTGGGGCTGCATGTAGGCCTTTGATTTGGGAAGAAAAACAGGGAAGAAAAAAATGATTAGGGGTTTAGGGAAAACAACTCTATGGTCTATAAAGCTGTGCAAGACAGAGAGTCAACAGGAGGCAAGGTCAGGTCTAATACCTGACAGCTGTTCTTGTTAGAAAAGGGTTTTCCTTACTAGAAACTGCAGCCGCTGTCTCTCTGACTCCGGTGTGAACTCTGCCGACACGGGAATGACTTCCCCCGCCCGGATAATGATAGCTCTAAGGGAGAGGAGAACACAGAGCTCTGTTTATTAAGAGGAGGGACACGTGTTGAACGGAAGGGGGCACGAAGAGGTTAAAAGATATAAAAAAAGAGCAAAAGAAAAAAAAGACGCCATACAATGCCTGCATATGGCGCAATTGTGTCGTGCATCTGAATCCCCACCTGCTGTCGCCGGCGTTCCCCACGTAGAGATTCCCTTGCAAGTACAAAACCATCAGTGCTGTGCAGCCGCCTGAGATGTCGTATGTTGCCTTGTCCTTTTCGATCTGCACATCCTAGAGCATACATTATGGAGAACGTGATCCAAACCTCTGCACATCATTGTTCATCATATACATCAAGAATAGTAGAGTTCTGTGTGGCTTTGCTTTTACAAATACTGTTTTCTGTTTATCAATACGACAGATGACGTATAAAAATACGACAAAAAAAACTAACTACAATTTTAATACATACATTTCTCAGAAAAAAGTCATAATTGTTAAACTACGTGAATAAAGTCATAGATTTATACGTTTATGTCATAAATGTATCATTTTGTCCCACAAATTTTAAAGTTGTACATTTATGACTTGATATGATCTTGGTAATTTACGACTTTAAAACAAGTAAATTTATTGAGAAAAATGTCATAAATGTATGAGGTGAAAAATCTTTAAAACATTTAGTAAATATTAAAATTTGCAGGGGGAAAAGTAATACTTTTATGAGAAGAAAAAAAAAATCACAAATTTACCACAAATAACACAAAAACTGCCTATCAGAGCTGTGCAAAAAACAACTCGTAAATGTATAATTTTAATAAACATAAAACTTAAATTTACCAGAAAAAAGTAAGAAAATTTATTTTAAAAAAATATTACAAATTTACGAGAAAAGGCACAAAAACTGTGTATCGGAGCTGTGCTAAGAATAACTTAAAATTTGGGTATGGGTTTTTTTTAAGTCGTAAATTTATTCAAAAAAAGTCAAACATTTACGAGAAAAGACACTAAATTTGCCTGTTTACCTGAGCCATGCAAAAAAAAAAAAAAACTCTTAAATTTATGACTTTATACTGGTAATATTAGATTTTTTTGTGGCACTAATACCACCTTGTACATCAATAAATGGAATCAATATGAATGGAAAGCAAAAGGACAGAGGAGAACATTTAGAAGGGTCACCAGTTTTTACAGCAGTTAATTAGCCTAGATTGATTCAGTGCTAATTAAACTAAAAATGGTTAAAAGAAATTGAGTTCATTAATTAGATGAATAATTAACCTGCCAACATCCCATATATCACAATAGGAAGGTTTTTAACCCTTTCCTGCTCTCTGCAGCTGTGTTCCTCTGACCGTTTAACAGCATCCTTCTCATCTTCTCCGTCACATCAACAGATCGAATGAGACTAAAAATCTTTTGCAAACATATTTGCAGGAAGCCATGTTTTCCCATGAGGAATGTTTACTGGAACTAAATGGAATTGGCCTCTGTTGTGCTGCTGACAACCTTCATCCGCAGACCGGCACAAGAGATGGAGACTCCCCGCTTCCACGCTACTCGGATTCGTTGTGAGAGTGCATTCAGCGCGAGTTCTTTTTATAATTTTTTTTTTTTTTTGGTTTTTTGATCTGTACTCCTGCAGAGACTCCTGACAAACACGACTCCTCAGGGGTAGAGGTTGGGGGATGTCACCTTCATGCTGGATGAATTATGACTCCAGGGTGAGCCATTTGTATTTTTTTCTCCTCACTGTATACAATACTTCCCTGCTTCAGGCAAGTTTTTAATCAGGGGTGTGTTGGTGTAAACATCCACAGCCTTTTTTCTCTGCAGCCCAGCCAGGAAGAATCAAACTCATCTTAATATTAAGTAAACAACAGACATTCTGCCAGGACGCTTAACTCCTACTAAATTGCCAAATATATTTCTGTCTGGTTTGATATCTAAATCATTTTTTGAAAATAATATATTTTTTAAATGTATAAATTATAAAGAACATTGTCTCAAATTGTAGCTGATGTTGCAGAAAGTTGGATTTTCATCATGCTATTAAATTAAATGAAACACCAGGATGCATTTTAAGTAATCCACATATTAAACGAGTCTTTAAAAAAAGGATAATAATAACCCCTTTTTTAAAAATTTTCTTCATTATTAAAACGTACACTTTAAATCAGGAAGAATGTGGGAAAATCATCTCTTTCAAAAGAAAGGCCAAGAAGCTGAGCTAAATATATATGAAGAGGAGATGATTTGATGATGGACAGTCTGGCGTGTAATTAACTGAATTAATTATCTTTTAAGTAATTAGCCAAAGCTGTAGCATTTGAGTTGTTTTTCAAGCCAAGTGAGAGCTTTAGGCAAGATCATGAAAAAAGCTGGCTCCTCTGTATTATAGTTCATAAATACTACCACTGATGGTTATTGCACAGTAATAATATGGTGGAGAAGGAAGCCTTTAGCTGCAATATGTGTATTCTCAGCTATGATTTGTCTGTTATCTATGGAAATATGTTGTAGTTTTCGTCTTTTCTAAGAGTGAACATGCAAAAGAACTAAATGTGTTCCGTGCAAAAGTAACTAAAACCCAAAAGAAATAAATTAGTAAATATCAAAAGAAAAAAAAAGCCAAAAACAGTAACCGTTTTAGGTTCCCTTAACAGAAAATGACATTCTATAGGCCTCCTGATGTGGCATTTTGCTTTGATGAGCTTATAAGTTGGGATCTTTTTTACATTTTCTGAACTATTTTTTTTCAATAAATTATATAATTTTTCTATTATTGTTTTCCCTTATTCTATATTAAATCTTTTTTATTATTATATGTACCATATATATTTTAAGAAAGTGCAGATTAAGAGGCAAAAAAAATCAAAATTTTAAAATAAGGCTGTTAATTTAAAGGGAACAATGCATTAACAACACCTTTTGTACATTATTAGAAAAAAGGATTACTTAAAAATTGTTTATAATAATACAAAAATTGTGACCTCTTAAAAACAGATTTGAATAGAAAATTACAGTTTCATTCATTCATTTTCCAATCCGCTTTATCCCTTTCGGGGTCACAGGGTTGCCGGAGCCTAACCCGGCTACTCATGGGCGAAGGCAGGGGACACCCCTGGACTGGTCGCCAGTCTGTCTCAGGGGCAAAAAATTACAATTTAATTCTAAATTTTAGTTGAAGAGGCAAAACCATTTTATTAAAGATTTTCAAACCTGGACAAGTTTGTGAACACTCTTGGAGCCGGCAGGTATGTAACAGCTTAGTGTGTGGACAGGCCCTGCCTATTTTAGACCAACACTCACTATTGCAATGGGTATAAGCTCCAACATTTTGTTGCCTGTAGATTAACAACTCTACCTTCCCTTCACAGTAGTCCTTCTCTAACTTCTATAATCCACCATCTCTCTTTCCCCCCCTCCACCCCCCAACTCTCTCCTTTTCCCCCTTTCTTTTTCCGTCCGGTCCAACAAAAAAGACCAAAAAAAAAAAAAATCAATATTAATAAAGTATGGTTTAAATTACAAAAGGGGCTTATACCAACATACATTTTGTGTTCGCTATGATTTATAACCCCCGATTGTAAGAGTAAAATCTGTCTAATACAAGAGGCTCTCAGCTCATATCTGTTTGCTCAGCTGTTGGACAGGACAAGTTTAAAAAAAAAAACTGTGTGATGCTGTCATGTCAATATGGACCAACTGTAATCGTAACTCTAAAAACAGGACTGTGGGCATTACGTGATCATCAAAATGAATTTATAACATGACCATACGTTACTAAATAAAAGGAGAACAAACAAAATAAAGGTAACTTAAACCACATAAAAAAAAATTAAAAAAAAAAAGATTTTCAAACCTATATTTAGGATTTTAATCATGTTCATTAGGACATGAAATGTGAAACTTTATTTAATGTGGAAAATATTTGAACAATATATATATTTGGAGTTTAGATTTTTTTTTTCTGCAATAAAAAATGTTAACTATGAAGTAAAAAAAAAAAATCAATAAAAGTATCTGTACAGAGAAATCAAATAATATGAGCTGTTTCTGAGTGGCAGTTGGAGTGGATATGCAATGCTAAATACAAAGAGTAAGCCACAGACATCTTTGTAAGACAGAAACAATGAAAAAAAAACTTTAATAAAAGGCTGATGACATCCCTCAAAGGTCAGTTTTCATCACATTTTTTTTTACATATGACACTGGGACAAAACTTCATCCCACTGAAGGTTAGTTATTATCTTTTTATTTTAAAAATTATATATTTATTCAAACTACTGAATTTTATTTTTGCATAACTATTGCTCACACAAGGCCATCACTTGATTTTGGATCCTTTTACAACATTCCAGCAGGCTTAAATGAATAAAACAAATGTACACTGCCATCTAGCGGTGAATTTACAGAAGCATCAAACATCTATTTTCTTGAAGAAAATAATGTCAATTTTTCTTCATAGAAAGATCCATTGTATTTTCAGTTACAACAATTTTTTTAATTATTTTTATCAATGTCCTGCAAGATAATTAAAGGCTGCACGCATAAGCATTGCTTAAAACATGATCAGTGCAATCTGGGCCCAAATCTGATCAAATTCAATCAATTTTTGAATTAATAAGTGCACCCTAGGCTAAGGAGTAATCCTAAAACCAAAAATGCATTCACTTTTTGCAAATTCTGGCCTCTCAGTTGTGCATTCTGCTTAATTCTAAAAAAATCAATCGAAGACGTGCAAACATAATTTCATGTGAGTGATAATCAATGAAAGTAAGTGCAGTGACCCGGTGACCTTCGAATCCCTCGGGTTTTATGCTTCCTGCCTCTGCTATCGAGCTTTCATGTGACTTATGCCTTCAGCTTTCACCTGCTCCACAGCCAGCTGGGGACTTTTAATCACTTAATTTTTTTTTTTTTTGACACATAGATTCTTTCAGTTTACGATAACTTTGATTAGAAAAGTAATGGAAAGGTTTGGATATGAGAAAGATCAGGTCTTTAGGTCAAAGCAGTAAGATGCTGCAGATCTGTTGACCAGTTTGTGGAGGAGAATGCCCTCTATTGGGCAATAATCTGCCAGCCAAGCAGTTAAATGCTGCTTACCATAATCAACAAGCTTTTCCACCCCCGCAATGACTCACTGCAGGGACAGAAGAGCTCATCCTCTAAACTGCTTCAGATCTTCTGTTGCACACAACACTTAACACTGTTCCTGTTTGCAATTTAACATAAAAAAATGTTTTTTATACCAGCAACCTATAAAGATGTGTTTTTTTTTTTTTTTTTGCCTTTTCTACTCAACTATTTCTATTCGTAAATAGGCCTCTGGCAAGCCTCCTGAATTTGACACAAACATGAAGTATTAAATGCTGCACTTCTTCAAATGACCACTAGAGGCCAGGTTCCAAAGGGAGAAATTTTCATCAGGATAAAAAGTACAAGTACTTTCATTCATTTTCCAAGCCGCTTTATCCCTTTCGGGGTCACGGGGTTGCCGGAGCCTAACCCGGCTACTCATGGGCGAAGGCAGGGTACACCCCTGGACTGGTCGCCAGTCTGTTGCAGGGGCCACAATCACACACCCATGCACACCCACATTCACACTTAGGGACAATTGAGAGTAACCAATTAACCTATGAAGCATGTTTTTGGATGGTGGGAGGAAGCCGGAGTACCCGGAGAAAACCCACGCATGCACGGGGAGAACATGCAAACTCCGCACAGAAAGGTCCCCCAGCCAGGACTTGAACCAGGAACCTTCTTGCTGTGAGGCAGGAGCGCTAACCACTGCGCCACCGTGCAGCCACAAGTACTTTACAATCAAAATAAAAGTATATACAGTCTAACATTATTTTAAACTGTTTATTATTTTATTAGATTCATATTTCTACATTATTTTGTATTTCTATTTACCGGTACACAGAGTTTTATTCATGTGTCATTTTGTGTCTTTTTGTTGGGTGCTGGGGGGTTGGGGGCTGGAGGGGACTCTGTGTTTTATAATTGTAGTTTTTAATTGTTTAAAACTTAAAGTAAAGTAAACGTAACGTAAAGTGCTTTGTGTCGCTGCTGCATGAAATGTGCTTTATAAATAAAGTTTGAATTTGAATGACACTTGTGTTGTACTTTGTTAAATCAGGTGTTTTGATTTTGAATTTGATTTGATGAGGATCCAACCAACACCAGCTTAAGACAAATACATGAATTCCTTAAGATAACATGGTTACTTTAGTCTGAACCAAGCTCTCTCCTCCTTTCGAATCCGGATTGGATGCTAACCAGGAAGTTCCAATAGTTGTAGTTCCTCCAAAGGCTGACCACTAAAGGCTGGAGTCAGGAACAATTTGCATATTGGTTCCCATGTTGAAAAGTCAGATAAAGAAAATAAATGTATACAGCACAGTACAAAAACATTTTTGCTTTTTTTTTTTTTTTCTTACAAAATTGTGTATTATTAAGGGTGGGTTTCTGTGATTAATCAGTCTGTAAACCCACAAATCTTTATTTTTCCCACATAATAGCCCATTTTTGCAAGAGTGATGAGTTGAGCAGAGGAGTCTCCACCCACTTCTGGGCTTCATTTTTACTAGACTCCAATGGGTGAGATTATTAGACAAGTATATCTCTGTGGCTCCAACATTCAGCCAGTGAAAAGTTTGGATACAATTGGATGGATGGTTGTGTACAAACTCTTGAGTCCAAACTAAAACTGTTCACAAACTCTTCTAAGCTTCCTTAAGCTTCCACTGGTCACACGACAGATTTAGCCCATGGTGCTCACACTGGACAAGCAGGGAGGGGCTTCTTTTTTTTTTTTTACTGTTTCCGACACCTACAGTAGTAACAGGGTTGGTGCGAAATGTCGAAGTGGTGCAAATCTCATGAATCTTGCTTCAGACTTTTTCACACACAGCTCTAATCCAATAAATTAAAGATTTGGTGTCATATAATTTCAGCTTGAAACATACGGCAATTATTATTTCCCCTCAATGATCAGTTTCAATCAAATGGTTGTTACTTCCATGAATTAAAAGGGACGCCATCCAAACATCACTATCAAATCCAAGTCCCTGATTGGTTAGAGTTCAACCTGGTTTAATTTACAAAGAATGGTGCAAGTTTTGTACGTAGAGCCTGAAAATAGTTGTAAATACTTGAGTAGGTATGCATGAACGCGAGAGTTTTGAACACGGAAGACCATAACGCTCATTTACTAAGACTTTAAATTGGATGTGGCGAACTGGACGCATAGTGACGTGCAGTGAGGCTGGACCCAAAAACCCTAAAAAAAATGAATGAACCAGAACAACTAGCAGACCAGTAACTGGAAAAGAGGTAGATTTTTGTGATGTGCTTTTCAGGAGTAAAAGTAAAAAAAAAAAAGAAACAGAAAAAACCGCTGAGAGGAAATTCATAAAAAGGCAGAAATCAAGATAAAGATAAAGACAGTATATGTCTTCTCTGAAGGGGTGTAGTGAGAGTATGAAGGTGTCTCTATTTAATAGTCAGAGAAAAACAGATTTTATTCTTAAGCTTTTTTTTCTGGTCAGTACATGAATGTAATACTGAACCAAGTTATTGGAAGTTGATGGCATTCCATAAAACTTATTCTGCTTAAGTCTTTCATCTACTCCTGAGAGTGCACTGTGTTTAAAGTAAGAATTACAAACTGAATGCATGAACTTTCCAATCAAACAGAATCTACAGGACTGCCCTCGTGACTGAAGACAACAGGACTACATCATCTGCATAGAACAAACAATGACTCCATCCAGTGCCGACTCAACTGAACAGTCTTTAGGACCCTAGCTGAGTCTCAAAAACATTTGCACTGGATCTTTGATAACAGAGTTCAGAAAAACAAGTAAGACTCATTGCTTTGTCAGCAGGAGATCAGCCTCTAGCAACACCCTATACTCCAAAAGCATATCAGGCAGAATACACAGAGGAACACAGTCATGAGCCTTTTCCATCTCCACAGAACTCTCACGAACATCTAAACACCCTCCAGTTTTCTCTTGGGTGTTAGGAATTGGTCTAATGTTTCACAAGTTAACAACCAGCACAAAGTGTACAGTATTCCTCAACTGTTCGGTTCAACTGGAGGCCAGACTTTTTTTTTTTAACTCTCTGGCTAAGGGTAGGAACATTTACAGATGAACCAAAAACTAACTTCACAATCCTGAGGTTTTGTCGTCAGATCTCAAAACCTAAATTGTTTTTTAACATTTCGGAAACAGACAAGCACACTTTGTAACTAAGTTTGTAAAAAAAAAAAATAAAAAAAAAAAGAGAAAGTATAATACATGTCCTGTAACAGATGTTCCAGGGATTGAGTCAGTCTTTCTATATTAAGTTCTGTTCTTTTTGCTTTTCCAACATCTCTCTTCTGAATTTTATTCCCCAATTCTTCCATTTACACAGGGGTGGAGCTATCTTACCCTACCCGATATTTGAGTTAATATTAAAATAATTATTGACAAAGATTAAGGAATCACCAATACAAGCTACTTTAAGCTGTTTGAAGAATATTTAGAAATTTAAAAATAATTTGTTCTCGTTGTTTAGTAGGTTTAGTAGTTGGTTATATATGATCTCTTCTTATACTTTAATTCCATATCTGAGGCGGATATTTATATTTCAAGAATTTCTACATATTTTTAATTTTATATAGCACCTATTATAAACGTACTGCAGTTTTACTAATAATAAGAACAATAATAAAACTGAAAAACACAGGCTATTTTTGATCCTTTTAAATGATGTTTCAAGTTCTTTACATACTTAAAATATCCAATAATTAGTGATTTTTGTTTTTCAAATAATTCACTTAACAACACTGAAAATGTAGATTTTATTAATACACCATGTCCTTCTTACCATGTCTTTGAAGGCATTCTCAATGGCTCCAATCACTAAACTCTCATGTGAGACTTTCTTCTCCGTGAAAAAGCGTGTGGGCGGAGTGTTGGGGGAACCCGGAGCTCCTGCGGCTCCCCGAAGAGAAGCGGCCCTGGTGAGGGCACGATTGGATGTGGTGGTGAGGAGATGATTGACAGGTTCTTCCTCCAGGCAAGTTGGCGGCGGCAGGTTGGGTGTGCAGAGGATTTCCATGACCTCTTGGAGGTGCAGGGCAATGTGGTGATGGAGAAGACGGGAGGCTACAACAGCTGCCCCAGAGCCAGCATGGCCATCAAACAACGCCCAGTAGTGAAAGGTGAGATCTTCAGAGCCATCCTGCAAGCAAGTTAGAAGGAAAAGTCAGCGCTTTACTCCAAAGGGCACATACCATGCAAAATCAACTTTTTGAGCTTTTAAGTATATTATACTGTTTATTCCTCACTCTAAAGAACCCCAAAGCGGAATTTTGATCCATTCAGGCATTTTTAATCCCCCAAAAACCCCCTCTCTTAGCCGCAGCCCCTCCCATACCCACGCACACACTGTTCACACGCTGTTGTGAGCCAGTGTAGCAATGGCCGGGACGCCAGAAATTCTGGTCTACGTGTGTTTGCGGAGACTTTTCATTGAAAGTGGTCACTTAAACGCAAGTCGACACAGCCGGTGAGTTTTCAAACTCAGATGAAAACATTGCGAGGCAGCTGTCATTCAGATACAGCTCCTGCAGCAGGAGTCCACCGGGAGGGTCTCTGAATGATTGCATGAACCCAGATATGAGACGTGATTACTTGCTTTCGTAGACCTTTTATAAGTTGATCTCTAAACATCCTACCTGTATTCCACGCTTTGCAAATGAGATATACACAGACACCACTCCATGTAGGGATCAAGCTGAAACATCTGGTGGTAGCTCCTCCCACACGCAGCTGGGACGTCAAGCTTCTGAAGATATTTTGGACAGGCGCAAAGGAGAGGTAGCTGATGAAGGTAAGGCCTGCTCTGACCCTACTCCATGGACTCTCAACAGCTCCTCTTAAATAAATTACTTTGTTTTTTTTTCTACCACACTTTAACATCTCTTTCTTCTGACTCTGACAGTTAAAAAGTGTAAGCTTTTGACAACACAATAAAATAAAACCTGGTTTTACTAGCATTATTAGCAGGAATATGCGTTCCTGTTACTTTTCTTCTCGGAACTGTAATTTTACCTAAAAACGAACCAACAACTCCTTACAGTCACTTCTTAAAAAATAACTTGTTTCAGCCTCAGCCAATAAAACCAAGTTTCATAGAAAGCTCCAATTGCATATTGTGCCAAGAAAGAAATCTTACTGCTAAAATTAGAAATTTATTACATTCTTAGCCTTAAGCACACTGCAAACATTAAGAATAAATGAAAATTGACAGTAGTTAAATATATATTATATATAAGAATTTAAATCAATATTATTAAGATTTTATTTACCTTCAGAAAGACGCCTGCGCGCCTCTAAATACAACATTGCTCTTTTATCAGCTGTGTATATGAATGCTACTGAAAAGCATACAGTAACCAAAAAGATTGAATTAAAACAGTTATCTTTCAGGTTTTAGTGCTCTACCGTATTCCTAATAATAATCTGAATAAACAAGAAACATAACAATGTCTTGTCTTGCTCTCATTTCTTTTATTTTTATCCAGGTTAACCCTGCAAACAACAAAACCTGTCTGTTCGTGACCACATTACAGGGTCGAAGAACATCAAAGAGGAGGAAGCAGCTCTGGTTAATTTTTTTTAAGCAGGTCCCATCATCATGTTAGGGCTCTCAAGTTCCGCTATAAGAGCTTTCATCAAGTACTTTCTAACATGTCCCGGGGGTGTGGAGAGAGCAAATGCAGAGAGGCTGCAGAGCACCAATGATCTCAATATGTCTCCTTGGGAGGATGAGTTGTTTATGACTGGACAAACCTGACCCGCAATAATGATAGTTTGACTATCAGACTTATCTGTTCCAATCCTCAAAAGGAGTTGCCTCCCATGTGGTATAAAAAATAAAAAACGATCCTTACATTTGCACTCAAGCGTTCTACAGCTCTCCTCAGTTTAAAAACAAAAAAATACAGCTATTTTTTTTGTCCAACAGACTATGCATCATTTCTATTGCAAAGCATGATCTGACTTTCTAAATATAGTGCAGCAGCATTTGCACAATGAACTTGCAAAGCAAAGCAAAAACAGGCTCCGGTCTGCACTATTCATACTGGTCTAGAGCCACTGCAGAAGTAAGTCATGAGGTACTTGCATGAGTTTGCTGGAGGCTCTGAGGAGGCCTGAATAAAGGACTGGTACGCTGTGAGAAAGCAGTATTAGTTTGTTAGATCAACAAACGGGGCTTTGAAGACACACTGATGAAAATCATGCTTTTTAACACGTTTGTGTCCTTTTTGGATGATGGAGAACATATATAAAAGAGAATTATGCTTAAAAATGGCATTTGAGTATTCCTTTATTCAAATTGATATGACACAGGAGCAGATGAAGGGGGGGGGTTGCGCCATGCCAACGGTTCCACCCACAACTCAAAGGTGAATTTGTAATGAACTACTGCTACTCTGCAGAAAACTATGTCCTAGAAAACAACACAGGTTTGATGATTTGGGCTAAAACCGACTTGATCGCCCTTTCCACAGACATAGCGAGAAAAAAGTTGCAGTTTAATTTCAATGAACTACAACTTATCCTCTCAAGACTTCATCTGATGCTAAATGTTCCCAAGACCAGAAACGTGGTGTGGCACGAAGGAACATGTTCCTTAAAATTCTCCCAATATCTCCATTCTTGACAGAACTCCTCTAGATCGAGTCATGCGGTATAAATATCTTGGAATCTGGTTAGACACATTGACACATTCAGTCCACATTGGCCTTTAGAAGTCAAAGGTTTAGTATAAAATGAGGCTTTCTTTGCAGAACGCGTTCCTCTCTCGCTTACTCTGCAAGAAAAGCATTGGTCCAAAGGGTCATCCTTCCCTTGTTTGATTATGGCGATGCCATTTACCATTCTGACATAAGATTTTTTTTTCTTAATCTGTCTAGTCTGGATAAATAAATATTTAGAAAATAAAAAATAAAAAATAATGAAAAGACCACTGGGAACACTTTTAGATCACACTAGATTAAATCATTGGAGTGGGACTTTAAAGATGTACTGTCCGTGAGAAAAACAGTGAGTCACCCTGACTATAAAATGTGCAAATACGCTCCACGCCAAATTTAGATGCAGTTTACCTTTGACAGAACATATGGTGGACTTGACAGATTATTTGTTTATGAGAGACTGTTCAAATAACGATGTGAGGAAAAGTAGAAACTCCTGATAAGACAGGATGAACACACAGCAGGCCTTAGCAACAAGTTCCAGGGTCATTTCAGAACTAAATCTGCTCTCACTGGATGGGTGTGAGCGTCAACCCGACCAGCACTATTACATGAAAAGCTGGTGAATGGAAAAAATGAAGTAGACTTGATATTTTTTTATCGTAATGAATTGTCAGTTAGTGTTGTGGAACATAAGTGAGGCTTCTCATGCTTCGACCCACCAGATTGTCCCGGAGGTTCAGGTCTTCTCCATTTGGCAGCGAAGATCGCCTGCGTGTCATGTTGACTCGGTTGGGCGCAGAGCTCCCTGGAGGTTTCTTCTTGACCACCAGCACTTCACAGCAGGCCTGGTCCTCATTTAATATACTCTTTCCTGCATTGATCACCCTTAAAAAAAGGAGAGAACCAAACATTTCAGAGATTCTGAGAGAAGAAAATGTAAAAATTATGTTTGGAGAACAGAATGAAAGAATCAAGATACACCTTTTATTTACAGACATATATAGAATACACTATTGACTAAACCATTTGTGTTTCGTCGAGGGCTTGATGTCAACACACACACTGCATGTCCACTTATCTACTACAGTGTTAAAAAATGCCCTCATATGAGGACATCAGTTTTTTTCAAAAATAAGATAGCATTTTGAAACAAAATCAATAATTTCCAAACTGACTCGGTCCCAAAACACTTAATTAGCTCAAACTGCAAAATTTAAGTCAAAGGAGAATATCTTAGAACAGGCGTTTGCAACCTTTACCACTATGAGAGCCATTTGGTCCAGTTTCTTTTTGACTAGAACCCAACAAGAGCTGCAAACTCCCACTTCACCATTTAGGAAAATATACTTAATTCATGTTTTTGTGGCCATGAAACCATTCATTTTTAAAAATGTACTTTTTCAATATGTGCAATGATTGAATTATAATTATGTTGTGTTTTCCAATGCAAAATAAATTTACTTTTGACAGCAGCACATGCAAGATCTTTTTAAAATAAAATCCACTTTGTGTCAAAAAAGATCCTCCTGCTGCAGCAGATTTACTTGAATTGCAATAAAGTAAAAAATTACATTTTCTATCGTTATGATTTTGGTGCGCCTTCATCGTTTTTCTCCTTTTCTAGCAATTATAAACATGACAACATTGGTGTAGAACCTAATGTTCTTATTAGAATAATTTACTACAAGAAAACCCCAGTGGCTGCAAAAACAGACATAACAAACTGGATTCATATATAGACAGTAATAGCTACGGTATGTTGCACAAAGACCTTTTTAAATTGCTCGTTTTCTTTCAACGATACACCACCAAAGCTGGACACTGCGACAGATCAGCCAAGCCACACTATCTTTACAAACCTGTTTTATGAGCAAACAAAGTTGTTTAACGCTACGTTTAGAGTTCAGGGTGGGGGACAGAAAGGAACATAAATGCTGCATGATGCAACTGGCAGATGGTGCACCGCTGCTGTGATCGGTCACGGCTTTGCAAATAAACTGCATGTCTGCTGCCCCACTGGCGAGGTAAATAATGAAGCTTTTGTAACTAGAGCACAGCAGGGTAGAGAGGCATGGGGACAAAATAATAAATATAAAGGCGATGTCGATTTTCAACATCATGAGATGTTTCTACTTGTCAACTTCTTTTGGAATGATGCTTCATACCAAGCCTATTCTTGAGTGACCAAACCACTGCAAGGGATGTTTGTTATTAGAGCTTGGAGGACGACAAGAGCAGCAGCAACAGAGTTTTCAGGACTTTGATCTGTGATATGTGAAGAAGAGCTGTCCATGTCACCCAGGGGCACAAGAGAAGCTGTCATTCCCGGTTATCCAAATACTTTTCACAAAGACAGCTGAATGACCCTGATTATGCTGTCAGAGCCACAAGTGACAGTTGGAGGATTTAGAGGGCATAAAATGTTAAAAAATGATGCAAGAACGATCAAATACTTTTAGATTTTTACTTTCTTTTCCCAATTAATCAAATAGAATAATATAAAAATGGGTGAAATAGATGTAGAAGAACATACATTTCTATTTAAGTTTCTAGTTTTTTTTTCCACATCTACCATTTGTTAACACCCTCTGAGCCATGAATTATCATTGTTTGCTCGGGAAGCTTTAAACTGTACCAACATGTAATGACTTGATTTGAGGTTTTTGCAAAAGTGGCAATTGGTCTCTTTTTTGTGTTTTTTTTTTTTTTTTTTGCGGCCATACAGTAATTTCTATCTAACTAAAAGGAGTGTCAAAACTTTAAAAGCTTTGCTCTGGATTATTCTGACAAAAGCATGCACGAGGAGGGGAACACACCAACCCCAAGGCACTGAGCGTATATAATTACAGCTTTTGGAGCCAGTCACTGAAAGACTAAATGATTGGAATGTCAACTAAGTTTTAGACCATATGAAATAGAAGCACCAGTTGGGACAGTTTATCACTTCATAGTTCACAATATTCAAAATAAACTTAATATTCCCCACTTAAAATGTGTAAACCAGTTCTAAACACTTGTCTTGACCTTTTTTTTTAAAGATTCACTCCAATGAATATTGTGTTTCGGGTGTTTTTACATGTTCTTGTAGCATTTTACTCCATATATAAAAGAACTGAAGATTAAAATTGCAACTGAGTATTTTTTCTGAAATCGTTATGATCAGAAGATGATAAATGCTGTTTGAAAAAGCTCTCAGTTGTGACGCAGCAACTGAAATGGGCGGGCTTCAGTCTTCCAGCTGTGCTCCACTTCTAAATCTTCCACTTATAGACAAATACATCCACGTCTTCATTTTCCTTGTCTGAGCTTCCATCTAGCTCAAAACTGTACGGCTAGATAGCTTCAATATTGCTTACCATTTCTGTTACACCGCTAATGTTACCTTGGGGTAGTGATGGCTGCAAGTTAGTGGGAGAGACAAGCAATATGGCGTTTTGCAGAAAATGTATCTTTAAAAAAAAAAACGACACAGGCTTTTTGGTTTTGGCTAACATCTATAATTATAATTAAAAGACCACTGGGAAAGCTTTTACAATGGATCAAAATATAGTTGGAGTGGGACTTTATGTTTTGCTTCCGAATGAGAAGAATTGTGATTGTAACATAACCCTAATCAGCAAGAGCAGCAACAGTTTATGAGAAAATCCCCTCTGACTGCATGGAGATGGTAAGTTCATGTGACGTCATTTCCGGGTGAGTGTTAACCAGTGCTTGGTTGTTGCTTTTGTTTCTCCTGTTATTCGATTGCCTGATTTGCTAATATCTGACTTAATGTTATCCGGTTTAGTTGTCAAAGATTTAAAGTAGCCTCTTTAGCATTCTAGAGAGTAAACTACTGTGTTAACCATTTGCTGTCTAAGCAGCCTGCAACGTAGTTGTTCCTCCTTAGCTAAACACCGCTAGCCTTAACTTAGCGTTTAGCATGGCATCTCCCTCTTCTGCCTTTGCCCCTCTATCCTGCTTCATGTGCCATATGTTCAGCAAAGATCCTGCCTCTTTTAGTGAAGATAGTGGTAGATGTGTTAAGTGTAGCTTTGATGCTAAGCCTGTTAGCCAGGTTGTTAATCGTAGTGCGGGTTGCGCTACTAGGACTCAACTAGCTAGCACCCCAGCCCCTTCCAGGCATCAGCCAGGTAATACACCTGATGGGTTTGTACCAGTGGGAAAGAAGCATAGTGCTAAACACAAAAACTTAGAGCTCCCGAAGCTCTCGTTCTCTCCCCTTAGCAACACACCCACTGAACCGTCAACTTTGCTTCTTAGCTCCTCTGAAATCAGACACGTGAAGCTCCCAGCGGCTACAGTCAGGTGTTATCCGGGGGCCAGAGTTGGTGACATCAAAGGAAACCTTAGGATGTTAGCCCAGAGTAAGTCCAGGTTCCGTTTAGTTGTGATTCACACAGGCGGTAACCGAAGGAGACAATCTGAGGTCTTTAAACTAAACATAGAATCAGTGTGTAAACTTGCTAAGTCAATGCCAGACAGTGTAATTTTCTCTGCTCCCCTGTTGAACTTTTCATCATTTAAGCACTGGTTAGTAAGCTAGATGGTGCCCAGAAAACGGTGTTGGTTTGTAGACAATTGGACTGCGTTTTGGGGAAAGCCCGGTCTTAAGCGGAGAGATGGCATCCATCCCACTTTGGACGGTGCCGCTCTTCTTTCTAGGAACATTTTTGCTAGCTTTAGTCGTGCAACCTGACAACCCAGAGACAGGACCTGGACACAGAGCAGCAATTTACAACTCTCCTCTGAGTTGAATGAAGCAACACCCCCCCCCAGTTGTAACAACTATCAGAAATCCTGGATTTCAGGGAAAGGAGGTGGGTTAGCAGTAATATCACAGTCTAGGTTACTTCCTAACTTCATGATTTTGTAGAGTTAGATAAGCTAATTTTTAGCAGTTCTAGCACATCGCCTGCCCGTCCTGGCAGAGGATCCCTCCTTCATGTGGACATCCCTAAGGTTTATTTTTTTTCCCCAAGATAGGGTTTTTGTAAGAGTTTTTCCTCACTGAGAAGGAGGGTCAAAGGGCAGGGATGCCAGTTTGGCTTAGTCTGTTTAGTTTAGTTTAGCAACCAGCTATAGTTTATATTTTTATGACTGACTTTATGTTCTTTGCATAAATACTGATGTGAAGCCCGTTGAGACAGCTATGGTTGGGATTTTGGGCTATATAAATACAATTCAAATGAATTGAATTAATCTCATCCAGCAACTTTCCTGACTAATTTCACATTTCAATTTATTTGAGATTTATGAAAAACGTCCCTATTAAGCAAAGCTACCAGTGAGCTGAAACACGATTACACAGTTCCTGTTTATGGTTGCACTTCAGTTACTCTGAATGTCAAAACAAGTAAAGACAATAATTCCACTTAGTGGCCTTGAGTTATGACAATCAAAGTACTCAACATTAAAAAAAGGCATTTAGGAAAACTGGAATTGTTGCCTTTTCTATTATGCATGTCTATCAGACTAGAATAAAAAAAAAAAAAAGTTTTGCTCCATCTTTTCTTAATAAAACTACTACAGATCAATATAAAAAGTCTCCTTCTTTCATGCATCTCAACCAAACTGATTGTTAGCTTACTTATTAGTGGAAAAACTGGCTTGAGCAGTTTCACTGTGAGTGACTGCATATAGATCTGAGCACTGATGCATTTGGATGAACACGCTCACCGGGCCTGAATATTCATCTGAATGGTCCTCAGAAAGCAGAGCTTTGCTTCCTTCCTCAGAAAAACAACATGTAAACACAGCAGAGCCCAGCAGGGCTGTTCATGGACATGCAGAGCTTCGAAAGAGAAGTTTTCCCGCTTTACTCAGAAATTAATATTTCTCCTGTTTTTACCGACGTGATACACATTGCTTTTCGCTGTTTTTCCAACAAGCTATATGTCACTAACACTTATACTGCCTTCATAGCCGATGTTTCCTCAGTACCACAGATACAGAGAACCTCCTTTCGCCACTTACAGATGTAAAAAGGCAAAAATGTGACTGCAGCCTCCAAATGCCACAGCCGCAGCCATCTGCCAAAAACTTGCTTTTAGGTCACCGCGCAGTGGTCTTTTGGGATATGCAACTGCAGTCTTATACAACCCCTTACACCCCCCACCTAATATCCAGCAATATCGGAGCTACCGAGCCATACAGATTTGAGCCAGATTCCAGCTCAGACGAGGAAAACAAAGATGTACATGGATCTATTTGTCTTCAAGTGGATGGATCAGAATGGAGCGGAGCGGGGAGCTTGTGGCCCACCCAGCGTATTTTCCACATTCCAAATAAGCTCTTTTTCCAACCTGTGGTTTAAAGCATCTTAACTGAAGTATTTGCTGAAAAAGGTTTATGAATGAATTGTTCCATAAAAATATAAAGGAAATCAATTATGTTCTAGTGGAATTGAGCCTTTTTTGTACACATTTGCACTTTAGTAAAACAAAGTAAGTACCACAATCCAAAAATTAAACAAAAAGCATGTGTTCTCTCTGGTCATGTATGGTTTTGAAGCATCTTCACTTGAGTGTTTGCCAAAAAAAACAGATAATCAAAGGTGATTTTTTTTTTCTTGAATCAGGTATTTATGTGACCAAAGATAAGTGATTAACGGGTTTAAATGGGCTTGTCTTCAATTATCAGGCAAAGAAAAACAAAGAACCAGGAGGGAAAATGTGGTAAAGGTGTAGTGGGCGTATCCTTCAGTCTCTCGTGGAAAATAAACACACAGTGACCTCTCATTCCGCATCTTTTTTATCACAATAAAAGTCGGTCTAAAACTGACCTTCATGCACAACATTTTTTGATTTCATGGCCGAAAATAAATGTCTTGCGAAGGTTTAGCGTGTTGTGATGAAGATGGGGGTTTGGCTGTAGACAAAGCAGGCCGTGGTGATGAAGAAAGCGGTCCAGCAGAGATGCTGCGCAGGAGAAGATGTGCGCAAACAGGTTACTCACTCCGCATAGCCTGTGGCCCACGGCAGCCGCCGGGTCTCCTTCAGGATGAGGATCGGCCGGGCGATGTGGTCCGCAGAGCACTCGATCTCATCCGCCGAGAGTCCCAGGAACTCCGGCCGGCTGTACGGGAATTTCAGCGGCAGATCCGAGCCGCCGGGATGGTCGCCGTTGGACCCGCCGGCCATCACGCCGCCCATGAAATTCACCACCGCCGATTTCACGCGCGTCAGCATGGTCTCTCCGCAGCGGCGTGGGCGCGAGGCGGTTCCGAAGGGCTCCCCGCGCGACAACGCAGTTCCGCGGCGTGAAGGGCAGAAGCAGAGCGGCGGAGGGAGCAGTCATCCGGCTGCGTCTGAACGCGGAAATAAAAGCCAAAACACTCGCTCAGGCGGGCAGTGCGGCGCGCGCGCGCTGGTCATGTGACGCACCGGCCGCTGCTCGTGGATTTAGGCGCGCTGGCAGATTAGTCCTGACAGATCTGGAGGTCAAAGGTGGCTAATCTAGAAGGGAATAGCACCTCCGGGGCAAGGTGCAGCCAAACACCGTTTCCTGATCCACGCGTGGGAAAAGTACAGAGCAAGGAGTTAAAAACAAAAAGGTTTAAAGGGAGGAGAAAGCACACATTTTGTCCAAAGTGACGTGTTATATATTGTAATTTTGTACAAAAACGTTTATTTCACGTTGATCCAACATTTTGAATCATAATAAAAATCAAAAGAAATCTTCTTTATCCTGCAAAAGAGAAGTATGACCAACACACAGACATGTCCCAGCAGTATCAATGGCATCTCATCTTTAGACAAAAACTCAACCCTGATAGCATCTTGTTCTTGGTTTTGCTCTTGACCTACATTTTCTGAGGGGTGATAAGAGGAGCTCCAAACCAATCAAAGAACTTCCTCATGTTGCACACACTTGAATGCTTCACTGAGCGAATTCTTCTTAACTTTTGCTTCCTTGTTGTGCATCGTGGATAACTTCATTTTTTGTGTCAAAGGTTCATTGAAGAGAGGAGCCCCCTGCATAATTCAACCAGAACTACACTCACCACCCACTTTAAAAGGTACACCTTGCCAGTACCAGGTTGGACCTCCTTTTGCCTTCAGAACTGCCTTAATCCTTGGTGTCATAGATTCAACAAGGTACTGGAAACATTTATCAGAGTTTGGTTCATATTGACATGATAGCATCACACAGATTTGTCGGCTGCACATCCATGATGCCGATCTCCCGTTCCACCACATCCCAAAGGTGATTTATTGGGTTGAGATCTGCTGACTGTGGAGGTCATTTGAGTCCAGTGAACTCATTATCATGTTCAAGAAACCAGTCTGAGATGATTCCAGCTGTATGACACAACATCTTATCCTGCTGGAAGTAACCATCAGAACACTGTGGTCATAAAGGGATGGACATGGTCAGCATTAATACTCAGGTAGGCTGTGGCGTTGTAACCATGTTTCATTGATTCTAAAGGACCCAAAGTGTGCCAAGAAAATATCCCCCACACCACCACCAGCCTAAACCGTTGATACAAGGAAGGATGGATCCATGCCAAATACTGACCCTACCATCTGAATGTCACGGCAACGTTTTTCAGTCTTCTCTTGTCCAGTTTTGGTGATCCTTTGTGAATTGTAGTCTCAGTTTCCTGATCTTAGCTGACAGGACTGATACCCGCTGTGGTCTTCTGCTGCTGTAGTCCATCTGCCTCAAGCTTGGGCGTGTTGTGCGTTCAGAGATGTTCTTCTGCAGACCTCGGTTGTAACCAGTGGTTATATGAGTTACTGTCGTCTTTCTATCAGCTGGAACCAGTCTGGTCATTCACTTCTGACCTCTGGCATCAACAAGACATTTCCACCCACAGAACTGCCACTCTCTGGATATTTTCTCTTTTTCTGATCACTCTCTGTAAATACTAGATGTGGTTGTGGGTGAAAATCCCAGTAGATCAGCAGTTTCTGAAATACCCAGACCAGTTCCTCTGGCACCAGCAACCATGCAACATTCAAAGTCCCTTAAATCATCTTTCTTCTTCATTCTGATGCTCAGTTTGAAACTGCAGCAGATCGTCTTGACTATGTCTACTTGCCTAAAAGCATTTAGTTGCTACATATGATTGGTTGATTAGAAATTTGAGTCAATGAGCAGTTGGACAAGTGTGTCAAAAAAGTGGCTAGTGAGTGTATTTGTCATGTGCATGTATCATATCTGGTTAAGTGGATCATCAAAATGTCTTTAAGAAGTAGGTTTTTTTGTCAGCTTCACTGTCATCAATTTTATTTTGTTAAGAGAAGATCCAACTGTTTGCATCTTTACTCAAACTTGTACAAACACACCAAAAGTATTCAGTAATGAAGCCTTACAAGTATCTGAACTAAAATAACTTCTCATCAAAAACCCATGGATTTTTTGTGATGCGGTAGCAGCTCTTCAGGGAAATTACAAGTTTAGGAGAGTTAACAGGAACTTCTGACCCTTCCTCTAGAAACACATTTGTAAACTCATAATGTTGTTGAACCAGAAAGAGTTGAGGTCTGAGCTGTGCAGACCAGTCAAGTTCTTCCACACCAAACTGACTCATCCACGTCTGTGTGGACATTCTTTATGTTCACAGACCTGTAGGAACAGAAAGGGATCATCTACAAGCTGCTGGGAGCATGGAATTGTCAAACATATTTCATATAGCCTATATTGAGCAATTCAAAGTTCCTTTTGGTGGAATTCAGGGACCAAATCCTTATCCCCCTTTAGCTCCAGTGCTGACATTCTTCGACTACCATAACTCTTCAACCATTTACGCAATTAACATAATTCTAGCAGATTCTGAAGCAGAAAAGGGAAAATCAGCTTTGTGCTGTTATGCAGCACTTCACAGTAGTGAAGTGTTTACGCAATCAGCTGATTGTGATGCAGAGAAAATCAGCGTTGTATATTGATGCAAAGTGGATACGAAAAGGTGCTTTTCTCTGTGTGGCAACCTGCTGATTTATGTTTATTGCATAAACGGTCAAAGGGTTACAGTGTGTCAAAGAGTGGGTGTTATTTAGGAGTTGCAAACCCACACCATAATCCTACTTCCACCATGCTTCACAATAATGTCTGACAAGGACCAGTCTTTTACCAGTACCCCAGTGGAGCTCTTGAGGGCAGCTTTTTGTTTCACAAATGAAAAAAACTTCCTGAAGGGTGGAACTTTTACAATTGTTTTTATTTTGAATAGATGTCTATGCCTGAACATGTTTTGCTTTTTAAATAACTTTCAAAAAGCCATCAGGTTGAAACAGTTTTCTTTGATGAGATCATGGTTTTTGTCAGGAAGTGGTAGTGTAGGATGCAATACACGGGAGACCAGGCTTGATGTCAGAAACTCAAAACGTTTAACAAATAAACTGAAACATGACAAAAGCCACAGTGAACCAAAAACGGATGCCACAACAGAACAGATGACCTGACAATGACATCAATGACATGCAGGAACTGAAATACCAGACACTTAAATAGACTGAGGGTGATTAACTAAATGAAGCCAGCTGTGGTTGATCAGCCTGAACCTTGGGCTCGTTTCAAGAAGCATGTTTTGTTGAAGCTCCGAGTTCGTTAACCCCGAGTTAAGGAATGACGAAACTTAAACCCATGAAAGTGGGTTAAACCACCAACACCATCAAAAAAAAAAAGAAGGAAACTGAACGCAAATGAAAATGTGAGTTTCTTCATTTCCTACAAATAGAAAAGCAACAGTTAGACTTCAAGATTCATTCAGTATTTCAATCCACCTGTAACTTTACACTCACCTCTAATTTGTGTTGGAGAATCAAAATCCCAATATTTGTTTTTTCTACTTGGCGGTCCTCATTGATTTGAATTCTAGCATTTACTGAACATCAATGAACTGAGTTCATCTGTGCAGCAGAAGTAGTAGGAGCCTCATCCTGCTGTTCTTCCACTCTCTGGAACAGAGGAGGCATGATAATGTCAGTATGCTTGGAGATGAATGAACATCCTTTAGCAACTCCACACAGAAAATTAGATACGAGTGTGAAGATCATTTGATGTGTAAACAGTTTATAATATCTACCTCTGTTGATCTTTCTGTGCCTGACATCATTTCTATATCCTCACAGTCCTATGAAGACCAGCATTTGGTTAGAGTTCACTTTATAGTACTACCTGTCATCCTTTCACTATTCTGTAGTGGAATACTTACAACAGCTGAGGTTCCGCTGTGACAGGAGGCTCCAAAAGGCAGATTTTACCATCAATCTGTTAAAAACAAAAACCCAACACAGAGTGTAATATGTGGAGATATCATAAATAACCTATTTTAAAAAGAACAGTATATAGGTAGGTTTCTAGCATGGGGAGTGGCTCATTCAGAAGAACTCCCCCCCAGGAATCCCATTAGCCGCTGGTCTTCCTGTGGTCAGGCTGAGGGTCATCTCCTCTGCATCTGTCAGGGGTGAGGGTGCAGGTCCTCCACCAGTTTTTCTGGCTTCTGCCCTCTTTCTGTTGGCTGAGTGGAAGTTAAATTATTTAATTGTCTGAAAACGCCCATGCTAAATATGCTGCTGCCGTGCTATACAATTATTTATTGAAAATCTCTGTTTGTAAAGTCAAGTAGCCAGGCTCATCCTCACCTTTTTGAATGGTGTTTTTATATTTCATTTTTTGCTGCTGCCAGGTTCTTTGCCTGTTGGATTGCACCTGCATGAAAATTACAATTCAATACTTCTATCGGTGGACACATTTTAGAAAAGCATTTTGAATGACAAAATTGTTAGTCTGAATGAAACGTACTGGATTACTTATTGATCATGACTTTACAAATCTCAACCACTGAAATTTTGAGGAAGAGTAGACATTAAAATGCGCTTTTAATTTGTATGAAAAATTGGAAATTCATGCAATTACTGAGATTACTCGTTAAATTATTGACAGATCAACGACCATTCCTTACTTAACTAGTGACGAAATGACGACAATATTTACTACTTATACTGAATTGAAATGATTAAAATGTAAACGTACGCATTGACTCTGGCAGCTATTTTCTCCCACGGCAACTTTCTCTCGGCATATGCTTGTAATAGCACATCCATTTCTGTCGGCGGGAAGTATGAAGCCCTATTAGTGTTTCAGCTGTTCTGAAACCAAAAACTTTGAGTTTGCAAACTCTGCGTCAGTCAACTCTGAGTGCAGGTTTGAACTGTGAGTTTGTTAAACCTGCTTCTTGAAATGGGCCCCTGAGGTCCACAGAGTCAATGCCTGTTTCTTTCTTTTTTTAACAAACAAGCAAACTAGACATTGCAGGTGAAGCCACCTAATGTGTAATTTGCATGATCTTAGTCCTAAATAATAAAAGTAACCACAGTTATAAAGGACAGGTGTACGGCTACTGTTGTGGTACAAACTGAACTGTAGAACCTTTACTCCTAAATAAAAGTCACACTGAATGAAATCTTAATTTGCAATCACTAAAATAAATATGTATGAAAACAAATGTAAAAACCTACTGGTAAACAGAACTAGACGAGTAAATCTCTCCAGATATATTTTAGATCGGGGACTGTAATAATTCCTCTTACTCTGATCTTAAATACTCAGTGGTCAATTCAATGTGTACAATTTTTCTGTGAGAGCTAGAGATGTTGCTCCAGTTTGTTTGGCATCACATGATCGTCTTCTGTGGTTTCTTTTTAAAAACGTGTCAACATTTATTTCGGCCACAAACGCCTCAGCAAAAATGTATTATATAATACTTCAGTCAGCAAATCAGACTCAAAGGTTTCTTTTTCTTCCAATTCTGGGTGGGTTGAGAGGATGAGCTTTAGACTTTGTCTTAAACTATGGACACATCAGGCATGTGACGCCGCACGTTCAAGAACACTATAAACAGAGGTTCCTGAACATGCATTAAACCCATGGTGTTCACATTGCACAAGCAGGAAGGGGCTTCTTTTTTTCTTTTTCTTCTGTTTACCACCGCATGTCTGCCACCTTGGAAGACACTTGGTGCAAAATAAGCAGTGCAAAGCTGGTGAATCTTTCTCCAGACTTTTTTTCCCCACAGCTTTATTCTGATATATGAAAGACCGGGGACAAACTGCAATTATTTATTTCTCCTCTGTGATCAATTTTCAAACGGTCGTCACTTCCATGATTTAAAAGGGACGCCATCTGTTCATCACTACCAAATCTGAGTCCCAGATTGGTCAAAGTTCAACCTGGTTTAACTTTTAACACAAGTTTAATGGGGCGCATGTCGTTGTGCGTAGAGCCCAAAAATGGTCGTAGAAACTTACGTGTGAATGTGACCAAAACTTGCATTTACATAGACTTTTCGTTGGAAGTGGTTGCTTAAATGCGTGTTGCCAAGTGCGGTGTGAACGCAGCTGCAGAATGAGCTTTTGTTTGCTGACGCTACTGGAGGATCAAAACCACCACCACTACCACCCCTTTTTTGGGGTGGGGGGCATTAAAAAAACTTGACGTGATTTAAGCATATTTTTTGGGTTATAGTGTTCTCTCATGCATCTTTGGTTTGTGCTCATCAGTGCTAATTAAAATCGATTACTATTTAAATACAATTCTCATTTTCATGTTGTACTTTTTGAAAACACTGACTTTAGTTTGTTGGGTCAGGCATTAGCCTGTGTATTAATTTCAGGGCAACTATCACAGTGATGCTGAAGAGTGATTTGACCTGAATTCATTGAGGAGACTGCAGTGACCATAACCTCAACTAAAACCATTCCAAAGACTAGAGTTTCAAATCCTGCCTCCCATAAGAAAAAAAAATCTGATATGTGGAGCAGACACAATTTTTAGGATCTAATTTAAAGGCGTAAAATCCACAATTGGCTCACCATACCATAAAATATAGAAAGATAAGAGGATGACGTGTTAAGTATAATTTTATGAGTGAATAATCTCTCGACTCTGCATGAGTTTTGGCTGCAAGCACTGGAATTATTCTCTCCCCACATCCCTGCTTCATGATCTATTTTCAAAAGCCACTCATTATATTCTATCTTTAGAAGACTGCAACCCAAATAATTTAGGAAGCTCCTTCTTAACGTAGGCAGGTTCTTGCAAAACGGAATAAATTTGGATGAAAGCAGAGTGGCAAAATTGCCAGACTTTACCCAATCAATAATTCATGCATTTTTTTTTACTGGCAGAGTTCTACTGACCTAATTACACTCAGGCTGATGTGATATCCTTAACACAGATGCAAAAGAGCCATGTTTAGATTTGATGTTTATGTAGAGCATTGTGTGAATGCATTTTTAGTACACTGAGAAATCTGGAGCGTTCATGCTGTGTCTCTCAGAGGGTTTCATGTGAGTCGCTGCATGCTGGATCCTTGATGTCACATCAAATATAAATCTCACACAGCCCAGTTGACAGGAAGTCCAGTACTGTTCAGTCTAATCAGTTTGGTGGAGTGTAAAGATTTGACCTGCAAAATCCAGGCTCAGTGAACACTCACACACCCACTTGGATCCGAAACTTCCTGATCGACTCTCATCAGAAAATGTACTCACTTCAGTCTGAACAAGGAGATGCACAGCGGTTGGTTTTATTGCTGTGACCAAATTGTCCCTCTGGGCTTCAACAAACCAGCTCATGTATGTGGATGACCTGCTTCTTTATCAGACAGACCTGCAGCTGAACTAAGACAAAGAAGAAGGAAATCACAGAGAAACATTGAAACAAACATTGAAACCGGCCGCTCATGTTTAGTGTGCATACAACTTGATACTGAAGCTGTCTTGATGCCAAAGATCTGAAGTGAATGCAGGACACAGCAGCAGATTGCAGCTGGTTTTTATTGAGGTTAAAGAAAAGTACAATATTTGGAATGTTGAGTCCAATCAAAAACGAAGCATTTGGTCCACCGAACTTAGTGGACCAATAGTGGGAGACCTGCTTGTTACTGCAACTGGTTGGACTTCCTTTCAGCATTTGTCTGATTTTTTTAAATTGACATAATGGGAATTCCCTCTTTGGATCTTTTTAAGTCCCTCTCCGATCATGTTTAAATCTTTTTTATTAATAATTTCCAGTGGTCTTTTAATCATGATTGTGTCGTTTTTTGCCAAAATAAAAAAACTTGGGAAGTTTTCTAGTTTCTGCAGAGCAGCAGGAGTTCAGTAGAAATTCACCTCTGAGTTGTGGGTGGCACCATTTGCACAAACCAAGTCTACCCTTACTTCCCATCATCCATCTATTAACACGCTCTCCCACTAACGCACAGCCCCTCACACCCCAAACAAAACAAAAATGGCGAGCAGTATTGGCACTATCCAGCTGTACATTTTTGAGCCAGATACCAGCTCAGATGATTAAAACGACAACACACATGCACCTATTCGTCTGCTAGAGGATGCATTAGAATACAGCAGAGCAGGGAACTTGTGGCCTACTGATTGTAGTTTCTGCATCACACCTACAAGCTTTTTCTGACAGCATTTTTTCGTCTGCTCCTGATTCACATTGATTTGAAATACTCAGAAATGCAATTTTAATCTTAATTTACTTTCTATATGTCCTCCATCATGAGAACAATGCTACAAGAATATGTTAAAACACTCAAAACACCATATACACTGGAGTGGATCTTTAATGGTACAATATGATTTGAAGAAATGTTCCAAAAGAGGGAAAAGGGTGTAATGTATAAGTGTGTTTCAGTCATTTACACAAAGATCCCCTGTATATTATGAGTAAATATAAGAAAAAGAAAATAATATTTTCTAGAAAATAAACATTGAGAACACATTTTCCTTTGTTCAAGCAAATAATAGGACATTATTTTAAAGAGCCCGCACTATACCATGTCTTTCTTAAGCCTTTTTATGGGAAACAATGTCCATGAATATGACCATATATTTCCTTTGGCACACTAAAAAACAAATAATTTATGAAATATTAGTTATTTTTGTGGACCTTTTCACTCCTGGAAGTAAAACAACTTGATCTCTGAGGCATCGCCTTTCACTCCTTGTGAGCATTAGCACGTGCATTATGTGCTCATACTGCGTAATTTCAGCTAGTTGTATGATTTACTTACAGGTCTGGCATCTTCATCAGGTTTGATTGTAGGAATGGCGTCAGCTCTGAGGATTAGTCTCCTGGACAATCCACTTTGATACAGGCCAAGGTTAACAAAACAGTCATCTGTGAAGCGGCGTCACAGACAAAAAGTTGCTGACCGGGCTGAAGATAAACTCCAACCATTTCTGATGAGCAGGCCCTTCTTTGGGAAGTCTGAACAAACACTGAAACCTCTCGCAGCCTAAACAACATTTTCTCCACTTAAAAGACATTGCATTGGAAAAAAGCTAGCCGTTGACCAAGAGGAACCACTTCTTCTATAAGTCGTTTTGCTGATCACCAGTAGCTCCAGTAGCGTGGGGAAAGTTGGTGCGTGATTGTGTTAGCCTGGGGGCGGGGCTTGCAGCGCAGACTCTTCCTGGTAGGGGGTGTTCTCACTGTTCTACGTCACGCAGTGAGAGGTGGATGTGGGAGGGGCTGTGGCTTTTGGAGGATTACTCAAAAATCGGTGAATGGATCAAAATACCGCTTTCTTTTTAGTGAGGAATGAACAGTATAATACACTTAAAAGCTCAAAAAGTTGATTTTCATGATATAGGCCCTTTAAAAAAAACTTTTTACATCCTAGCAACCTCAACCACAACTGACTTCATTTTACTTGTGAAAAAGTACTGTTTTGGAACCTGGAATGGGCTCATGTTAGACTTAGGTATGCAGAAGCCAAAATCATTTTCAGGTGTTAAGGACATTTACACCTGTTTTGATTTGGAGCCTAACAAGTCAAAGTATTTCAATATTTTTAAATTTTTTGACCAGCTATGAAAAAAAAGAAACATGTTTTCGCTAAATTAAGGTACGTTTGGAGAAGAATTGATACCATTTTGCTTCAATAAAGTGATATATTTATTGATGGAAACTTTTTGTAAGTTTTAAGATCCCATTTGAGTTTGCAGAACTTTGATAATTTATGTTGTAAAGTCTGTCATCAAAGGTTTTATTTTTATATGTGTTTCAGATGTTTACAAAATGGATGCAAACAACTTGTTTGGATGAATCGGAGAACATGAAGTAAGTCATCCACCATATAATACAGTTGTTTTTTTCAAGCCACATAACATTTTAATTCATTGTTGGTCAGCCATTGCTGCTCAAAAGAAGTCTAGGATCCACCTTAATTAGCCTGAATGCAGCAGATTTCTATTACAGGCACTCCCTGCTCACTCTCAGCTGAGCTGTGTCTTACTCTTCACAGGATTATATCAGGGATGACAGGGTTGAGCTGGCTTGAAAAATGTGTTTGCCGCACCGGTCTTTGTGCGTCTAATCAGCCTGCTATATTCTCACCAACGGCTGACTCACATGCACACACACACAGATGGCTCTGCCCACACACTGAGGCATAATCCGGGGGCGGTGGAGTTCGATTGCAAAGGTCTGTGTTGACTTTCTGTGTGAGACAGGTCAACCAACTTGATGTAAGCACTGCATGATAAACGCTGCAAATATTTGTCCTCCCTGAGATGTGCTCCCAAAACAATACAGAGAATTGGATGACTCGCAGTCATCTAAAAAGGTGGTTCATCCATGTCCATTATTACCCATCATGCAGTTTATCTTTTCGTCTTTACAACACTGAGGCTGTGTTCAAATTGACTCACTTTTCCCTGAAGATTATTTGGTCCGTGACTATCTAGCACCCTGGATTTTAACTCAATTTGGACACATGCTCACTACTTTTTTTTTCTAAATGGCAAATATAATGTCACCCTTTTGTCAAAGTTAAAATAAAAAAAGAGCATTTTATGAAGAGTATTAAGGAATCCACTGTGTTCTGAAGATGAAACGTTTGATGATTTATTAAGAATATATCCATTTTATTAAATAACTATTTGTTCAAGCGCGATGCACTTTGGTCTATATTTGCCAGTCTAGTGAGCATCAATGCACACTGTTTCTTGCAGACTTGGGAAATTTCCAGGGCACTGGATTTTAGAAATGTAGATTTGGACAACCCGAAAAAATGGCAAATGCTCTATATAGTGCACTAAATAGTGAGTAGTGAAGGAATTTGGAAACAATAAAGTAAAGTCAGTACATTATTGAGAATTACTATTACTTTTACTTTGTAGTACTTAAACTAGTGCTGATTAAAACATCCATCTGATTTCTGTCACAGGTTCAATTTTTGATTTAATCTAATTAAATTGATTTAATTCCAATTTAGTTTAGTTGTAAAAAAAAAAAAACTTTTCACATAGCAAGAAATTTAAACTGATCAAAGTTAAAACTTTAGTAAAGAAAAAAAAATGAATTCTTACATTAAAAACCAGCTGATTTTTTCCCACAAAAAATTACCTTAAAAAATAATCAATGTATGGACTTATTGTTTTCTATGTGAAGATTGAGTTTAATAATGGACTTGCTCTCACAACATTCATGCCAACGCCTTGACAGTTGCCTCTTTCTCCATTTCAATGTGGATTTAATGGGATGTTTGTTATTCTGTGCATGACCATGTGTAAGCGCGAGACAAATGGCCTCACATTTTTACATTCTTTTGGAATTCCTGCCCACGTGTGAACTGCATGGTGTGCATTAAAACAAGCTCAATTCAACCCCCTTTTCACTCCTGTGAGTAAAAAGAATAATTTATTTGTGCTGAAAGGCTGCGTTTGGAATTTATTTATTTTGAGACATATTTGCTCCAAAACTCTGGTGCTTTTTTTAAGAAGCAGTTTTGTAAACAAACACTTGTACTTTCATAAATGCTTTCCAGGTTACACCATTATTTTAAATGAATGAATAAATGAATGAATGAATGAATAAATCTTCCAACTGATTTCACTGGACAATATTTTGTGATGAGCTAATTTTCAAAACTTGATAAGAATAACTCCTCTATTGTTTTCATTCTTTTAAATAACTACTTGCTGTAATGAAAGAATGCAAAATGTATTGATTATTGATTCTGTATAATATAGTCATACCATGTTAAAAAGATGTGGATCAAATTCGAGACAGTAATAAAGTATTAAAGAAGATGTTTTTCCCCCTGCACACTCATGTTAGTATTTTTGCATCTTAAATTGACATTGTTGTGAATAAAAGCCAAATTATCCAAAGAATCATAATTGATATCTAGATCTCATAAAGGAAAATTATATTTTTTGTGGATTTCATCGAAGGATTTAAAAAACATCTTAATTAAAAAATAATTGAATTTTCAATTCTTTGACATTGTGGGCTTTAAAAGTTAGACATAAAAAAAAAACAAAAAAACCCCTCAAACTTGACAAACTAAGGAAGCAACCTGTGACCTGTGACCTGTGACCTGTGACCTGTCAAACCCAACATTGAAGGGTATTTATTAAATGAAGACAGCTGTGGATAATTAGCGCATGGATCCAGGTGGGACTGGGACAGAAGAAAAAAAGCCTGAAAACAACACTACTAAAACCAAGAAAATACTAAAACTAACAAATCCCCTAAAAGCTGGATTAAAATATTGCAGGGGATTTAAATGTGTTTTACTGAAAACTAAGTACGATTAATTACAACAAGAGTACAAAAAAAGACAATTAAAACTATTTTTATTAAACAAATCTGATTTTGTTTTTGTTTTGGCTTCAGATTTGACATATACACAAACATGAGATTTAAACATGTATTCTGTACCGGTTAAAGGTGAGGAGTAGTTCTTTTTGGACTCTCAAGTGTCCTTTGACGATGAGATTATCCGTTTGTCTCATGGGATAGAACCGTGAACTCAGTTTTGTAAGAACTGCACAATTCTTGTGTGATTTTGGCCCTTGCAGCTCTTGTTTTATCATGTATATTTTTTAGACAGTAGGCTTCCAAAGTGACGAACATGCTTGGAGCCCCAGAATCTGTGTATTTGTGAGTTTTTTTGCTGTCATCTTGACATTTTCTTTCTACTGAGCTCCCTGTGCAGAACCTGTGAATGTTACAATTTAACACAAAAAACAGAATAAAAACACTGCAGCCAAGCAGCAGAGGTAGAGCAGACAAACTCTGATTGAATATTGCAGGTTCGTTTCTCGCCTTGCCCGCCCACGTGTCGGCACATTGCTCCTGGTAGTTATAGGTTGGCATCAGTGTTAGGGAGCAGAGTCGCCATCTGAGTGTGAATGAGTGTGTGCATGGGTGAATGGGACTATAAAGAGCTATTTAAGTACATGTCATTTACCATTTAACAATTGAACGAATTATCTTTAGAAAATAAATATTCATTTAAAGTGTTTTTCACTGCAGAATAGTATACAAATCCTCTCTGAAAAATCATAGTTGATGCTCTTTTATTAATCCTTTACTTTTTTTTGTTTTTTTATTTTGACCAGTGTGAATCTAATCTTATGTATGAATCAAATAGTTTCAGGAATCTCTCGAAGTCCTCCGTATATTTCTATGAAACAAGAATAAAATTAATGAAACCAACCAGCAGATGTCACTATTGCCCTTCAATCTTTACAGAAATCCTCCTTAATTGTGAGGGTTTTTTTGTGTTTTCCTGAGCAATGAAACTCATGGATTTTCTAAAAAGCAAACACCATTTTAAATCCGACTATGACGCAACTGCTGCTGCTATTAAACAGTTTAATGAAGATATGTTGTCTTCTCCTTTGCAGAAAAAGGTTGGTGTCTGCATTGTGGGTGGTTGAGGGGGGTCCTTTGCCTTTGGTATTGCTTTCCACATGTTGTGGCTAACAGGACTTTTCCCCTGCAGGGCTGCAGATTGAGTCTGCTTTTACAAGAAGAATAGACGAGGGTTGCTGTGTACATGCTTGTCTTGTTTTTGAGCTAATTAGAACATATTTAGTGGTCTAATCGACACTCTGGGTTTATCATCGTTGCCTGAAGAGAAAAAGAATCAGTCAACACTTTGGCTGAAGCTAAATGTGTGTTTTGTTTACTCCTTCATGTGGACTTATACATCCTGACAATGCTTTCAGGGGATTAAAAAAAAAAAAAACGAGTTTTTTTGACAAAAAAGGACTAATGTGTTCTTTCACTTTAATGCAGTTACTTTGATTGACAGATGATGGCAGTAACAAGCCATGAAAACTAGTAACAAATGTCGCAGAGAAGGATGTTCCAGTTGTGTTTCTTTATGAGGAAGGAAATGCCTTCAATTCATTCAAGGTGCATTCAGGATAAAGATGCAGTCAAGGTTATCCTCGATGTGTTCAAGAGAAAACTGTAAGCAGGAGCTGGAGGGAGAGAAAAACCTTTACTGTCCTTTGAAGTCTTCACTAAACAGATGTCTTTTCTATTGTAATTCTATTCTTGGCATGTTTTTGTCACTGAAGGCCTTGAGAAAATGACTGCAGTGTCACTTCATTAATCATGCTACACCAAAGACATTTTGAGCTGCTTCTAGTTTCCTGGAAGCAGCTCTGCTTCGAGGGGCTTTGTTCTCTGGATACTGTGAATCAGTCAACGATTTAACATGAAATCTTTGTTTGTCCCAAGCTTTAACGCTGTGGTGCTTGTATGTGCGTAGATCCTGACATTCAGGCTCCAGATCTGTCATTTCACCACCCTTACTTTTGATTCAAAGCAGTTTTTTTAAACTTTAATGCATTAATTGCGCTCACGCAGCTTTCATCTGACTTCAGTCTATGATCTCATGGCATCTGTCATTATTTTCTAAATATAAAAGAAACCCTGCACAATACCTTAAAGAAAGATAAACAAAAATCTGAACATATTCCTATTTTGCTTTCAAACATTAAAGCTGTAAAAGTGACTTGTGCAGAATTTCAGTTTGTTTTTAACGATTCTGCACAGCTTCCTTCATGCATTTGAGGTAAAGTGTGGAACATTTAAAGTAAGTCTGTAATCAGGAATACTTTCACCTGAAGAGGATGAAATGGTAAACAAACTGCAGCTTTTTCCTGTGACTGTTTGATTAGAAAACATTACATCTCCGATTGTTTCCTGTTTCCTGTGTTTTATCACACAGTGTAAGTTGTTTTTAAAGACACAAACCTTTAAAATTGTGTTTTTCATGTTTTTTTTTAAATGTTCTTGTGGCATATTTCTGAAAATAGAAGACAAATTTAAAGGAAATTAAGATTAAAACTTTTGAGTATTTCTTTATTCAAATTGATCACAAGCTCCCTGCTACAACTAGTTCCCTGATGCAACTATTTGTGAATGACTAGACTTCGTCTTCATTTTCCTTGCTCGAGCTGACATCTGGCTGAAAGCTGTACACTAGAGAGCTTCGATATTGCTCGCCATTTTTGTTGCACTGGTAATGTTAAATTGGGTTTGTGAGGGTCTGTAAACTTGAGGGAGAGAGTGTAAACAGATAGATGATGGGAAATGAGGACAGGCTCACTCTGCGTCAGTGGTCCTGCCAACAACTCAGAGGTGACTTTCAAGTAAACTTCTGCAACATGTTTTTTACATTTTTTAACTTTTGCTAAAAACGGCTATATCTTAATAAATAATACAAATCAATCATAATAAAAAGACCAACGGGAACGCTTTTAAAATGGATCAAAAGGTGATGGGAGTGGGACTTTAATACATTTAGTGATAAGTTACAGCCGCATTGATGATGTCGAACAGTTTGAAGAATCTCTGAAATTTTCAATTAGAGGTTATTACTTATAAACACCATGATTGCTGTCGTGGAACAATACTGACTTTTCATCATCAAGGTGTCGGACTGATGGGAGGGCTTCTCAGTGATGTGAGGGTATTTGACACACACAACATTCAGGATCTGATCATCCAGGTCCTCAACCTCACACCAAACCACACACTTTAAAGTTCTCTCGTGAGGCTGCGATTCCTTTAAGAGTCCGTATATGAACATATGGATTTGGATCCTAGAAGTTTACCCAAGATTTTTACTTGTAAAAATGTGATTCTTAAATGATAGTTGTTAGCTGTCAAACTGCCACAGCCTCTTTTTTGTACAGCATTCCTGCGAATATTGTCAATAGAGTGAATTTACTTCTTTTGCTTACAGTTTTTTTTCTCTGAAAACTATTGCAATACCTATAATTTCCATCTGCATGCACCTGTAATTTTGTTGGACATCCAAATTACCCCTCCTGGTGTTTTAAAATATACAGAGCGACGCATAGATGGAGGGAAATCATGTTAGTTGAACAAGTCTGTTGAGTGGTACTGTGGAAAAGACCAGATAAAAAAATACTCTTCAGAAAGTGAGTGACACATAACATTAGTTTGATAAATTCGTTGGTGTTTGTGCACTTACATGTTTTTTCTTTATTTTCTCTTTGCATCTTTTACCATTAAACCTTTGCAGGGTTTATGCAGGGTTTAGATACGTCTTAAATGAGTTTTTCAAATAGCTTTGCTGCTGACAGGTAAATTAGGTTCAAGTAAACGAGAAGATTTATGACCTTTATTGAATGCATGACTGGTTGAAGTAGAAGCTTTACCCACGAGGAATTTATCTTTGAAGAAACTAATAATGCTCAAACTTACACTTTCTTAAATGTCAAAACAGTCTGAACTTGAAAACACAAAAAGTTCAGAAATGTAACTTTTATAGACACAGTAAAGGGTGGAAAACAAGATATGTCGGCACTTCTTTATAAAATGTTTCTGCTAGTGTGTTCTTTTCTAGTATTAAGTAGTCCAAATCACTGGGATCAAGTGCAATGGCATATCACTTGATATCCACTCCAACAAATATTTTAAGCATGGCTAAAAACATTCAAAACTAAACCTGGACCTGCTAGTACTGTGTGAAGTTTTTAAAATGTACTATACTGTGGTCATATGGTGCTTCTTCTTTTCCCGTTTTTTAATGACTAATGCACTTCTTATTTAGCAACAAAATGATTATAATTTCCTGTTTGAAACGATGCACTTTTGATGTATTCTTTATTATTAATTTAGTAGTAAAATTTAAAAGTCAAATTGGTGTTTTTACTAACGCATGACTGTTGCATGCACCAGAGAGCACTTTTTAATTGTCATTGTACCAATGACATTTAAAAAAATAAATAATTAACTATCTACAAACTTAAAATCATTTAAGGTTGTTAGAAAAAATTCAAACATGTTCCCACAAGAATGACATTTTACATCTATACTTTTACAGGATTATCCAAACAGACGTTTTCAGAGGCGATTCCATTCCACAGAAACAAACTCGTTAAATGGGTTTACATTTGTCATCTGTATCTCTCAGTTTTTTATTGCTTTATGAATGTCCAAAAAAGAATTTTAGGAAGGATTCTTCAGATTCTTGTCTTCTTCTGTCAGGTCCTGCTTCTCTTTGCTGTAGCAGGCAGTAGGCCCTCCCTTTGGTGCAGCTGGGAATAAAATGTTAGGACTTCAGCGATGGTTGAGGAGAGATGTTGCATAAACTCGTTGGAGTTTCTGAAGAAATATAAAAATATAAAAAAGGAAACATAAATTAAGCTACAGGCATACACTTTGAGGATTTGTAACTAAGACTGCCTAGCATCAGCTTTACATGACTTTTTTGCTGAATTATGCAGCTTATTGACCGTGAGACCTTTTGACAAAGTTGCACACTATTTGTCAACATTACCTCTGCATTGCACAGTTGACCCAACTTGATTCTCTCCATGTCCTTTACTTGTTGCAACCTCTGCATGTCTTGAATTGCATCTTCAGAAAAACTCAAAACCATGCAGCCGATTTCCTGTTGCATGATCACACTTTCAGAGACCTGCAATCCTCAAAAACTGGTGATTTAAAAATGCTGTTGATTTACCTGGCCATCTGTTTATCTTTTGGCGTTGACTGTTGCAGCATTCGCCATTCTCTGGATTTGATCTTACTTTAAGTGTGTGCATCAAAGGACTGTTTTACGTTTTACATTGGATGTATTTTTCATTTCTCCTCTTGGTAATTATGTTTTTCCTTTGAAGTCCCAGCAAAGAGAAAGTGTAAAGAGCAGCCTACAAACTCCTATTACTGTTTTAAAAAAGATCGGGCTTTTAATAACAGTGTTCTATCATGTACAAACGTTAACTATAGAAAAATAACATACAAGGCCTCTGCCTCTTTGAAAAAATGCTTAATTAACATGCACTGTGCTGACAACTTAGACTGTCCATGGACAAAAGATGCATTGATTTGTGTTGGCTTTTATAAAATGCATCAGTTTGGTGGAGAGCCCCCATATTCTTGAAGAGTTTTTTTTTTTTTTTTAAATCTTGTGAAAACAAAATAATGTTTTTTATGTTTTGCTTTAAAAACAGCAAGCGCAAGATAACTGCACTTAGTGTGATGATGCATGCTGGGAATTTAGTGAGTTCTGTATTTTGGAGGAACCAGATTAAAAGACACAGTGTCAATAGTCTATTTTCAAACTTGTGTCAAAAAAAAGGCACACCAATGCATTAAACAAGACAAATAAGTCGGAGGTAAGTCCGTCACTCAGTCAGACTTCATTTAACACTTCAAATATATTTTGATTTATTGTTAAAGCGTTCCCAGTGGTCTTTTAATCATGATTTTGCAGTTTTCAGCAAAAAAAAAAAAAAAAAAGCTAAAAATGCTAAAAACTAAAACTAATTTGACTGGGTCGGTTCAGCAGTTTTTATTCCTCATCAAAATATTTTTCAACCAAGGACGTGCGGTCAGTGGAGGCACGTGAGGCAGTACAACATTTGCCATCATCCTCGCCATCATGAGCAACTAATAATAAAATAAATGTGCTCACTACAAATGCAATTTATTTGTACATATAATTTCACTCTAACACAGTTTTCATTTTGTTCTCATAAAGATTATCTTGTTTTTACACATTTTATCTTGTTTCACAAATGTTTCTGTTTTGCACGAGAGAAAAAAATGACCTTTGTCATCTACTGGGGTTCCATAGTTTGACAACTGACAGGAAAACATGTATATTTGAAAAAGTGTCTATCTGATTATCAGAGGAATTATGTTTTCATAAAATAGCTTCAAATGACATTCATTTTGTTATTTTTTAGTTCCTCTCCACAGGCTGCCTGTATAACACATGTTGTGGTGTGTAATGTTTCACTGTTTTGGACATTTTGTGCACTTCAGTTCCTCTTGTTTGCATGAAGTGAGCAGCCTCAGGGGAGCCGACTTCACAATAGTAAACAGCAGCGAGAGCCATTTTTAAGGAGTGTAAAAGAAGAACAATGGAGCAGGAAGATGGCTATTTGTTGTGGAGACACGAAGAGTTATCTTATCTAACTCCTCTGATCAAAGTGATGAAAAACTTTTAGCACCACATGGTTGCTTTGAAATGTTGCCACAGTTATCTGGCTCAGCTGCACAGAGGACATCCCTCGTTAGCTTTTCTGATCACCTACAGTTAACCTTTTGTCTTCCAGCTTTTAGCCTGCAGCAGCAGTTTCTGTTATGGGTAAAGGAAAGGCCAGGGTGTTAGGTGGAGGAACCCCAGCTGAGGACACAATTTGTTCAGAAAACAGAATTTGGTTCCTGCAAGAAAAGCACAGTGGAAGTTGCTTACTCATCAAGACAGGAAGTATAGATCTTCTTGGCAACGGACCCAGGCAATGCAGTTTAATGGTGTCTAAGGTAAACAATGTACAGATTGCAGACCGCAAGATTGCAGTCTTGGCTTCCACTCAGTTGAGATTTGACTAAAGACTTGTGAAAGCGATCGCGTTGACACATAAAGTCACATTTGACGGCACAGACAGGAAGTCGAGGTTCAGTGATTTATCAGAGATGAACCAGGAAACAGTGAACCCTGCATTTCTGTCTTTTCAAACTCATCTGGTTTGTTCAGAGACCCTGAGAGCAGCAGCTCTCAGAGACATCCCACCCTTTGTTGATTAAGGTACAGAGGATATGGAAGTCTTTGTTCCCGTTCCACTTCATGGAACCTGTCAGATCCACTTATTTGTTCACGTACTTGTTTTCATCAGAGTGCATTCACTGAACAAGAGCTGTTTTTCTGATCTTGATTTTTCTCATCCACTGCATTTGAGGTATTCAAATGCAAACGGAACATTGATGCAACTGGCTGACACCGACAGGTGATGCACTTTATCGCACAGAAGTCAGTGAATAGAAAGTCAACACCGCGAGCAGGAATATCTGATGTACAGGAAGATAACGTTTGGTCACTTCGTGTTTTTCTGTTTAAAACTAGAATTCACTCTTCTCTCTTTTGATTTGCTGAAGTTTGGTTGCTTGTTCTTCACATTCATGATTTCCATGCCCCAGCACCTTGATGTCGGCTTGATGTCAAAATTGAGTTGATATTTGATCCAATTAGTGAACAATGTTATTTTAACTTTTATTTTCATACCATTGTTTTAGTGTGGGAAATACATGACCAGTAGAAATTCAATTTCACATGAAAAAACAAAATTAAGAATGCTGGGTAATACAGTTGATGTTCATTTGATATCAATTTGATGGCTACATGTTAAACTTCAAACTGACGTCAGTTTGATATCAAATTGACTTCCATGTTTCGTCTGTTTCTGAAGGATTTAGGCTTCATTAAATCTCAGCATGCGGCTTAAAATGATATTTGATGTTTTCTTTTCAATTCAAACTGAATTAGAAGGGACCCTATAATTCAACGCTGCTGCATATCCCAACAGTAAGGAAATAGAAAGTATTTCAATTTAAATTAAATGTGTTAATATAGCAATAAAAATTTGTGTTTGGAGATCTGGATGCATTTATGTTGATGCAACAGAATTTATTCATGTTGCTGTAACATGATGATCAAGGTCCAGTTTGACTAGACTTGTATAAACATGAGTTCCATATAAGATACATTTAATCTGACATAATCTTGTTGAGTTATCTCAACTTGATTTATAATGTTAGGTGTAACTTATTTTATAGGATACTTCTCCAAATTAAAATGTAAATACATTTTAATTTGGAGAAGTATCCTATAAATGCTAACCCAGCAAAACCAAGTAGATTTATTCGATTTAGGTTTAAATAGAGCGTTTTATTAATGAGAAAAACATTCATGAAATAATTGATATTCAGTCATTTAAACATAAGTCCAGTTCAACTCCATCTGGTGTCGAAGAGAAAATACAAACCAGTCTGAAATAACATTGAACACTGAATGAAATTGAATTGAATTAAAATAGCATCAAGTCAAGTTGAGTCTGAACACAAATGTTTAAAAATCGTTAAAATCAGCCTACTGTACCTCAATCTAAATGGTGTTTACCGATATCAAAATAATCGATTTATTTCATTTTGAAGCATTTTTTTAAAATGTATAGGTCGATTTGATGAACAACTTGCTTCAGATAGATCGATCTGGTTGGATCACGGGAAAATAAATTGAATAAGTCGATTAATTGCTACACCCCTGAGGTGGATGGAAAGAATTTTAGGGTTTCAGTTATTTGGAGGGAATCGTTCAAAACAGAAATGAAAGTTTATGCACCACTTTTTGACTTATTGGGCGAATCTTGGAAATGGTTGCACAATTTTCAGAGATTTCAGATTTATGCCAAGGTGGAACTTGTTTTTTTCCACAAATCCAAGAGTATTTTAAAATAATAAAAATGTTTAAAATGTTGTTTCTCTGAAGGATAACAGTGTTTTTAGGCTCATATAACAACTGGAATAATAAAAAAAAAAAAAAAAAAAAAGAAAACTCCCAGTCCAATATTACTGACAGAAATAAAATGTATCTTTTTTATTATGCAGGCTTCAAATCAAATAGACATCTGTATCTTCAATCAACAAAACTCAGTAGCAAAACAACTCAAGAGTGTTGCTGCTGTGTGTAAGACGTACTTGAAGCTTTTTCACAAACTGAACATCAGGATTTAACTGAGGAATAAAGGTGGCTGTGATCAATAAAGCTTTGTGCAGAATGGGAATTGGCATAGCAGGTTATTGGAGTCTGCTGGAGAAGAGATTCACTTCTAAAACGTGTGTGAAAAGATTGTGTATTTGTTGAAAAGTTTTGTATGTTTGTGGGTCATAAAATTGGCCAGACATTTATAGTCAAAGAAAAAAGGGTTTCTGTAGTGATGGGAAAATTTTTGACCAAGTGGTCTAATCAGGATTCCCAATTAAATCTCATTGGGGAGTGAGGATAGTTTGATACAAACCGTGTAATAATCAAACTATCTCTTGGAGTTCTTGTTGAAGCTTCTATTATGAGATGATTTTTTTTCCCCAAAAAATTGGCAAATATTAGACGCTTAGCTTGGCTTAGGTGAAGTTAAACAATTGCTCAATTTCCAGTAAAAATATTTTCCCTGTCATAATGGTATTCAGAGTGTAAACATCAGCATATATTCGTAGAATATGTTGATTTTGTTCATTTAAAACAGATACACAAAAAGCAGGATTTAGTGTTGAACAGATTTACATATATTAATTCTATGTACAGATATTTCTGTGTCTTGTATACAAATGTACCATATGCTATAAGAGACAAACACTGGTTCACAGAACACTCATACACATCAAAACACTTTATATATCACTTTTGACACAATGTACATGTTATTTTTGGGGCCTGTTATTGTGATTGTACTCCCATTATGGTGCTGTAAATCACATTAATGTGCAGGAAATTGTCTTTGTCTTGAGTGCAAATGAAGCCAAAACACAGAGCCCCCAACGGTGCAGGATGTCTGAGAAAAAAAAAGAAAAAAAAAGGCGGGAAGTGCCCTTACGTATTTAGTAAGGAATGTGTGAGCTTCTGCCCAGCTTTCTCTGAAAGCCTTGGGAACGGTCTGCAGGAAGGTGCTGAGAATCCTCCAAAAGCAGTCGCTCTCACCCAGCGACTAAATACCTTTACCTTTGTTAGGCAGTGAAATTCAACATTTGGGGGTTCGCAAAGTGGCTTCCTGCTGCAACATGAAGCAACTCAGACAAATGAGAAAAAAGTGGATAAAATGCAACACACTTGAAAGCCCCCAAAACCACTTTCTTTTCTTTCTGTTGTTTTTTTTTTTTTATCTTAGTTCAAAAGCCCTGCTTTAAATTGCATTTTCATTTTAGCCACCAAAATGCTTTTCTAAGAATGACAGAAAAAAAGCTCAAATGGAAATCCAAACACAAAGGATGAGGTGACTGCCTCGGTTACTTAGAAACAAGTGTCCTGGAAAAGGCAGTTTTGCCACCACTCACATCCAGGCTGCTGCAAGTTCTGTAAACTCTTAACAGGAAACTGTTAGATGGCACAACAAGAAGACGTAATCACAAATTAAAAGTCATGATGTTTAATTATGCTCCCTGCTGAAAAATGTGCATGTTTATATATTTTTAAGAGTGAAACTGTAATCAGGGAAAACATTGTAGTGTTTTTACCGTGATGTACACACAAATGCATTTATTTGCCAAAAGAGTCCATGTTTTCTTGCTCAAACTTTCCACTCTACCAAGAGTTCTTTAATGTGACATGTTTTCCTTGATATTCTTTAAAGGTCCTTGAATTTTCACCCGCTTCAAGATGTCTCTGCTCTGCTGTTTATTCTGCCTGAGCTGAGTTTTTGGGAGAATTGTCCAGCTCTTTCCAGTTCCCAGTGCTGCCCGTGGGGCTCCGGTTGGTCATCTTAGTCAGCAACGTGGTCCGTCGGATGCTGCTGTCCGAGTCCTCTTTCTTATCAGCGTTCGCCTTGCGGCAGCAGGAGAAGCAGTGCACAAAATCTTGCAGGAGGTGGCCACTGAAGATCATGTAAATCCACGGGTTGCAGCAGCTGTTGAGACTGGCGAGGAGCGCCGACAGAGTCACTGCTGTGTTCTCCGAATCTGAGAAGAGAGGAGCAGAGATGATTCATGCAGAACATCAGGTTCTCAATTTGCCTGAACAACACAGTTCATGAGCCATTTTTTTCTGAGGAGCACAGACAATTTGTTTGGAAAATGGAGTTAAATTTCAGTGCAGAAAAAACAAATGATCTCCTAAATATTGTTCCTAAAAAAAAAGCGTGCACATTTAACACTTTATGTTTAAGTGTCTGACAGATCTTGACATGTTTTAACTGCAACAAATGCACATTAATGTCAGTTATGAGACAATTTGGGGAAAAAAACAAACACATTAGAAGTCTTTAAAAGTTTATTGTGTAAATGCATATTTGTTTAGGGAGTCAAATTAATTTAGACTAATTATAGGAATAGCCTAGGAGGCTTTTACTTGGATGGGGTTTTTTGTGCGCATAACAAGTCCATGCGTAAAAGCTTTGCGCACGAATATATTGCTTTGCGCACCACTTTTTACTAAACCTGATGGTTAAATCTTCTTTTTCTCATCACTCACCGTCCCACAGGAAGTTTTCATCCCACACAGACCACATCTGCACGATGAAAAACGGCGACCAGCAAACAATGTAGGCCAAAACGATCACAAAACTCATTTTAACCGTACGGAGTTTGGCTCTGGAGATGGTGGTGACGCTGCTGACGGAGTTCTTCCCGATGAGCCCGTTCTTATTCGCGGTTCCGGCCATCGTTTTCCTTTTCTTGTACTTGATGTTTTTCCATATGCTGTGGCAGATGAACCAGTAACACAACATGAGGATGACGACGGGGACGAGGAAGATGCCCACGGTTATCCAGGTGATGTACGCCTTTGCGCCCCAGGGCTGGATGAAGTGCGCCCAGCAGTCGTACACGTCCGAGCCGTTTTTGATCTCACTCAGAGAGAAGATGAAGTACTGCGGGGTGCTAAGTACCAGGCTGCACATCCACGTGGAGGTAATCATGATGTAGGAGCGCTTGGTGGGCTGTTGGAGGGTTTTCAGAGGGTGGCAGATGGCGATGTAACGGTCCAGAGTCATCATCACCATCATGTAGGTGGACGCAAACATCCCCATCACCTGGAGGTGCTTTACAATCCTGCAGATAAAGTCTGGGCCGTAGAAGCGGAAGGTGATCTCCCAGCAGAGCTGCGGAAGCACCTGGAAGAAGGCGACCACCAGATCAGCCAGGCTGAGGTGCCTAATGAAGAGGTGCATCCGCGACATCTTCTTCTTGGTGTTGTACATCGCCAAAAGGACGCTGACGTTCCCAATCACTGCAACCACAAAAGTGATGCTCAGAACCATGATCTCGATTTGGGCCACCTCCTCGTTCCTGGCAAACGGATCGGATCCGTTCGAGTTGGCGGTGCCGTTTCCAGACATCGTCAGGTCATTGGAGAAAGTGGAATCCAGAGAGTGGTTGTCTCCGCTCAAGAGCAGCACGTTGGCGAGAGCGTACATGGCACTGCCCCCTGTGCGCCCCGGCGGCTGCAGTGCCAGAGTTGCCCTGAAGTGCCTCTTCAGTCCCTATATGGAGCTACCTGACGCGCGCGCAGAGGAACACTCCGCTCTCTGACGTGTGGCTGCTGTGGTGGCTTCGAAAGCTCGAGTCAAATTTCACAGCGCCCGTGCGTAAAATAGGAACGCTCCGGGATACGTCACTCGATCAGCTCGTAAAGAAAAAAAAAGTTATTTCCTTTTCACGTTATTGCATTTTTAAACTTTCTAACTATTTCAAACGTTATTAAAATGTAACAATGCCTGACAAAGATTTTGATTTCAGAGTTCAGTCGAGCTCAAAGCAGCATTTTCAGCTTCCCTCACCTATTGTCACGTTAAAAGAGCAGTTTTGCGCATTATTCAGATGCTATTAAGATTTTTTCTTTTATAAAATCCTGCACCTTTAAGACAAAAATAAATATAGAAATCAGGCATAAACAATATTATGCCTTAAAATAAGCATATATTGTATAAAAACAGTTTAATATATTCAAAGTAGGCATATTTATGCCCCCCCCCCCCCCATATATTCTATTTTGAGCGATAAAATAGTCTTAAGTATCCTCAGATCATAATCATCTTAAAAGCTAGTTACACGATTTAAGATACATTTGTCCTCAAAATGAAACACAAATGTTTATTTACTCACAAACTTCAGTCTTGTTGTTGTTAAATGCATTTGTTTAGTGTTATGAGTCAAATTAAACTTTCCAGTTTCCCTAAATTTAGCAAATCTGTTTCTTGAAACAAGTCCACTCACTAATCACTATTACATTTCTGCTCAAAACATATCAAGTTTTTTTTATTAGGACTTTTTCCCAAAAGAAGATGTTTTCAAAGTCAAATAAATTAACACGTTGTCACATCTTACAGGAAAGTTGTTAGTTTCCTCTTAAATCAAGTGTTTTAGGAGATTTAAACCAGAAACTATAGACAAAATACTTGGCGAGGTAATTTTTTATTTTTTAAAGTAGAAACTTGAAATGGAAAAACAGTTTCAAACAGGCAAAATAATGACTTATAAAAACGCCTTGCAGCTTTTATTCCGGTGTTTATCAAGTGTAACCGAAGAAGTCTGATGAAATAAACGTTTAGAACATTGTTCGCTGTTAGGATTTAGTGCTTTTTTTTTTTACAGAAGTGATGCTGCATCCATTCCATGAACGCAGGGATCAGCTGGAAGGAATTTTGTTTGTGCTCACCTCTGCAGAGCAAAGAGCTGAACTGCTAAAGCTGTTTTTCTCACTCGGGTTTCTGCGGGCAGCATGCAGCTTCCTTTTATATTTTCAAATGTCAAGCTTAACCGACCACTCAGGATGCAAGCAAATGCTTTAAATGCTGTTCAAATTGGGTGATGTCAGTAGTTACCCTGCAAATAGTTTTAATTTTTTTTTAATGGAGAAACGATTCAGTATCGCCAGAGAGTTTAGATTCCACTTTAGAATCTTTGTTTTGGAGAAGATGTAATTAACTAAGCAGAATTGCTGTACAAAATTATTAGGCAGATTCTTTTCTTCAGGTAAAATGAAGAGAGATTTAACTGACTGACAAGTCACAAATTGTAGAGTCTTTCAGAGGGAGGCAGCACTCTTGAAATATCCAAGATACAGGGGCCTGATCACAGAACTATTAAGTGTTTTGTTGCAAATTGTCAACAAGTGTATGGAGAAGAAAAGACGCAAATTAACTGCCAAAGATTTGAGAAGAATCAAGCATGTAGCTATCAGGAACCCTTTGTCCACCAGTGCTGCCATATTCCACAACTGGAACCTACCTGGAGTATCAAGAAGAACCAGATGGTCAGTTCTCAGAGACATGGCTTAAGTAAGAAAAGCTGAAGCCCGACCACTTCTCAGCGAGATGCACAAGTTGAAATGTCAAGAATGGGCCAAGGAACATCTCAAAACAGAGTTTTCAAAGGTCTTGTGGACTGATGAGATGAGAGTGACTCTTGATGGACCTGATGGATGTGCCCGTGGTTGGATCAGTAATGGACACAAAGCTCCACTTCGACTTAGACGCCAGCAAGCTGGAGGTGGGGTGCTGGTGTGGGCAGGAATCATTAAAAATAAGCTAGTTTGACCTTTTCGAGTTGAGAGTGGACTCAAGATCAACTCTCAGACCTATTGCCAATTTTTAGAAGACACTGTCTTCAAGCAGTGGTTCAGGAAACAGTCTACATCTTTTAAGAACACATTCATTTTTATGCATCAAAGTTCTCCACTAAGATGAAAAACTCATGACCTGGCCCCCTTCTTCACCTGAACTAAACCCTATTGAGAACTTTTGGGCCCTTCTTAAGCATGAGATTTACTGTGAAGGTAAACAGTACACCTCTCTGAACAGTATCTGGAAGGCTGTGGTCACAGCTGCACAAAAAGCTGATCCTGAGCAGATCAAGAAGCTGACCGACTCCATGAATGGAAGGCTTGTCATTAAAAAGAAAAGTGGCTATATTAATCCCTGAGATCGTTCTTTTTGCATTTCAGAGATGATTATTTGTAATTCTGTATGCTTGCTTGTTGTTCTCATTTTAACAGGTGAAAATAAACAAGTGAGATGGGAAAATCTTTGTTTTTCATTGAGTTGCAGAAAAATTATGCACACTTTTAGGTGCCTTATAATGGAGTACATGTAGCAATCTTTTTAAGAAACCCAAAACTTCACTTTTAATTCTCGAGTTTCTAAGTTTGAGGGTTTGTTTGCATTTTGGACCAAGTGCACTGTAATGGTACAACAACAAAATGAATCCTCAAAAATACAACTTGCCTAATAATTGTGCACAGGGTGTATGTCTCAGTCATCTTTATTCTGACTGTCAGATGACCAAAGTCCATTAACAGCTAGCAAACTCATGCAACCTCAACCAGGTATAAAAAAGAACATGAAAGAAAAGTTTTACTTTTATTCCATTTTTTTTTCTTTTTTCTGCCCTGAAACCAGATGGTTCAGTAGTGTTTACATACTATACGCACCAACCTGGTTTCATCCAGCTTCATGTGGACAAGTGCGCACCCTTTCACAATAATTTACATCTAAGTAACAGTGATGGAATCAGAGCTACACAACAGCTCGACTGTGTCTTCTGAAATTCTGTAGACATTTTTAAAGGATTAAAAAAAGAGAGAAACTGTTTTTTTTTTTTTTTTGTAAGGGAGAAATGAAAGAATCAGAAGACTGACACAGTGAACATTGATACTATCAGATTTTGGATCATTCCTCTTTAGGAAAGAATAGTAAACACAATGCATTATTTGCTCACTTCTAAATTAAACTGCTTCTAAAAGTAAAGTGTATTTATTGTACTTTCAAGGTAAACTCTCACCTCATAGCTGCAGCAAGAGTATTCCTGTGGGTGTCGTTTCGGCTGGTTTCTGCATTTGGAATTCCCTTTGGAACCAACAACCCCTGTTCTGGTCAGAGTTCTTGTGAGTAAGCCTCAGACGTTACTGAAAAACGTCTTTTAGAGAACTTTCCTTGAGAGAAGAGTGTTCTCAGAAGTGTTTGAAACATCTTCTCATGTTCTTAACTCTTTTTATTCTAAATGTGAGGAAAATAATCCTTTTTGTACAGTGGATGTATTTTCCACTATAGTGATTAAGTTGAAGCCTTAAGGAAGTATTTAAAAAATGTAATATATTGAGAAGGAAAAAACGTAAAAATTCAAATGCAAGCAATAAAATATTATTTCAAATTGTATATTTTTCTTCCATTTCATTGCAAAAATGTTTGTATAATTCTTGACTTGTAACCTTTAACTCAAAAAATAAATAAATAACATCCGCTCTTTGACGTAGCGTACATTTTTGACCATTTGGGAGATCAACGTGAATCAACTGATTGTGTCAGGGAAAAAAGCAGCTAAATGCAAAACTTTGCATAATGGTGCAAATCTTTTTTTCTGCAACAGAATCAGCTGATTTACATTGACAGCTTCTGTAAAATGTTGCATATCAGCTCAAAGCTGCTTTTCTCCGCTTCAGAATCAACAGGAATTACGGTAATTTTGTAAACGGTTGAAGAGTTTTGCTTTTACACACCAGGCAAGACGAGGTGAGTTTCTTTGTAAAGCACATTTCATGTACAAAGATAATTCAAAGTTCTTTACATAAAACATAAATGAAAGAACTGACAAAAGACAAAATCCAGATGAGCAGTATGGGTTCAAGAACGTGCTGAGTGCAGGTTTTTGATTTTAGCATACTTGGACATGTTCACCATCTACAGTTGGAGGAGACTTGGTATGAAAACATCGCAAATCTTGCTCCAGGCTTGTTCTTTCACAGCTCTTTTCCGATATATGAAAGACTTGGTGTCATGTAATTCTAGCTGGGCACAAACCGCAATTATTAATGTCTCCTCTTTGATCAATGTTCAAAGGGTTGGCATTTCCATGAATTTAACACAGACACCATCCACGTATTACTATGAAAGCACAGGCCCTGATTGATCAAAGTTCAACTGGTTTGGCTTTCAATGAACGCTCAAACGCTATTTTCTACATAGAGCCCAAAAACAAACTTAAAAATGTGCATATCAATGAGTCAGCGTGGGAGCCCGAAACGCGCATTTACACACGTTTATATAAACATTTCATTACATGTGGTCACCTCTACGTGCGTTGCTGAGCCTGCCATGAGCCTAGCATTAAGGGAAGTTTGGCATTTTCTGTCCAAATGTCATCAGTGTTGTTTTTGTCCCTTGAAGTCATGGCTCTTCAACCGGAGCATCGCTGCAGCGTCACCAACCTTCTCCTGCTTTTGCGTGTTTACTGATGCTGCCTCTGTCTCTTAGTGACCCATAAATTGCTTATTGCAGTTTCCATTCCTAAATCACATGATTGCCAAGTGGCTGTGGGTGTCTGGAAGCAATTCAGTTTATCTGATCTATGTGCTGATAGGGAGGATAGCCATCTTTATTGTGCTTGCATTGCATGCTCCCTCCAGATCTACTTTTCTTTCATTTCCTATAGGCCCCACAGTGAGTGATTCAAACTGAAGGCCCCTTCCTGAAATTTTCTGCAGGCAGGTAGAAGTGGTTTATTTGTAAAATAATAAGGTTTTCTGGGTTCTAATAACTGTTCCCATCAGAATTGAAAGCAAGGGACATTTCTGGAACAGGATTGGGTCAACCAGCTAACCAACAAGTTCCCATGGGAGTCCAGTTGTGGGATTTTGTTTCATTCCGGCACGGTCATGTCTTATCCTGGGGGTTCAAGGACAGCGCAGATGTCTCCCGTCACGCTGGACTCGACCATGTTTAACCTCATCTCCTGTTTTTGAATGCGTTTGCCAGAGATGTCCTGTGCTGTTATTGCAGCTTCAGGCTCGATTTGTCTCAGTGGCTGAACAACACGGGGACTTGTTTGCCCACATTTCCAGATCAACAGTCTGGACTCGGGAATCACTGGAATGCATGGTAAGTCCCCCAGTCATCAGAGCCGTCAGTCTGAATCATTTCCATGAGCTCTAACTTTCACTTATGGGTTCAGAATTATGTGAGACCCAACCCGGCTCCCTGGGAGTATTTGTTGTTTGAGGTTCAAGATGGACTAATGTTTCTTATAGAAAGTGTGCGACTTCAGATCCAGGCTCAAATATACTCTTTCAATTTTTCCCTTTTGATTTTTGCTCTTGACTGATGGAAAGGGATGTTCCAATTTTCGACTGACAAATAAAGTATTTGACAAAGCTACACCGCCCTTTAAGCAAACATTTAAACACTCAACAGAAAAAAGAGAAATTGCAACAATATATTTCAGTTATATTCCAGCAAAATTGTGCGTCGGAAAGAAAAGGAAATATACTCATAACTCAAAATACTGTCTACATTCTGAGTAATTTGTAATATATTAGTCTAAAACTGTAAACAATTTAGCAAAAACATAAATCCCACTTTTACCAAAAATAAACAAATTAATACATTTACCTAAAGTTTGGATAAAGCCATTGACGTTCAGTCAGGGGAGGCAGGTGTGTCTCACCAGCAAAATATAGCTTAATAATGCATAAATGAAATAAAATGAACATACTTTATTTCATAAAAAATAAAAATCAAACATTATTGTTTAGATATTATTTTGATTACCGTTTTCTGTGTGGGTTTTCAATGCTTCTTCTGTGAATTTACAAGTTTCCTGTTCAAATATGTGATACAGCGGCGGGTGAGGCAGCAGCAGCCGGTGCCTCCCCAGTGCTGCACACTGACTGGAGCCGCAGTTGACACGTGTTTTACTAATTCTGTCTTTTACAATCATAAAACATGCCTCATTTTAAAATTACCTATTTTGTGTATTTCTCGCCAACTGTCCAATTCAGTCTGTGACTCATTTAGTCTCTTTAGTCTTTAAGCTAAAAATGCTCTTTAGAAATACACTATGTGAGGCAGGCAGTACGCATGTGACACCACGGCTAGTCAAGTGCAGCCGTCCAGTTACTCTTTCATATTGTTTAGCAACATTTTCTAAATTGAAGAATGTGCTTTTAAACTCGTAAACTCAAGAATTTGTTTAGACACGTCACTGGTAGTGATATTCCACGGAGACAGAACAACTTTTAAAACTGAAGAAAGAAAAGGAAGACTTCTACAAACAGGTTATTAATGTGTTTCTTCAGATGGAGACACCATAGACATTAAACAAGTTTAGCAACTTTAGCAAAAACAATAACTCTGCTCCTGAACATAAATTACTAAATGCATTTTGATAGAGGAATGCCCATGTTTGTCATTCAACAGAAAAATATCCCTCACCCGCTCATAAACCCAGTAGAGTGGAAATCTTGTTTTACTGTATAATCCAGGAGGATAATCTAGGAGGCGTCTGTGTGAACATCATCAGCTACAATTTGTTCCTGTATAAGTAGAAACAGCACCACAACTCTAAGTGACAACCGTGGAAAAAGAAAAAAAAGTTGAACTGGGGCCCCCGGTCAGACACATCTGGGGCCCCCGGTCAGACACATCTGGGGCCCCCGGTCAGACACATCTGGGGCCCCCGGTCAGACACATTATTCCTTGGCAGCACATGGAACCTGGCAACATGCTGCAGAGGAATCTTTGCAGTTTCTTTGGATTGAGTGATCTCAGAAAACGGATCTACAGCGGTATGGAAGGCGGTGCTTCTGTGAAACGCTGTGTTTACACCAAACACGATTCACTTCTCAGGGGCGTCCAGTTTCAAAGTTCAGTCAATATGCAGACGTGATTAGAGGTCGTAAGTGACAGGTGCGGCGTGTCAGCCTGGTAGCACCATATTTTCAGTGTCACGACGTGTTGATGACACAATCAGCACATGGAGTCTAAAACCAACATGGAGGAGAGTCTGATAATTCTGCTTCTGAACTTTGTAGCATTTTTCCTTTTTCCAACAAGACACTAATTAAAAGGTGCTCAAATCTCATTCTTGATTTTATTTGTTTTCTTTCTTGGTCTAATGTGGTACAGCTAGTAATCAAACTGGGACACAGTGAGACTGAAGTACTGCTGAAAGCGGCCGTCATTCAGTCTCAGCTTCTAGCTTCAGTAGATGGTGAACCTCACTGTACTAGGAGAGTCTCTGAATGATCTCATGAAGCCAGATATGGAGACATGATTACTGATAGTTTTGGTTCAAGGTAAATAAACCTGATCTCTCATCATCATGTGTCTTCCAAGCATTGTAAACGAGATATGTAAATGAGATAGAAGGCGGTAGCTGCTCCCACACGTCTGGAGAATCTAGTTTTTGAACACAAGTGTCCAGCAGCGAATTTAACATAAACTGCATCCGGTGTGAATGCAGCTTTAGAGGGGTGGATCAATGTCAAAATCCACAAATACGTGCAATCTGGGGCATCTGAGAACAAAGAGAAGTTACTGTGACCCCGTAGGTAGTTGGTTTGAGGGCTCGGCTCAAGTGGAGATGTCCACCAGAATTTTCTCTCGCTAACCAATAAAGTCCCCTTTTGTTCCAGATGGCAGCGGAGGCAGGAAGCATGAGTAATAATTCCAGACTGATGAGCAGCAGGTAGAAACAATCAACCTGGAGGACATGCAGGAGGAGTGCAGACCAGAGCAGACTTTGCTGTATATAGAACACAGGAGAATGCAGAGTCAGTGGGAGGGGAGGCCGGGGCTAAAAAGAGGTGAGGAGTTCAAATCCTAACAGTCATTTCATATATTGATTAGGTACCTTACTAATTTAGTCCAACAGCTTTTTGGCCATGTTTCCCAGCCAATGAATATCCTTTTTCTTTATTTTAAAGACCCACTCCAATGAAAATCATGTTTTTGGTGTTTTTAACATGTTCTTGTGGCATTTTTTTATTCACGATGGAGAACATCTGTAAAGAAAATTAAGCTTAAAACTGTGTTTCAGAGAATGTCTTTATTCAAATTGCTGCGAATCAGGAGCAGATGAAAAAAATACAGTTTGAAAATGCTAGCAGTAATGCAGGTGCCACAATCGGCGGGCCACAAGATCTCTACTCCGCCCAATTCTGATGCAACCACTTACAGACACATAGCTCCATGTACATCATCATTTTCCTCATCTGAGCTGGCATCTGGCTCAAAGCTTCACAGCTGGATAGCTCCAATATTGCTGTGATTAATTTTGTAAGGGTAAGTATGGGGTTGTAGGCTAACAGCAGAGCGTGCAAACAGATGGGTAGCGGGAAATGACGGCGGGCTTCTTCTGTGCCAACAGTCCTGCCCAAAACTCAAAGGCAAATTTCTAATGAACTCCTGCTTCTCTATGGAGACTATGTCCTAGAAAAGGAAACAGATTTTTGGATTTTGGCTAAATACGGCATAATCATAATTCAAAGACCGCTGCAATACTTTAAAAATAGATCAGTGGTGATCGGAGTGGGTCTTTCAAGTTCCTACACTTTTTTATGCTTTCACATGTCAGACTTTCAGGCCTCCGTGTCTTTCTTCATCTCTTTCTTCGCTTGTGATGCATCATCATTTCCATGACCACCATCAGCATCTAGACTCAGGTTTTCTCCTCTTGAGATTCTTCTCCATGATCCGTGCCTGTTAGGCCACATTCCAGTGTCTAAGCGCCAAAAGACTTTTATTATAGGAATACATCTAACAGTCATCATCCGATTGTTTTAAATGAATCTTGAGTCATTCCTCGAAGACCTCTTGTTTTCGAAATGCGGTGAAGTTGTAAATAGTTTTTCTTTTGCATAATAACACAGGAATCTAAGACCTAGCTTCACTTCTTAAGGACTGCAGGCGTGTTCTGCCCTCACTCATGTTATATATGTGCTCCAGTCTTCCTGCTGCTTCTGCTGGCACTGTCACACATTTAAATAGTGAATTCTTGTGTGTCTGGATGAGAAAAAAGACTTAGTGTAAACAAAGCTGCTGAAAAAGATGAGTTTGGGCTGCAGCACAACCAGCCTTTTCAGACTAGGTGGTTTATTTAACCAAAAAAAGCATTTTAAAATGAAAAAAACTATAAAAATAAAAAAATATGTATAATTAAACCTGAAAACTAGAAAAATTTTTAATTAGATTCAATTGGGGCCTGATTTTTGCAAAACATTTAAAAGACAATAAATGTGATGTGTAGAGTGGATAAAAGCAAAAAACAATAAATACATATTTTTCCCTCCTCTTTATCAGTTTAAAGATTCAACTGCTCCACAACCCGGTGCTATCACCCCCCTTGCACTTCCTGCTGCTGAGGACTTTGTGACCTTCAAGTAAAAAGCTTTGTGGAGTTTGCTCCAAATGAACCAGCGAGAACAACCTGCCAGTAGCTGTGTTAGCATTTTTTAAGGTACATGTATGGAAAGAATGTTCGCTGATAACAAAAGCGGTGAAGCTCAGGCCAATGTGCCAAAAATAAAAGTGGAGTCAAACCTGCAGTGACTCTCAAGCAGTTTGCACAAACCCAGTCTAACACTCATTTCATCCCTTTTATGTAAGATGTTTATGTCAAAATATAGCAATGCATGGGATTTTTGAAATGAACTTCCTGCCTTCCTAATTGGTCCCCCACCCTTTTAAAACATCATTATTTGTATTTCAATCCATATTTCTATGGCAAAGCAGAAGTCTTATCCTGGACTTCAAAAATTTGATGCATGATGCAGCATGGTTGCTTTGACAGCCCTGTAATGCATCGTTGCATTCTGTCTGGCCTTTGTCCTCAACACTTCCACAGTTTGTCACAGTCTATATTTGACATACACTGCGAGCGGGTTGCAAAGAGAGAGCACCCCCCACCCCCCCACCCCCCACCTATTGGAAGAGTGCCCCCAAAAACATTATCCTGAAAGGTCAGCACAGTGGTGGATTTTTTTTTAAACAGATTGTCTCCTGGAGTACTGCTGCCCAGAGAAGAACATGTCAAACAAAACATTTAATTATCTGTTTACCTTATAATTTCAGGTATATAACAAACCTCACACAGTCCATTCGTTATGCAACTTTACTGCTTGTGTACTGCTACTTTTTATTACGTGTTCTCCTTTAGCCTCCGTGGTGTTGATAAATCATTGCTTCAGTAAATAAGGCTGTAAGATTTGTACTCAATTAATCTTAAACATCAGTTATGAAACCTAAACAAATAAGAAAAATGTCTCTCTTCCTTTTTTTTAATCTCAAGTGGATCAGACCTTTTCCAGTTAAGGCAAAAGCTTATCCTGGTGTGTAAAACCAGAGAACTTAAAGGATGGTTGCTGTTTTCTTTTGAATGAAAACAAAATGGATTGACTTATTTATAACAAATTGACAAGCACTGATGAGTAGAAATTACTCTCAAAAAAGAAGTAGCCTGAAAATAGGAAAAGAACATTAATCTTAAAAAAGAAAATCACTAGAAAGTAGTAAAATGATCTGTTCACGCAGCAATTTTTTACTTAACAACAAATCTTACAATAAAATATGAAAGTCTAGAAACAAGCAATTACACGCAAGCTTTCAAAGGGGAATAACAAGCTAAAAAAGCTAATTTTTTGAAAGAATTTCTTCAAATTGAATGTTTTTCAGCCCATTAATGAGTATTTTTGGCATAGCTCTAAGCAATTGGTTAGCCATTTTTATGCACCAAATTGTGGTCAGCAAAGCCAGTGTAATAAGTGTATATTACTCATTTTAGAACAAAATGTTAACAAAAGGAGAATACCATCTAAGTACAACAGCCAGTCTGTTGCAGGGTCACAAACTCAAGCTATGTTCACACCGGCCTCAGGACCACACATTCCATCGACCACTCCCAATGAAAAGCCTATGTATTTGTCTATGTCTTGTATTCAAGTTAAGCTGCGTGCACTTTTAAGACCGTTGTCTGGTTCTATGTACAAAACCCAACGTCATTAAACACGCAATGAAAGTTAAACTGCATTAAAATTTGACCAATTAAGGACTCGGTTTTGGTAGTGATGTTCAAGCGTTGTTTTAGCACAATCAAAAACTTCCTTTCAGCCAGTTCAGGAACTCGCTTTCAGTGTAATCAAGAAATCTCTTTTTGCGAGTTCAATAACTCGCTTTTAGAGTGTTCATAAACTCGCTTTTAGCGCATTCAAGAAATCTCAATTAGCCCATTCAAGAACTCACTTTTAGCACTTTCAAGAACTGGCTTTTAGCATGATCTACAACTGGCTTTTAGTGTGATCCGGAAATATCTCTTAACCCATTCAAGATCTCTCTTTTAGCCTGTGGTGTTGTTAGGGTGCTGGCATCAAAGCAAAATACGCCAACAGACTGGACAAATAATTTAAAAAGGCTGGGTCTGTTGTTGCTTCTAAGCTAGCCAGCTTGGAGAAAGTGGCAAGTGGCCGAATGCTGGATAATCTGCTGACCATCATGGACAATCCTTCCCACCCTCTCAGGGAAACTGTGGATAAACTGAGATTCTTGCATTTTGTCTCGAATTTTTCCTAAATTAACCAATTTGAGTTTTTTTAAAACTTAAATCAAGATTGTTTTATTGTTAAGAGTGCAGAACAAAAGGATTTTTACTTGTTTTAATAATAACATCCTTATTTCTAAATTCTAGCTTTTAGTGAGGCAAAAATGTGTTGAAAATCTTGTACACAGAAAAGAGAAGCTAAAACAACGTAAAATCTTGAAACATCTTAAATGTCTCAAAACACGGTTTTAAATCTTTGCAAGTATGAAATAGTTTGCAGTGCACACTGCTGGAAGACAATCACACCAGTCCTAATTTCATGACCTGCTTCAGGTGTTCTGTATAGTTCTACATTTGAGTTGTGGCTGATTTGTGTTTTATAAAGCATGCATTCTACCCTTTTACTTCCATTTGCCAGTTTGCTATGGACAAGTAAAATAATGGAACACTTCAAAGGACACCAAGGCCTTTTAAAACCTCTGCAGTCAAGCACGGCGTGCGGAAGGCCAGTTAACCATACCTGCTACATGAAAGGCTTTCTAATTGCTGCAGAAAAAGCAGCAGGAAACACTTTAATTAATTTGAACGAGAAATAAACCCTGACTTCAAAATATATTTATATTGAGAAATGTGCTTTAAGCATAGGTGTTTCTGTCCCTTCAAAGAATTCATTTGCACCTTGTGGATTTAGTAAACTATTAGCCTAATTAGGAAAAAATAAAAGGTAATAGAACAAATCTTGTTAAGTCAAAATTACATTTAGACACAAGGCAGAATTCAATAACATTTTTGCTTTTGATTCAGAATTCAACCAATTTAAAGGAATAATTTCGAAAATTATTTATGTCAAATTAATGAAAGTTCCTCTTCTGAAGGCTTTCAAAATAAAGCTATATTTCTATCAGATTATACAAAGAAGAATTTTACATTCTAAAATTTGTAACATTCTGTACCACTGGAACCAAGGTTTTATTTGAAATAAACTTGCAGATTATTTAGGTTTATCTTTTTTTATCATCACTTTAAAAACTTCTCAAAGTTGGGGATGGAGGAATCAGTGGCTAAACGTACTAAGATGCTTCTAGTTTTGAGGTAGATCTACACAAACTACTTAAATCAGAGACGTACAAAGGCCCAGACTGGCCAAAATGGCCAAGAAATCCTAAAGTTTACATGCACTCTAGAAATCAGATTCATGTAAAATCCTTGATTTTTTTTTGTCTGTTTTAGTTCATTTAGTTCATTATCACTTTCTTTTAGTTTGGAGATAAAACATGTTATAGGTGGTAGTGGTGGTGGGGGGTGTCAGAAGAATTTGGAAAGGTTGCAAATGAGAAAAGTTTAGGTAGTTAAAGGTAGTCCACACTGATGGGGTCTCAATCCCAGAAGGAACAATAGCAGACATTGAGGACAATTATCTTAGAAGTACCTTAGAATTCCACAGGCAAATGGCAACCTGGAGCAGGCAAAGGGGAAAGCCACAACAGCAAAATACCTCTAATGAGTAAGGCAAGTCCTCAGAAGCCAGCTCAATGGCAAAAAAAAGACCTGGGCAATAAACAGTTATACACTGCCAGTTATCAGATACACTGCAGGAATAATCAAATGGCTTAAGGAAGAGATACAGACCATGGATGTTAAGACACGAAGGAGGGTTCCATCCCAAATCCAGCACCCTGAGACTGTATGCTAGCCGCAAGGAAGGAGGCAGAGGACAAGTGTGTGTTGAAGCCACTACACAGGATGAAAAATCCAAGATACATGAATACATCAACAACAAGGCCCCAACTGACAGTGTGCTCAGTGAATGTCTCAGGCAATGGACAGCAGAGGATACGGTGCTGGGGGACAGAACCTTCTGGGAGGACAAGCCCCTGCATGGAATGAACCATCGAACCATAGCTGAAGTGGCTGATATCAAGAAGTCCTACCATGACCCACAGGACAGCATAGAAGCACTCATCCTGGCAGCTCAGGAACAAGCCCTGAACACCAGAGTGATAGAGGGTCAGATCTACCACACCAGACAAGATCCAAGGTGTAGGCTCTGCCAAGAGGCGACGGAAACAATCCATCACAGAACTGCAGGGTGTATGCTGGCTGGGAAAGCATACATGGAGCGCCACAACCAAGTGACTGGAATAGTGTACAGGAACATGTGTGCGGAATTGGGACTGGAAACCCCAAAGTCAAAATGGAAAACACCTCCAAAAGTGGTAGAGAATGAGAGAGCAAAGATCCTGTAGGAAATGGAGCACTTGGGGCTGTAACCCCCAAACTGGAGGAGTGGCTACAGCAGATCCCTGGAAAGACTTCAGACATCTCAGTCCAGAAAAGTGCAGTGCTAGGAACAGCTAAGATACTGTGCAGGACCCTCAAACTCCCAGGCCTCTGGTAGAGGACCTGAGCTTGGGGTGAGGTACCACCCACAGAGGGAGAGAGGGACATTTTTTTTTCTGTGTAAAGAATGTGTTGGACCTAAACATACACTCCCATTTTTGTGGTCATGTAAACAATCACTTGTTTGAGGCCGCCTCATCTTTCTCTTTCATGAGTAAATAAATCACGGAGCCTGAAGAGTTAAAAACACAGAACAGCCCACAGAACAAAGAATAATCTATGCCATCTGACTGTTCTAAAGTAAACCTTTGTATCATTTCTCTGCTTTCAGGAAAAAGCCACAGATTTAAACCTAAAAGCCCCCTTGGTGTAAAATAACCATGCAGCTTATGGAAATGCACTTTTCTGTCAATAAGATTGACCTTACAGAGCACTGTCAAGAATAAAAACACATTTTTATTAGTTTTGTCATTAAAAGGTAAGAAGCATTTTTCCCTTGTTTTGAATAATGTAGATAAATATATGTATTTTTCTTTAGCAATGCTTTTGGCGTCAAACCAAAGACATGATGAACTAGCATGATTAAACTGACTCCAGAGTAACGAGCACATTTCAAAAAGACTTATCACAATGTTATGAATAGCAATGTTTGTACTTTGATATAAAATCACTTTTTACCCATTAAAGATTTAAAGCGGCATGTGTGTGTGTGCTGTGGTTCCCATGCTGAGAGGGGGAACAGGTCAGAATGTGTAAATACAAGTCTGATCTCTTCTTATGGAGCATCTTTATACCGTTAGTTTTAGATTTTTTTTTCTTTTTCTTTTTTATTTGATTCTTCCACTCAAATCCAATCACATGAAATCCTGTTTTAATCTTTGAATCCAAAACAATCAACAAACTGAAAATGTTAGTTTAAAATAAAGCAGAAATACATCAAATATTCAAAAACAGATTGCAGGGAGAACAGTCTTTGTGTGGTTTTTAGGACAACAAAAAATCCTGACATCTGAACTTTGGGACCATCAAGGAAGACTGCAAAAAAAAAAAAAAAAAAAAAAAGGAGCCATTTTTAACCCTTTGAGCCTAATCCTGCAATAGCAAACAAACTAAAAAAAAAAGTGAAACCCCCTGAATAAAAAAAAAAAAGAACAGGTCAAATATTGCTTTAAGGACCTTAAAATAGCTTGTGTCATTGTTGTGTTTCAGTCAGACATGAACATGTTTCGTTGATGTTCTTTGGCAAGCAACAGGAAATGACAAAGTGCCCTCAGCTGTGATTTCACCATTACATTTTATATATTTGGGCTCGCTGTTTTCTTAACCGGCATGGTGTCTGACAGCATCTTTTCCTTCATGCTGTGTTTCTTAATCCTGATCTTCAGGACTCTCCTGCCTGTGTGGTTGACACATTTCTCTGGTCTGGCAGTCCCAGTTTAGCTCGCCGCGTCTAAGGTGTGATTGGAATCAGGTTTGTTGGATCTGGGACTCAACCATGCAGGATAGCATGACCTGAGGATGAGGATGAGGTGGTATTTGTAATCGAGAGGCAACAGTCACATTTTTGCATGCCATACAGTGGCCGGGGAGATTTTAAGATAAAGTTTCAGTTTTACGGTGACCGTATGATTTTCTTCAAAAAGAAGACGTTGGTCAGTGGCCACCCGGGCACATTTTGAGGTTATGCAGTGGCAGTCCAATGACAGGCAGGCATGACGCCATGATGAAATTGGGCGACAGCTGGGCAAGAGCTGGGCAAGAGCTGGGTGGTGGCAGCCGGAAACGCCGGCCAGCAGCAGCTCTGACTGGTAGTGCTGGGTGATACTGAGCACTAGGGTTTCGATCCAATACCGGTCAAGATCGCAGATACTGATACCAATATCAATATTTTTTTGTAAATGCGGTGGATGTGGCATGAACCTCAAAATCTCAAATGTTTTTATTTCGCCCTTGAAAGTACTTAGAAATACATTTTTGTTATTGATGTGATGTGAGTGTTACCTTCGCTGTTAGGCTACCTCTTGCTCAAGTTGAGTGAAGAGTGACACAGACCGTTGAAAACAATGGCCAGCTCAACCCCTCCCCTCTCGTCTTCCAAATAGGAAGTATCCTCTGGTTGCAAGACAGTCAAAATCCCATAGACTTCCATTGAGAAATAGACAGTTATTACTCAGTCATTTTATTTGTCAGAATAACCATTCTTGCTCTGATACCTTGTTCTTAACATGTTCTTTCTAATCAAAATTTTTTTTTAAAGATATATTTTTTCTTTATTGCAAGTTATTCAAGTTATAAACTGACCAATCAGATGCCTCAGTAAAAGCATGTGGTGCCCACTGAAATGTCTTCATGGCAGAGGGGTGAACAATGCATGCCCTTTCTTTGCTGCTGTTGAGATCACACAGGACTATATCACAGGACTGTATCAGAAAATACAAAAAAGTTTCAAACAACAGTGGAAATATTGATATCTGGGGGTCGGTATCGATCCCATAATGGTACAAACTTGAGATCAATACTATCAAAATTTTGGATTGATCCGCCCAGCACTACTGACTGGACAATGTGTAAATGTCTCAAAGGCCGCCCAGTATCCTGAGGGTGTAAAAAAGCACATCGTGTATTATTCTGCACGCCTGACAGCCGCCTGACTCCCACCGCCTACTTTCATGACCATGCCAACGGTTTTCAAAAAAATTGGGTGCCATGAAATCTTGAAGATTCTGCCAATGCCTCCCCATCACACGTGGCCATTGTATTTGTGACTATAGCATCAATTACAGTATAGCAAAAATCAAAAAGCCTGTGTGGTTTTCTATGATAGAGTTCTGCAAAGCGGCAATATTTCTATGGAAATTCACCTCTGACTGGTGGGCTGGACTGTTGGCGCTTGACCTCACTTCCCATCATCCATCTATTTACACTTTCTCCTGCTAGCTTGCAGCCCCTCACACCTCCAACCTAACATTAGCAGTGCAAGAAAAATAACGATCAATATTGGAGCTAATATAAACCCCAAAACATGATTCTAATCAGAGTGGGTCCTTAAAGTAAAAAAAAAAAAAAAAACTTTCCAAGACTAGTTTGATTTGATTTAAGATCATGTAATTAAACACACATCTCTTTTGTCATTGAGAGTAGGAAGCTTTAACAGACAAATGAGATGATACATTAATAAATGCAAACCTTGTCACCTCTCTGACAGGTTCATCTGATGTTCACAGAAGACCACCACCCACATGGCATACGTATGAAGTACTTAAACTGATTTACAATTTCATAAAATACATTCAAGTAAAGTCAATTGTCTTTGCTTTCGAGATTAATCATCTGATAAATGCAGCCAGCGCTAATACAGTGAAGAGGCTGCATCCTCCCCTGGAACTGGGGTCAAATTGTTGCACTTTTTTATCTCTATAAAAAACATCTGTTCCAAGCAATGATCACATTGTTCTCCGTGTGAGCAAACCTCCTCACTATATATCTTAGAATAGCACTTTGAAGCTATGAATGCAGTTTGGATCAGCCTGAATCCCGGGGCTGTGTAAGGATTTCCTTTTTTCCAAGGGATGGAGAAACTCTTGCATAATCCAGAAAGGATAAAAACAGTTCAGAGCAACATAGCCGTATTTTGGCAACTCCTGATCTTCACAAGTCGTTTTTGTTCCTCAATGTTTTAGCACGGCAATTAAGATCAGCGATAAAAATGAAAAAAATAAATAAATAAATAAAATTTTAAAAACCCTCCCGGAGCAGTCAGAATTGTGAAAGACTTGAAGTACAGATGCTTGCTAACTGGTGAGAAAGTAACATCCAACATAAACAATGGAAAGCAGTTGAGTTATGAGAAAATAGATCAACTGAGTGGAAACTCTGAAGGCGTCTGGGCAAGTTTTTGGTGCGCGTGTGACATGCGTGCATCTGTTGGGGTACAAATACGCGTCTGTCACCAAACTCTTATGGAAAACTGAGACATCAGCACAACTTATCATTTATCAGGAGAGTAGACAGCAATGTTCTCACCACTGCTTCTTTGAATCTCTTCGCAGTGACCCGAGAACATGAACCCTCTGGGGGGAGAATCAAAGCCTCGCTCTTTTCAAATTAGCATGAAGACAAGCCGTGCTGCGAAAAAAAGGTCCCTTTCTGATTTGACTATTTAAAGCATTTGGTCGCTCCTGTTTACTTTCTGCTATCCTAGAATAGAATATAGTATGTCATATGGAAGATACGTTTTGAGTTCAAAGGCAAAACAGATGTTCTTTTTAGACAGCATGTGGTTTGTTTACACTCTCACATTCACTATCATTAAAATAAACATGGCTCCATAGGTCCCACGCAACTATGGCATTTACTATAACCCAGCGGGTGTTTTTGTATATGTTTGCCGAGTTGAAGCACTGAGAAAGATGGATGAACATCAACTTTTTAATTTATTGCTTTTCTATTGGACCAAAACATGAACATCAGTTTGTAATCAGTTTGGCCAGACAGATTTTCTAAGTAAGTGGATTTTGGTTGCGGTAAACCATCTTCCTCTTGAGATATGTAATAGTGCTTGCACATTGCAGAGTATTGCATTCAAAATATGAAGGGAACTGGAACAAAACAAATGACTGATATACGGTGCCAGTGATAACAAAAAGATAAGGAGAATGTTTGAGGCTACATCTGTAAAATAACCTCAAATTACCCCACGTGTTGGATTTGCAGCCTTTTGTCCTTTTTTATTAAGACATTTTTTGGTTATCTCTACATGTAGATCATACTTGGTTGTTTTTTGCTGCTTTGGATTTCAAACCACTATGATTGTTGGCTCAGGCCTGACTGCAACCTATGGCTTATTTGGCCTCACAATGAGAGCACAAGCTTATTGTGGTTTCTCAGTATTTCCTCAGCGACTTGGCTTTAAATGTTCCAGTTCCTGCAAATGGACTTTTTGCTTTTTTACATTCAAATTGTAATACCACTGAACATACACATTCGGTAGATAGTCCAGTTCATGTATTTTCCAATTAACTTGAAACTGCTTTGGCATAAGGATTTGTTTCCAACTTAACCTAACATACATGAACTGTTATTCTGTGGCTGTGCAAATCTCAAGGGCATCAAGACACCGGCGCTCCCCCTTAAGATGAGGCCGCTCCTCTCTACAACCCTCCATGGGCCCAGACAACCCAAAACCTGCGGACCAACCATATGGGTCAACTCCGGTATGGGGCATCACACACATGTGCATGTGGCCAAGGCTTATAGCCCTGTACAAGCCAATATAGAATGATAGCTCCAAATGCTTTAGTCACTTTGAGCAGTGTGATTCCCAAAAACAACAAACTATTACACAGGGTTCTAAAAAGGAGAGCAGTAAGTTTGAGATGTAAACTTCACCTATAACCCAGACAAGTGTGTGTAGAATTTCTTAGACAAACAAGCCTGATAAATGAAGGCCCCACTAAACCAAGGGGTTATAAATAATTTTCTGCAAACATGGAGTCAACCTACCTTCATGGGTCCAGTGGAGTCCATGCCTTAATGGGTTAGGACTGTTTTGGCAACAAAAGGTGGACTGGTGCAATATTATCCCAGTGGTCTGGATGCTGTGTCTGATTGTGTACGGTGGAGCTGAGGATTTCAGATGTGTTGCAGTCCTTCAGCAAACTGCACTATCAACATTTTACTGTTTTGATGCAAATAGAACCATAATGGCAAAAAAAAGCTGAATGTAATTTTGTTTTTTCCCCAAAACATTCATTATAGGAAACTATAAGTACCTCAAGAAATTGCTTCAATTAAATGCTAAATGCATCAAAGCTAGAAACCCAGCATTCTTTACCAAGTCAGACAGATTTCTTTAGTCCTTGGTTAAAAAAAAAAGCTTAAACCAACTTGAATCTGTAATACATACAGTACATGTACCGTCTTTGCCATAATGACCTGCTAGGAGAGCCGAGGGGCAAACATAAACAGAAATTGATTGATGACAATTTAGGGGCAGCCTACTGATAATGGCTCAGAGTGCTGCAGTTTGGCCTTTTACCCAGCCCCCCCTTCTTTCTGTCGGGCACTTATTTGTGTGTGTCTTTGTTTCTGACCTTCTGTGCTGAGCACTGTACAGTTTGGTAACAACTTAGTGTTTATTCCTGCAGTGCACTCACAAGAGTTCCTGTTAGTCAGCTCTTAAATTGAGGTTTTCACTTACATAAGGATTCCTTCAAAGTAAAAGAGGATCTCCATGATGAAGCTGATAATCCAAAATGAGGACAGGTAAAAGACCACCACCAGAGAAACCTTTTCATCCTATTTGTAATATTTCTGTTGTTGCACCAATCTACACTTCATTAATAAACACTGATCAACCGTACGATGACCACTTTTAGTCAAAAACCCCAGTAAGTCAAAAAGGGAAGCATGTTGAAGATGTGATGGAATCCCAGATGTGGAAGAAAAAACAGACTGATTACTTTTTCTCTGAGTTGTCCTGTATCTGAATCATTACATCTGGGCTTTTTGTTTTCTCTTCTGGAAAAGTCCTTTCATCGGCCTTTAGTTGAAGTTGAAGTTCGGGTTTGTTTGGTTGGTTGTATAAATGTAACATTTCACAACCTTTAAATGATAGTCAATATTAACCAAAAAGAAATGGGCTGAAGCATCAAGCTTATCAAAGCCCATCCAAAAGTTAGATGAATGTTTCAAGGAGAGAAAAGTGTAAGTCCGAATTTCATGGCTCAGATTCACCTGTGTAAAGGAGAGTTTTCATCAAATGTTCTTCACAGTGCATGTCTGTAACTGCTTATGTTCACTCTAAATGGGGGCATTTATTGACGGCCAAAGACATGTGTCTGTCTAAAAATCTCCGAAAGATAAGCTGAGCCTGAAATGTGCTATCAGTGTTAAAATGGCATTCTATGATAAAAAAGAAAAATCTTATAATATTGCCTTTATTAAATTTTCACAAATTCAAACATTTTTTTAAATCAATAATGTTGTTACATTGGATCTTCATTATCTGTAAAATATCTATACATTTTCTAAAAAAAAATGTAAGTACATTTCATGTAGTGGCATTTTAATTTTAAAAAATAGATTTTTCGGAAATATCAAGCACCAAGTTTGAAACCTTTTGAATTGTCTGTGAAATATTGTCGGACATGATACCAGTCCATGACCTAAAGAAGTACATGATCAGTAAATCTCCTTGTTAACAAATGAGCAGAGCATTTCTTGCCACCTTTGAATGGGAAAAAAATCACATTTGCAAAGGAGAATGGTTACTTTGCTCCAGAACCATAAATAAAAAATATACTCAAAAAAGTCCTCTGATAAAATAATAACAAATGTAAGTTAACAACTAGGCAAGAGTTTACATTTCCCACCTGCATCAGTTTTGCTTCTGCATTGACATTCATCTGTCTGAAATCAGTCTGCTACAGAGGCTTTTCAAAGTAATGGTTCCCCTGTGATTTTTCTTATCAACCTCTTTTCCATTTTAAAAAAATATTATAGTTTTTCTACTTACCATTAAAACTGGAAAAACTCATAATAAACATTAATATATTGTTATGGTCTCACTCTGATCATCTTGTGATCCATTGTAAAAGCGTTCCCAGTGATTGTTTAGAGATGATTAAACCGGGTCGTTTTCTTAGACACAATTTCTGCACAGCGGCAGCAGTTCATTAGAAATGTATCTCTGAGTTGAGGGTGGGGCCTCATTACCCATCATGCCTTTGTTTACTATCTCTCCCATTAGCTCATAGCCCCTCACAACTCCAAGCTAACATGGTGCTCATGTCTGCTCCTTGCCAGCTTGGACAAGCAAAACAAAGACGTACGTGGATCTAGTCGATTATGCATCAGAATGGAGCGGAGCAGGAAGATTGATGCCCACCGACTGTAGCAGCTATGTCACTGTGATAGCCTTTTTCCAACAGCATTTTTTTTGTCTGCTCCTGATTCCCTAAACTTTGAATAAAAAATGCTCAGAAACAACATTTTGAGCTATTTCCTTTATATTTGTCCTCCATTATGAGAAAGATACCACAAGATTACACCAAAAACACATTTTTTATTGGAGTGGGTCTTTCAAAAGTTTCAGTAAACCTGCAAGATTAAAGCTGGTTAAGATTAGGGGGAAAAAAAATCACAAAAATGTTTCCAATATTTGTTGAGATAAAAACGTAACACCTTTAAACTTCCTTTTCCAGTAATTTGTATTTTATTTTTATATAAAAACAAAAATATACAAGGTGGCTGCGTCAAAAGAGAAATACAGATGCAGATACAACATCAAAGAAGTTCTGTTTTATTGTACATCAGTCACGTGAGAATGAAGCAGTGAAATATGAAACAATTTAGCCTTGCGAGTGGAGATCACCTCAGCACAGCATCTTTATGATAATAGCTTTATGTCATGGCACCAAGCAATCGTAAAAAATTATTGCCAGGATCTCTGATTAAGATGTTCAATTGTGCCATATCCTGTACAGATGTGTTGGGAGCCGCTTAATAAGGCATCCTGATTCCTGTTGAATGAAGCTTGCATTGTGGTCATTTGTCTGCTTAAAGACTCCTTGAGGACCAGAATGAAAGGATGAAAAGATCCACATTTTGCCAAGTGAATGGCTGCTCTGCTGCAGACCTCTGGTGGGAGAATTGAAGGAAAGAAACATCAGGAAGAAATACACAGTAATGAATTTTTGATTGCTGGGAAAATATTTTCAAAAACTTGAATAATTACTTTGGAACTTTTATCCGTTGGTGTATCTATTTTTTTGCTGTCTACAAAATAAAAGTCCTACCAGTAGTAATAGGGTTCACAATCAATGAGACAATTTGACATGAATTCTGTTCAGGTCATTATACTATAGACTGGTGTTTTATTGAAATATATATATATCTATATATATCTATATAGATATATAGATATATATAGATTTATATACCATAAAATATCAAGATATCAAAAATCTATTACAATATGGCTTTCAACGTACTCATTAACTTTTTAACTTTAAACCTGAAAATATTAAGTTTGAGGCAGTATCATGTGCAGAGTGCAAGCATTTCCTGTAGGATTTACACATTTATTATTCTTGTTATTCTTGTTCTGTGTGAGTATATCCAATGCAAGTGTATGCAGGTGGAAGGATAATCATTGCCAACACTAATCTGCCCATTTGCATATCATACCAGCACAGGCCGCCCATCAGAGCCAGACAGCAGAGCTGCTGCATTTGTCTGACTGGCCGCGTTGTTTCCTCAGGGAGCTACTTATAATGAACATCTCTATGTTTCAGACCACGTACTATGTGACCAAAAGACAGAAACTTTATCATAGAAGGTATGGAGCCAATTCTACACACAACATTGACAGAAAAAACAAATATGCAGGGAAAATTATCATCAAGCAACCATGCTGGAACACTGCTGTTGGTCATAAAATATTTTAATCTTATTCAGACCGATGAGATCATGAATGTAGAGCTGATAGAATGTAGATTAACTCAGAATGTGAAATAGAAAATGAGTATTTTTCCATTTATATTTATTGTTTTTTTCACAAGAATGTTTTTTTTATTTGTGTTTAGAAGCTATGGTAAAAAAAATCAAATATATATACCCACCAGGCGCATGGTGTCTATTAGATACCTAATCAACACCTTCTTTCGATGTCTACAGGACATCTCGTACAACTCTATTTTGCTTCTCTATGAAATATCTACAAATAGTTTTCCTAAAGATTTCTGAATATAGAGATCTAGTACACATCTACTTGTAGACATAAACTTGTGATGTTTTTAGATGTCTATTAGAGTATCAGAGTACTTTAAAAAAAAAAAAAAAAAAGCATTTCCTAGTTAAAGAAATAATACTGCGATTCTACAACCAGGGCTGCACGGTGGCGCAGTGGTTAGCGCTCTTGCCTCACAGCAAGAAGGTTCCCGGTTCAAGTCCTGGCTGTGTGGAGTTTGCATGTTCTCCCCGTGCATGCGTGGGTTTTCTCCGGGTACTCCGGCTTCCTCCCACCGTCCAAAAACATGCTTCATACTCTAAATTGTCCGTAGAGTGTGTGTGGGTGTGTGATTGTGGCCCCTGCGACAGACTGGCGACCAGTCCAGGGGTGTACCCTGCCTTCCCCCATGAGTAGCCGGGTTAGGCTCTGGCAACCCAGTAACCCCGAGAGGGATAAAGCGGATTGGAAAATGAATGAATGAATTCTACAACCATCTTCAGAACCCACTGAATCCCTTTTGGGGCCATAGGGTTGCAAGTTCCAATCCAGCTACTGTTAAAGTTGGAGTACCCTCTAATCAGGTTATCAATTTGTCACAGGGCCACACAAACACACAGGAGCAATTTACAGACAGTAGTTAACCTATGAAACTCGTTTTTGAACTGTGGGAGGAAGCAGGAGAAAATCCACACCTGTAGAGAGAGAACAGGTAAACTTCATACAGTAAGGTCCCAGCCCTTTGAACCAGGGCTCTTCTAAATGTACGGTGAAAGAGCTCACCACTACATAGCCTGTTTGTTCTCAGAAAACTAGTAATCACAAAGTTCTACATTCAAAGAAGTAGCAAACATTTCTACTGAAATGTCGCTGGGGTTAAAGGTCTCAAACTCTTGCATCAAAACAACAATCCAGCATCTATATTTCCGTTTAGATGTTTAACTTGTCATATAACTGAATGAAATGAAGGTAAAAGGTTTAATCTAGCGTGGATTATTATCAGAATAATTTAAAGCAGATTTTTTAATCTTCTGTTTCATAACAAGTTGTAGTTGCTGTTCAGAGGGCAAAGTTCTAAAAGTATAGACTTGAATTTACACGTATGGATTAGGAAGAAAGTGGACTTCACACTAATGTGCTCATGTTTGAAAATCAAAGGAGAAAAACGCCTAGATGAGAAGTTCCGGTCACAATGTTCAAGAAAATTGACTTGAAGGCAGTTTTGTTTTTGCTAGACTTCAGTTAAAAGAATGTACAAACTACAGATCAGAACTTCACCATGGATTTGAAAATGAAAGAACTTGCACTTTCACACAGAGTTTAGCAAAAATTGGAATATTTGAGATTCAAATTGCTGGGAAATTGTCCTGTTGTGCTTTGGTCTCAGGTTTGTGTACTGTTGTGCATCACTTAACAAAATTACACTGTACTCTTCAGCCAACATTGTTTTATCTGCTGGTGGCCCATCATTTTGTTGCCAGTGAGTGTACCAAACAACAAGATCCTCAGGGCTGCTTCCTTTGTTATTTCACTTCCTGTGATTTTTGATTACAGGGTTACATATGTTCATCCTGTGCTTTGCTTTTCCTCCCAGAATGTTCTCATCTATCTGGACTTTTTATCACCACATTTAATTTTTATAGGTCTAGAACTTACATTAGCCTTTTAAACTTAGTAAAAAGAAACTACCACAGTTCAAAGTTTTATGATCTTATTCGTAGCATTTTGCATTGTGATGAAAATTTCATCAGAACACCTGACAATATGGAACCTTGAAGTTATCAAAATACATTTCTGTCGACCAAAACTTCATGACAAATGAGTAGATAAACTCTGTCTGAAACCTATTTAGACAGTAGTAGTTCATTTATATTGCCAGATTTCCAATAACAAATGAACATTTTTTCGTTTCAGTGCATGCCCAGCTGTTGTTCGCATGTTATATAAGCAAACAAATGCGGTCTCCATCACTCCAATATTTATATTAATTGATCCCATATGGTGCAGGATTCTCACTTAGTGCAAAGTCGTGTGGTAACATCCCAACTTTACAACTAGACCAGGACAAGTGACTTTTTAAATGTTCTCAAAAGCAACCTTCCATAAGATTTTACATGAGCATCAGTGTGTGACCATTGTAACAACCGTACAATCCAGCTGAACAAGAGCAACTCTGCAGGTAATGGGGTTTAAGAGCACTCATGAAAGGGCACACTGGTGACTCATCTATCTCTCTGAGGACATTATATGAAGTAACTTCAAGCTGATCTTAAAAAGTCAGATTTCTTGGCTACCCGTTTAATTACACAGCAGGTATGAGTTGGTTTACCAATAATTATCATTGTAATTCGCCAAAAGTGCAGGCTGATGGTAAAGTTGGCATTCTTTGTTCGCATAAATTAAAGACCGATTATTGACAAAATAACTGGTGACATTTCTGACTCTCCCTTCATCTCCCCACGCTGAAACTCAATGAGGAACTCGATTAAAATTCAAAAGATGCAACATGTGAACAGTTAGTTGTTTGGCAAATAATAAAATGTCACTTTCAAAACAAAAGGCTCGTCACTTGAGAGAGGCTATTAGAGCAGCTGATCTTTCCAATTAAAGCCCCCCATGAACGCGGAAATGTACACACTTGAAAAATAAAAGCAATATTAGAGCTGTCAGGAGCTGAGCTGGGCTGATGGAATAATGCTATAGAAGCCATTATTAAAACTACAGAAGCCAAAATTAGACAGATTATTCTCACTTTTACCCCCATCACACTGCACTTTCATAATCATGTGGTGGCCTCACTCTGCCTTCTTTTTTTTTTCTAAAATTGAGACATGAAAGCTTCATCCATTCTAATGAATACCAAACTGAACTGCTGGTGTAGGAGCACATTTCCACCTCTTAATTACAAGGAAAATTTAATCTAGACGGCGTGACCCAGGCATCAACCCTCCTGCACAAATATTGATATCTCTTTCAGGGTTTATGCGATTCATAGCAGGACTCACATCTCTGACAGGTTTTGTTATTCTGCTGATAAGGAAGTTCCAGCAAATTTCTTTTTCAAAATTTACAACGCATAAAAGACTTGTACTGCAGATACTCATCAGCTCTAGAACAGATGGAATAGATTTACAAATTTATGTTGCACATCCACTTGCAAACATACTGATTGAAGTGAACTCATGTGTGTGCAGTACAATATGAAGTAAAATTGCAGAACGCAGCAAACAGATCATCCTTTTTCATTTCTTTTGCCAAACAGAGCTGCTGTCGGTACTAAAATGTCATTTGGTTTTACTAGCTTACGGAAAATGACAGATAACACAGAGAAGTGTCTGCAATGGAAATTTCAAGAGCCACAAATGATGCTTTAAAGCTTTTGATGCAGATTCGTTCAAACGTTGTATGTTTAAAACATACACATAAATGGTGAATATTTTCTGTAAAACGTTGTTTTTTACATGCTAATTTATGCAAATATTTCAGGGGCGGCCGGGGTGCAGCGGTAGGGTGGTCATCCTCTGATCTGATGATTGCAAGTTCAATTCCCACCTTGCCTGCCCATCTGTCAAAGTGTTCTTGGGCAAGACACTGAACCCCACATTGCCTCTGATGAACGGTTGGCGCCAGTGTTCGGCAGCAGAGCCACCATCAGTGCTTTGGGCCTTCAAGGAAGGAAGTAAAGCACTATATAAGTATACGCCATTTACCAAATACAAATTTACAAGGCAATCTAGTAAAACTTCTTGTTAGTGTTTCTTTGTGCTTTCTTTACAAATGTACTTTTATCTGCAAAGGGAAATACTTTGACTTCCTGTTTAAGGCTAATTTGAAAATGGAACTAACCAGATCCAGATCAGTTCATTATTAACCCTTTATCACCAGAGCATTAGCTCTAGTGTTTTCATTCTTTCAACTCTTGTAACAATTCAACCATTTACGCAATCAGTGTAATTCTGAAGCGGAGAAAAACAGCTTGGTGCCGTTACACTTTACATATTTGGCACAAGGCCACTTTTGTCCACATCAGAATCAGCTGATTCACATTGTTCACGTAAATAATCAAAAAGATGATGTGTTATTTAGTTGTGAGCAGCGGCATATTTGATGTTTAAAGGTGAATCATTTTTTAAATGCAAAATATATAATAGTTAATAATAGGTTAATACATAATGAAATAACTATTGGGACAGTTGTTCCCACACACTGTAATTTTCAGCAAATGGCTGTTTAACGTTATGAGGATGCTGCTAATAAAGTGACTCAAATTCATGTTTCTTATTATATTTAGAAAATACCAGTTTTAGTGACTTTTTGTTTTTTTTATTCTTTGCACATTAAAAGTTGTACAAGTCTGAAGTTAGTGTTTTAATTTTTAACTTCTACTTTGACAGTTCTGTCACAAAATCTGTCACATTTTAATGGTTTCTAATGTGATCACAAGGTTTTTGGTGCTAAACTGGAAGGCAATTCTTAAATCTGGTAGTGGACATCATGGCTGACAGGGGCTGTTAAATTGAGGAAGAGGACCCGCGGGGCTTCCTTACCTGTGGGAATGCATCAAGCAATAGATAATGGGCCAAAACACTAAAGTCTTGACTGGCACAATAAACACATGCAGATCACAATGATAATTTCTTACTTTGTCTTCTGTAAATGGGCCACTGTGCAGATCAAGAGTTAGTGAATGTTTTGATGGGCCCCACCACCTTCCAACATGATGTACAAAATGAAGTCTCCAGTAAAGTCAAAGCAGACACATACACACACAAAAACTGACAATACAGCAAACCAGACTCCACATGTTTGTTTTTGGTTTGAAGTGTAATGTAAAGAGTAAAGGAACATTGCTCTTATACCATCTGAAAATATCTGAAAAGTAATAATTCAAAGAATTGGCAAACAGAATGTGTGGGCTTGACTGTCACTGAGGTTAAACTTGAATATGAGAGGTGTTTGGTGAGTTTGGTGCCCATAAAAAGGTTTTTTTAATCACCTCAATGAAGAATTGTAAACCTCACCTGGGGATAGGATCAAATGCTGTAAGGACTGCATTCCAATCAGATGGGGATCCTATTTTAGCCTCCCTGAATAAGGTCTACGTTGTAAGAAGAAAGTCCAAATATCAGCTGAATGTCAGATTCAGGGGTACGAGTGCAGGACCTGGCCTGGTTACAGAACACTGAACCAGCTCTCAGGAGTTTGAAGAACTAGTATCCACCAGTTTTGCTCTGAACCACAAACTAAAACTTACTGGAGGAACTCATGCATGGTAAGAATGTTATAGTTTTTTTCTGTTTTTTTCTCCAACACACTGCTTTAACAGTCAGCTCACCGTGTCTTCCAGGAATGTGTAAAGGCATACAATACATTGTTTAGTCTTGCATATTGAATAATTCAAAGAAAATACAGTATATGTGTTTATGTAACCTATTCAGGATGTATCCCACCTTGCCGGATATAAAGCTTCAGCCTGCACAACTGGAGAAACAGTTTTCATACAAATATCATTGTTGGTATGCTCAATATGTACAAAAAATCTGTCCCCCTTCTAATTCACACTGCTACTTTGTTCTAAAAACCAATTACTTATTTTGGTGCAATTCAGGCTAGGTTGGTGCAAAAGTAAACAATTGTTTGCATTTTTATTCAAATAAATGAAATAAGTCAAAAATGAAATTATAACAATTCATGAAAAGTTAAAAACTGTCAGAGTAAAAAAATTATGGACATCTTTGGTTTATTGACTCTAACATCTTATTTTGCCTATTGATGAAAAAAAACAAACAATTTCATCACGTCAGGTAGTACCAGGCATTCTGATAGACATTTGGTTAACGTAACATTCAGTGATACGTGTGAACCGAACATGTATCCTTGAATGACCAATATTACAAAATAAAGAAATGGTTCTTTTTGCCAGAGCACTACAACATAATGAAATAAAAAATTTAAATGTGTTATATATATATTTTTAAGAATTTTCATTTTTCCAAACCGCTTTTTCCCTTTTGGGATCACGGGGTTGCTGGAGCCTAACCTGGCTACTCATGGGCGAAGGCAGGGGACACCCCTGGACTGGTCACCAGTCTGTCGCAGGGGCCACAATCACACACCCATGTACACTCACATTCACACCTAGGGACAATTTAGAATAACCAATTAACCTGTGAAGCATGTTTTTGGACGGTGGGAGGAAGCCGGAGTACCCAGAGAAAACCCACGCATGCACGGGGAGAACATGCAAACTCCACACAGAAAGGTTCCCCATTGGTGACACTGTTTAAAGTCCCCCAGCCAGGACTTGAACCAGGAACCTTCTTGCTGTGAGGCAAGAGCGCTAACCACTGTGCCACCATGCAGCGTGGAATTTTAATTTTAAAATAAATCTCAGTAGAATAATAATTGACACTGGGTTAAGCAACCCCGCCCTGGGCTGCATGGTGCCCTAGGCGAAAAGGGATTACACACCCAGAGTCGACCCTGGGGTTAAGACATGCACATGCCTTTGTTGTGCACACTTGTGTTGTTGTAAATGAAAGCAGAAAAATATGAGAATTGCTGCTCTTCAATCATAGGAAGATGAGCTCCCCCATTAACCTTTTCACACCAGAGATGTTGCCGGTGATACCTCTCTTTGACCTTCAATACCTAAGTAAGTAAATCACTTTTATTTATATAGCACCTTTCACAGACAGAAATCACAGGGTGCTTCACAAGTTAAATAGCATAAAAGACAAAAACTTCAGAAGGTTGAAAACTAGTGCTGTCAATCAATTTTAAAAAATGAATCAGATTAATCACAGTTTTGAATTGTGATTAATCACACCCCCAACCTGTGCAGACACATGAGAACAACCTTCTCCAGGACAGGACAGATCATTACTGACAGAGGAAACCACATCAGCTTCACAAAGCTGAGACATTTGCTATTTCTAAATGCCAACCTTTACCATCATTACAGACCTTCTTCTTTTTTTCTTTTGGTTTGCATGTTTTAATTAGTATTTTCGGTTGTTGCTGCAGTATTTTGTCATTTTAAAAGTTGAATAGTAAATAATTGTTTTTAGTTTTGATAATTTATTTTGTACATTTTATCTGAATGAAAAATTAAAACATATATTTGTATAAAACATTGTTTTACATTATTTATTTTGTGCACAAGTTTAAAAGAGCCGGATGGCTAAGAAGAGCCAGAAGTCCTATCACTATTGTGAAGTTTTCACATACTGTTAATGTATGAGGAACTGCAGCCCTCCAAAGTCTCAAAGGGACGATGACGGGAGAGGACAGCCTATTATTTGGTTTAATTTTTGAAATGTTTTACTTTTATTTTTCTGTAGAGATTTAAAATGCGGTTATGTGTGGCTTCCTGGAAAAGCATAAATGTTTTTGTTTAGGCACACCCTGTGATTGTTACACTGTTTCTGTTAGCCAACAAACTGACCCTGGCCCCTCATCCGAGAAGAAAACCGTTATGTGGCCCTCACAAGAAAAGGTTTGGGGACCCCTGCTCTTGAGTGACAGGCTTTAAAGTTGACCATTTGTGTAAAACAGGCTCCACTGCAACAAAATCATCACAACAAAAAGGTGGGAGTTGGTCTTCGATCCTTTTAGTCTTGGTTGCAAACAACTTGAGAAATTCATTGCTGTTAGTGTGTGACTTTCCCAAAGAATCCAGCTAAGCCTTAAAGGTCGTCTTTTTGTCCGTCACAATGCCAGCAGCTTGGTTGTTAATTACCAGATGAAACTGAGCTACTCAGGGGTTGTCACTGCTCACATAAGTTGTCAGCATTTAAAAAAAGAAAAAATTAAATGTCAGAAACTATTTCACATTTGGCCAAGTGGTCCGAGGCAAAGATATTAAATTAAAGTCACATCATAATTTGATAAATGGTGGGCCCTCTTTATTTGTTTGGTCTGTGATTAGATTTCAGCATGAGGTTACAAAATGTTTTACTTCCTTCTAACAACACAGTAAGTGAATTACTGTATTTTCCACACTAAAAGGCTTTAATTTTTCCCAAAAATTGACAGTGTGCCTTTTAAGCATTATACATGGATTATTTGTGGTTGTGCTTAATGATGTTGAAGTGATTTTGAGAGGTACACGGCGCTCTGACAAAATGCTTGGTTGGGTGTTATTATTAAAATGGCTACACTAATGCAACTGAGTCAGGTTGTTTTCTTTTTTTTCATGTAACTAACAAGGTTGGAAGTTAGTGTAGTTACAGTAGCGTTTGTTTGAAACTTTTTTTTTTACGTGTTTCAAACTATGTTTGGAGTTATGGGAATTGTGAGTATGGTAACACAGCTAACGTTTCTAATGCAGCCGACATAGCTGTGTCAGACTGTTTTTTTTACATGTTACTAACATTGTTGGGGGTTACCGTAGTAACATTAACATTTGTTTTAGCTGTATCAGTCTGTCAGTTGCAAACAAATTTGGGAGTTACAGGTATTGTGAATTCGCTTACGCGGCTAACCTTTCTAAAAATGGCTAATATGTATCGTGTTAAAAAAAGTTGTAGAGTCACTGTGAATGTAACAAATGCTTTGTCTTGCGTGATTCAAATTCACATAAATCATTGTAAATAGTTATTTTGTCAACTCTTGTACCTGTGTGCTTGTCAGTCTGTGCGCTGGTACTTGAACTCACCACGTTCATGTAGCACACGCGGTATTAAGACTGCTACGTGGTTAAGGATTAAAAGTGGACCCTTGTTGGTACAGCTGTTGACTGTTTTGTCAAACTGAATAAATTACACCAACTCAGAGTCGTCTTCAATCAACTCCAGCGCACAACGCAAAGTATAACAGGGAACGTGACCCAGTTACATGACCGTAGATGATAGTCTGACTGTCTGACTGACGCACTTCTCTCTGACTATTTGTTTCACTTAATGTGCCTTTTGCTATGTTTACACTGGGCTCAGAAACACTCATTTGAGCACTCATGTCCAATGAAAAGTCTATGTAAATACCCATATGTGAACATTTCGGGTTTCAGTGTCACTACGTAGGTTTTTAATTAATTTTTGGGGTCTACATACAAAATGCTATTGAACTTGCCACAAAAGTTAAGCCACTTGAACTTTAAACAATCAGGCACTTGGCTTTTGTAGTGACATATGGGATATGTCCTTTTCAAAACATCTAAGTATCAACGGAAGAACAGGCGGAAGAGGGTCAGCGCAACAATAAGCCGAGTAGAAGAGCCAGGCGGTGGGCCGGCACAATGTCTGGAATGGGGAGAAACAAACTTAATTGAATTTAAAGGCAGGGATTTGATTGTGATTGGCTATAAAGAAAGTAAGCATTTCCGCTATTGGCTCAGAGTGAAGACCAATTGATTACATAAGAATTGATGAATAAACACCCAGCATGCCTGTGGTGAGGTAGATTTTCCTTATTGAAATTGCGCCAAAGCTTCACTATGCACACATTCCTAAAGACTGGAGTACTGCATAAAGGTCACCATACAACACCATCCCCTGCACATCACGAGCCCGTGTAACTTACATTATACTTACAAAAACTTCAAAATACACACACAACAATGGTACGTTCCATTTTCATGACATACCTTGAGGTAGACAAGCCTTTAAGGGAACTGCAAGACACACCTGTGCTTCTCTGAAGATGCAGCCGTAACCAACACCCACATGTGTCAACCCCCTTACAGATGCAAAAGGCTACTGTTGACTGGTAGTGTAGATATCTATCAGAAAAGTCCCAACTTATCGAAGAATTTGCATAAATCAAGTGTTAAAAACAGTGCCTCTGAACTTTTGCTATATGACCCAATAACATTTTATGAGCAAGCCTTTTCTGTGTCAGTGACCCAGAGCTACGAGATAATCTGAGATATTGCAAAACCACAGAGATTTTTCTTCTTAGCACCTTTCTGTCTGAGCTGGCATTAAAAAACAATTTGGAGGATAAGAAATCAAACCTGGGCTATTTTCCCCTGACTTTTAGACAGAAACTACATTTTCCAAACCAACACCAAAACAGATTATGTGATTGCATTTGCCCCTAGGGCTTGAGAAACATTATTTGATCTTTTTCTACTGTTTCTTGCAAGTGATTTCATACAAACAAGCGACCTCATGTGATCTTTTGGTGACACGGCTGAAGAAAAGCCTGATGGTTCAAAGCCCAAGTGCCCTGACAATGTAATATAGCTGTAATTAGACCAGGATGACGCACTTTAGATAAAAAATATCCTTGTTGGAAGAGAAGGAAAAACTGAAAAAGCTGGATAGGCAGTTTAAATCTTTATTTTGACTGAATCAGGAAACTATTATCGACACACTTTCGTAATCCTTTCTTGATTTAATTGAAACCAAAAACACATCTGTGCATGAATGAAGCTAAAAAGTATGTACTTAAAGGAGACACAGCGTAGCGTTGCCATGGTAACAGATCCCCGCACTGCCTCTGCACAGGCAGATAAGTGGCTGCAAACGAAGGACTCCCGATGCACACCTTGAGCAATGTTGGTGTTAGTGAATTAATACGCCACAAGAAGTGAATAATTTTTTCTTTGGTCGATTGGTCAGAAAAAAAAAATCACAGTTGCTGCCTGTGTTAATTTGTTCTTTACTTCATAGAGAGAAAATTGGGGCGAAGAACCAATTAAAAAAATACGTTTTAGGTATTACATGAGCTGGTGGCCTGAGCAAGCAAAATCTGCAGCTGTTGCTCCCATCTTGTGATGAAGAATGTTTTATTGTAGGGAGAAATTGAAAAAAAGACATCATTGACTTTCTTCATTTTCATTGGGAAGTTAGTTTCAAGATGAAAGACGTCTTCAAGAGTTAAAGCATTAAAGGATTCAATAATCTGCTTTTGAAAACAGCATGTTTTGTCAGGACTGTCTTTCATACTGCCGGAGTGGACTGACGTCAGGCGTTAATTCAGAACTTTCTCATTGTGTTAGGCTTTTTCAGTCCTGGATGCTGCTGGCTTTTGATGGAAAGACAGTAGACCTGCAAGTCCACTGAAGACAGATGTTTCCAGAGGTGACAGAGGTGCAGTAGACTCACAGCCATTAAGGCTGATGACTAAAATATCTTGCGATGATGAAAGGAACAACAAACTTCCTACACTAAGCTGATGAGAAGGACAGATCACATCCTGCCAGCACTCACCCACAGCATCAAGAGAACGAGAGGCACTCAGAAGCATTAACTGCGACGAGCGACAGGTGGGAAAAAGAAGGCTGTGGGTTTCTCTGGAGTCGGTTTCTGAGCTCTGAGGTCATTTTCATTCTGGTAGAATGTGACAGTCCCAAACAGGAAGAACAAACAAGCAACACAGGGTTGTGTTGTAGCCTCAGACGCTCCACAGCAAGGCGATACATTTTCTGATCGCAGCCACAGATACTGATCAAATGCAATGTCTTTTGGTCTTAACTTGAGCCGGGTAATTATGTTTATTCTGCTTTGTCGTTTTTGTTGTCCTGTCGGTCGTCTTCCTAATCTGCGTCTTCCTAATCTTGTTTATATTTTTATGATTGATTGAGTTTATGTTCTTTGCATAAACACCAGTGTGATGCCCATTGAGACTGATATGGTTGTGATTTTGGGCAATAAAAATAACATTTCATTGAAAAATCATAATTAAAAGACCACTGGGAATGCTTTTACAATAGAAAAAAATGTAGTTGGAGTGGAAGTTTAGGTTTTAAGTTTACATGTTCTTCTTGTGCGTGGGTTTTCTCCAAGCACTACTGCTTCTTCCCAGAGTCCATAAACATGTTTCATGGGTTGATTGGTTCTTCTAAATTGTCTCTAGGTGTGCATGTATAGCTGGGTTGGCTCCAGTGACTCAGAAAGGGATTCAGGTGGTTCTGAAAATGGACAAATTTCTAGAGCTAAAAATGTGATTGTTACATGTCAATTAAAAAAAAAAAACCGGAGTGAATGGTCAGTTGAAAAATGTACATAGACATTTATCTTCGTCAAGAATATGGAATAAATGTAGGGGGAGAAGTTTTTGAAAACTGGTTAAAACCTGGTTTGTGCACGTTAGACTGGAGTCTAATTTATCAACTACTTATTGGTGACCATTTTATGAACACTTTGATTCGGTTCTCTATTCAAAAAAGCTCCAACTCATAAGTCAAGGAACTGTTTCTTTGTTACGTCTCCTAATTATTACATAGATAATAGGTGTTTAAGATGGAGGCAACACATCCTTCTTGACCAAATATTTGTGAATAAAACATTCTAGAGCTGAAGTATCATTCATCATAAATTGTTAGCATTCTGCTAAATATTGTAAAATTACAACTTTAATAAACAACAGAGACTGCAGCCATTAAAAGTTACAAAGTTTGGGTGAATGATTAGCAAAGAGCACAGACTAAAGGTTTTCTGGGTAAATAACTTTGCCTGGGAGTCATGTCAAAAATAAAACATTTTGCAAACCAAAAGTAATTTCAAGAAATCAAAACTAAATGTTAAAAAACAAAATAAGAAACTGGAAGAGGCAGGTACTATGGGACAACGCTGGCTGGATGATGATGTTTGAGTTTTGACATTAGTTTCTTCAAATGCGTTTTCTGCGTTCTAATAAAAGTTTTAAAATCATATCCAGTATCGCTTCATGACAAATAATTTTTGGTTGAAATGATTGGCAAAATTAATCATGCAATCTAGAATGTTCCAAAGTACCTTATCCTGTTTTTATAATTAAAAAAAAAAGTAATTTCTTAATATTAAAGTTAAACAATGAAGCAAAAGAAGAAACCAGAAACGGTAGGCACAGTGGGATATTGCTAACTGGATGATGACTTTTGTACACAATCATAAAGCTTTCATTACTATGCGGACATTGATGACACATTTGAAAAAAATCCAACATTAAAAATCATCATCCAATCAGTGATGTCTAAAACTACTTTTGTTTTTCCAAAAAGTTTTTCTTTTCATTTTTTGGAATTGTGTTTTTACTTTTGGATTTTTTTTAATTCTTGAAAAAGTGTAATTGTTTTTTATTGATTTGCACTCCAGGGCTACCGTATCCAACAATACCAATTAGTGTTGTGGTGGAGCAAACTATCTTATAACAAATTCCATGTAATTCATTAGTAAGAAAGTAACTGGCAAAATTAATTCTTAATTCATTAATTTGAGTGTTTGTGAACAAATGTCTTGGTAACTTAAATGTATTTATACCCACCCACATTACACACTTTAATTAGAACTGAAAAATCAATCAAGACAATATGCCCTGAGGCCATTTCTAAGAAATAATATCTTTAAAATAATTTTATTGTACATAAAAAAGGGTAATAACGCTTTTTTAACCTACCGCACAAAAAAACCTAAATAAAAACAACATTTGAATCAATTTAGCCTCACCATTGAAAAAGAAGAAGGCTCTTCATAACTTTCACTTCAAACTGAGTGAATATAAAACCTGCTGCCTTTCAGAGCCTTATACAACACTCAAATACTTTCCATTTGCATAAACCTATAAATTGCAGATGGAGAACAAAGCCATAATTAATTCGGCTTCTCTTGCTTTGCCTATTTCAAAAGGTTTTAAAAGTTTATTAGTTTTTATTTTTTTTTTGCAGTTTGATGGCAGGAGGAAAGGCAATCAAAGGATGGGAAAGTATGCAAGTGCATCTACTTGCAAACTTGTACTTTTACTTTTGCTGAAAGAAAGATTTTGTTGTTGTTGGAACAAGTGAGAAGTTTTGTCACACAATAAATGTAAAATGTCATTAAAATATGTTTCCTGTTTCACATAAATCTGGCATTTAATCTGGCCGTCTACTGTCTTCCTGTAATTTCTTCCTGCTTGCAAGATTAGACATTAATCTCAGTTCACCTGGTTGCAGGTTTAATGGCTGCATCGTTGTTTTAGTAGTTAAAACTTTTGTTAAAACTTTTCATGACTTTTTCTTTAATGCATTCCAGGCAAAAAGTTTTTGCATTTGCCTCCATTTGGAAATGGCATTGCTTTTCCATTTGTAAGAGTTCCTGATTAGAGACAAGAGTTTAGCTGACCCCACTGTTGAAGAGGCTCAATGAGAGCTTGTGCAACCCAAAACCTGAAAGCTGCTAGTCTACAACCTGCTGACAGAAACAAGGGATTCAACTAAGTTGCAAGTCATCTGAAAGTCTGAGTCTTGAAAGCTTGTCTGGGCCATTTCAAAAGATTCAACTGCATACCATCTGAGCACACCTTCTGGAAGGGAAGATTAAAAATGTGTAAAATTTTAATCATTTTGTTTACACTGTTCATCCTCCAGTGATGGCAGGATAAACACTTTAAAGAACCAGAAAATGATGAGCAAACAAGAGGAGTTTTAATATTACCATATCTTTTGCACAATGAAGGGACTGCATAGTGTGAACATTTTCTATTTTTTTTCCCTAAAATGACTGTGCACCTTGTAATCCGGGGCGCCTTGTGTTGAAGCAGTCTGAGAGGTACATGGTGCTCTTTCAAAATAGCAGTCTGTTTTTTCTACGAGTTGCAAACAAGGTTAGGTTTTATAGTAAATATGCTAACACGACTAACGTTTAGCGACTTTGTTTTCAATACATGTTACTTACACATAAAACTAATATAGTTTTAAAGTAGTTCTAGTTCAGCAGATGTTTGAAAGTATCAGTTTCTGTCTCATGAATATATAATTTAAAAACCATGCCTGAATGGTTTGGTATTACTAGCTACTAGTTTTAGGTCAGACTGAAGTAGTAGAATTAGGTTGTCAGAATTTATAATCTAATCAGGGGTGGACATTAATTTCTTAAATTTCCCTAATTACAATCACTTAGATAATGGCCAGAGAAAAAAATATTGAAAAAAAAGTTTAGTCCATTGTATGTTTAATTTACTTGAGTACATTTTATAAAAACTGATCGGTTAGGTTAATTTACCTTGTGTAAAAGTGTCAGAGTACAGGGAGGGAGAATTAAATGGCTTAATAAGTTTTTTGAAAAGTAAAGATTTACTCTTGTGCAAATTTTAGACGAATTAAATGTCAAAGAGTTAGTAATGAATTCTCCGAATGAAATAAGAGATCTGATAAGGCTTACACTTCTGAAAGTACATCTACTGAAAGCAATGATTAGAAAATCCACCTTTTTTTAATGAAGGGCTGAAAATCAAGAGCAAAAAAGAAGTTGTTCTGATTGCTTCAGACCTACACCATCAACTCAGTTGTGTTCCATTCAGTTTCATGCAATCCAGTTTGATTTATCTAGAAAACACATTTAAATGAAAATGTCAAGTTAAATTTAGATGACCATGTTTGTCACACATTTGTAACTCTTGGTTCTGTGTTCTTGTGGTAAAAATAACTTTACAGCAGCTAACATTTTATGAACAACTCAGAAGAATCTGAACACAGTGAGAGTTTTCTTTATTTAGAGCACTGCTGCATAGGAGGGCAAGTACTTATATTTCCTGAAAAGACGTATTTTTTTCCACAACTGTAGCATAATAAGCATGTGATTGTGTTTTCCTGTTAAACTGACCAGAGTTCAAATTCATTCTGTCAACCTGTCCACATGGAACACATTATTATTAATGTGAAGAAAATGTATAGCACATACATCCTTAGGGTTGACATCCGAATTTCCAACATAAAAACACAGAGCCACAAATGTGCACCAATAAACTGGAAAACAGGAGGAGGAGGAGGAAGGGGAAAGTCAAAGCTCATATGTTGACATGTTTGTCTTCGTTAGTATAACATAAACTCTGCTTGTGGTCGGTTAAACTTTACGAAAGATGAGAGTCAGTAAGTCAATGCTGAAGACCCACTCCGATGAAAATTGTGTTTTGGTGTTTTTAACATGTTCTTGTAGCATTTTAATAAATAAAGAAAATTAAGCTTAAACTTTCATTTCTGAGTATTTCTTAATTCAAATCGTTGCAGGAGCGGAAAAAAAATGTTGCTTGAAAAAGCTTGTAATTGTTAGGTAGAAAATGTGCTGGGCGGGCCACAAGTCCTGCTCAGCTCCATTCTGATGCATCCACTTGTAGACAAATAGATTCATATATATCGTAATTTTCCTCGTCTGAGCTAGAATCTCGCTCAAAACTGTATGGCTGGATAGCTCCAATATTGCTAACCATTTTTGTTGCATTGGTAATGTTAGGTTAAGAGTTTGAGAGACTACAAGCTACCAGGAGAGTGTGCAAACAGATTGTTGACGGGAAGTGAGGCAGGCTTACTTACAATAATCCCTCCTACAACTCACAGACGAATTTATAATTTCTACTGCTGCTCTGCAGAACCCACTATATCCTCGGAAACAACACACGTTTTTTTTTTTTTTTTGGCTAAAAATTGAATTATAGTTAAAAGACTACTGGGAACACTTCAAAACAGATAAAAAAATGATCTGAGTTGGTCTGTAACAGCATTTTGCCTACTTTTAAAGTTTCTGTGCAAAAGAAAAGTAGCAAGCTGACATTATTTGAACGTATTGCATGACTTTAATTTTTGTATGTTTTAGCACATGCAGAAGTAGCTAGATCATGACATTTTTAATCTGTGTGATTACAATTTTTGTTGAATATCCCACTGTCACTTTTGTACTTTTCTGTGATTTCTTAAAAGTATTTTTGCACACTGTCCATAAACTGATGAGTAATACCAGAAAGGGTTGTGTAACTCAATATGGAGGTCTGACTGATCTGTTTTCCTTGTACATATTTTACATGACCAAAATGATAGCTCCAAAAGGGTCTGTAAAGAGGCTCATGACTGTCATATCATATAAAACAAGAACAAATGCAGCCCGTAATCTTTCCAGGAAATTGCTTTTGTCAAACTCATCTTTCCCAATATCCACCTAGTGTAAAACGTAAAGGCGGAACAACCCCGGTGAGATCATCTGAACCCTCCTGAGGACTGTCAACCTTTTTCAAAATCCAATGCCTTTGTAAAGATTTTGCGTATTTGTCTTTATTTGACTTTGTTTCTCCGTACACAAGTGACGGGGGTGAGTATCTACACAATCAGGCAGTTGATAGAATCTTATTTGTTCTCATTACACCGGCATTATCACAGAGGAGACATTCATTTTCCATCTGCTACGTTTCTATCTTTATTAAAAACACAGGCTGTGTGATAAAGGCTCCGAACAACAACCCAGAGGAGACGCGACACGCCGAGCTCTTCAGCGCGGGGGTTGTAATTGATCCAATCAGTTTTCATTACCATTTAGGTATACAGTGAAGCAGACAGAAGCGCTTTGTCATGTTTTTAAGTTCTGTTGCTTACCAGACAGTTCATCTTCAAATACGATGACTTCATGGTTATCACATTTCATAACAGTTGTGAGACCAGGCCATGAATCCAGAGGCTGCAATGAATACTTGATGAAAGGGTAAAAAGTATAAATATAGCTGAAATTAAACAAAGGAAAAGGCTTTTTGATCTGTATAGTTCATTTTGTAAAACATATGAGCCAATTGAAAGAGTGAAAGATAAACAAGAATACATTTTTGTCAACTTTTTTATAATAACATTTAACTTGGAGCCCAGTGAATAAGCACAAATGTTTAATTTGATGGATTTTGGAACAAGTCGTTTTGAAAAGTTATGTTTTATTGAGAACAGAAGATAAATAAAATCCGATTGTGCGTGGATCAGGATATCAGAATCACTGCTGCAGAACAACATCCTTGATGAAAGCAGTCATGGCAGGATTTAATTAGATATGATGGTCGGCTATCAGGTTCCTCTCCAGTTGAACTGGCTCCCTGTTTCAGTCAGACTCCATCTGTTTCTGGATTGTATACTTTGCTTTTTGATCAAACTCATAGTTAAGGTTATTCTGAGATCCATGTTCTTGTGCTGCTGCAGAGCAAAACATTGGAGCTTTTTTTTTAGAATGAATTGAGGATCTTTTTTTTAACAGTTTATATTTTTCACTTTTGTTTTTCTGAACGTCCTTCTATCCATTTTCCAAGTCTGCTTAATCCCTTTTGGAGTCTTACAGATGCTAGAGCCTATCCTAGCTACTGTTAGTCGAAGGCTAGGTACATCCGGGGCAGTTCCTCAATTTCTTTCAAAAGACATAATGTAATTAATGCATTTTTTTTGTTTCTTTCTTTTTCTTGTACCAGATGTTTCAGTGTTTTTGTGTTTTGTCTCTTTCAAACGAACATGTCACTCTGTTTTGGCTGGAATTTTTTTTCTCATTTGAGGAACTTTTGGTCTCAAACAGGAACTTGCATCAACTTTTCACACATAATCTGCCGCTTTCACAGGGACATCATTGGAATACATTTATGACAGGTTAGCAGAGTTATATATTTAATTTGAACAAATTAGACTACAACAATCCTCAGTTACTTTATTGTTTTTGCTTTATTATTAGGGGTGTAATTTATTTTAACAATTATTTAATTCATATCATAATTTGTGGTCGCGAATACAATTTACAGGTGTTATTGGTTCATTTTGAATTATCTGATTCAATCCAAATGGTATTTTCCATTATCAATAAAACTAATTTATTCATTCCAAAATAATTTTTAATGGTATAAGTCGATTTGATCAAATTTGAGTAACAACCTGCTTCAGGCAGATCGATCTGGTTGGATCATAGGGATAGAAATCAATTTATCGATTAAGTTGATTGTTAGTCACACCCCAATTATTAATGATGAACTCTAGCATTCTTTGCTTTATTGATTTGGGACTTATCACTTTTAAAAATGAGTTGAATTGACTCTTGTCAGTGGAGGGCCCTGTGGTTTGAATTGTAGCAGTCATCACAAGAGACATGCAATGTGTCAGGCTGCCTGGTTGGACTCTGCCTGTTCTACTCGCTGGAAAATTAAACTGTTGTCAAGTTTCCACAGCAAAACCAAAGCATAGCAACAGGCACAGAATTCGGTCTGGCAGTGCATTTCAAGAGAGGGAACTCCATCAAAGCCGAAAACGGGATTGACTGTGCAATCCTGGCTGTGTCAGGCTTCCTTAAGAGAAATAAAGTTGCATTTTTAAATCTTTGATTTCTCTGCAGCTGGGAAACAGGACCTGCTTTAATCACCGTCTCTCTAAAAGGAACAGATAATACATTTTCGCTTCAGGGCATCTGTCATAACTGTGAGATTAAAAACAAGTACATTATTTATGTGTGCTTACACTTATTTTATTGTGTTGCTCTACTTTCAAGTCTTTATTATAATTATTATTTTAAAAGCAAAAATGAGAAGAGACAAGATAGAGTTGGTTTTTTTTTAATTTTATTTCTTACTCTGACTAGCAAACTAATTCACTGGGAATGCACAAAGACAGCTGGACCAGATTTGCAGATCGATCTATTCCCTACAATCTTTCTGGAACCTTTGCAGATTAATTTTTGTAATTTCCAATATTTTTTATGATAGCAGATACAATTATCATTATTTTTAATGTTTTAAATTTTTTGTCCCTCTATTTTTTTCTTTTATCGTTTGATGCTCATCATGAAAACCTTCTGGTCTGTTGGCAAACACTAACATTTTATTTATTATTTTTTTGTTTTTATCTTCAACAAAAAGTCAGAGTTTGCTATTTTCAAAATTTGAATGGTTTCTTTAAGCTTCTGCTTGTTCTTTTAAATGTGACTTCTGTGACACAAACATCTCTTTACTCCAGGAGTATTTTCTTTGCTTTTGGTCCAAACACCCTGATATACTTAACTTCCTCTTCTTCTGACAAAATCTTTGTAAGCCCTAACACCTTTTCCTAAACTACAGACAGTGTTTTTTATTTTTCTCAATTTATATTTTATGTGATACACCATTGTGGTAACACTTCTTTTGTGTTTTAGATTTTAAATGAAATCATGTGTTTAGATTTCTTTTTTGGGAGTGTAGTTCTCTTCGCCACTACATGATAACTCCTTTCCTAACACGTTAAGGACTCAAGTCTCCAGACTGGCAGAGCTTGAGCAGAGGGAGGTCATATGTTGCTGGTCTTGAGCTCAGTTCACACCGCCGTGGTCAACCCACATTCAAGAAGCCACTTTCAGTGCAGTTTATGTAAATGTGCATGAATACGCTTTTCTGGAGTCCATGTTCAAAACTCTCATGTTCACGTTGTACAGCTGCATAGCTCTGATATTGCTTAATCTTTTTTTTTTTACTTTTTTTTGCCACGCAAATGATAGTTTGGGATTGTGAGGGGCTGTAATCTATCAGGAAAAAGGTTAAATAATGCTTGGATTTAACGTAGGGTTACTCTGTGCCAACTCCTGTCCACAACACAGGTGAATTTCTAATGAACTACTGCCATGCTGCAGAAAATATGTCTTAAAAAACAACACAGACGTTGTGATTTTAGCTCACAACTTCATCATCATAATTAAAAGACCACAGGGAACAGTTTTACAATAGAAAAAATGTAGTTGGAGAAGGAATTTAATGAATAAAATAAATCAAATCAAAGATAGTCCACATGACAAATGTCACTATTGGTATAAATCTCTAAAACTATATTAAAGTAGTGCATCATGAAAGCCCAATATTGAAACAGACAACTATCATCCAGTTAAAATCCCCACTTATCAGCATAAATTCTCAAGTTCAGCAGTGGACCTGTCAGATGTCTTGCATCCACACCTCGATTTCTCTGTCCTTGGTCGGGATGAGATGTATTTGCATTACATCTGTTGTATAGGCAAGTGCACTAAATGTGTTAACTTACCCATTAACAGGCAAACTGTATTACTGCAGGTGGCTCTGTAACTTCTATGTATCATAATGTATGTATTTATATAGACATAATCTATGTATCATAAAGTAAGTATGTATCATAATGGCTATGAGGTTCTCTTTGAAAGTGACCAGGATGGATAGGATAAGGAATGAGTACATCAGAGGGACAGATCATGGTAGATGTTTTGGAGATAATGTCAAAATGTCAAAGAGGCCAGACTGAGATGGTTAGGTTATGTCCAAAGGAGAGACAGTAAATATATTGGTAGAAGGATTCTGAGGCTAGAGCTACCAGTCAAGAAGTCTAGAGGAAGACCAAAGAGGAGGTTCATGGATGCAGTGAATGAAGACATGTAGGTAGCTGATGTTAGAGTAGAGGATGCAGAAGACAGGGTTAGATGGAGGAAGCTGACTCACTGTGGAGACCCCTGAAGGGAAAAGAAGAAGATAATGGCTACGTTTTGGCTTTGCGATTGCCATATTAGTCACCTGATGAGGCCTGGACATTTGAACCTGTGCATGCTCAAGTCTGTTTTTCATCTTTTTGAAGAAAAAAAAAAGGTTTCCATGAAGAAACTATTTTGTTCAATGTAGAACGTGGAAATGTTAACCAGATAAAAATGTAAACACAGACTGTGTTAATGAAGACAAGCAGGGTTAGAGCAGAGGATCATCATGTATCGCTGGTCTCACTCTTTATTATGTTTAGGACTGTTTTAGAGAATTTAATCTTTTTTATAGGCACCAGTCAGAGCCATTTAGACATTTAGAATGCGTACATTTTTGTTGCATGATTTCTTCTATCTCAGGAATTACCAGAACATACAGTAGATATTCTGTACACGTTATTAAACATTTTATTCAACAAGTTTTTCCTCTCATTTTCTTCAAACATAAATTGTCGCTTTTCAAACATGATTTGAAATTCAGTGGCTTTAATTCAGCTGAATGCAAATGAACAAACTTCTGATTTGATTGTGTTCTGATTGAAAAAGCTATTATCCCTATTTCCGTCCCTAGAGCAGTGTTGTCATTTTACAAATAGTTATTTTATGATGGAAAAATATAAACATGTGCTTTTCCTCCAGGCAAAGAGCTGCAGTGAGAATTCAGTAATTAAAAGCTCATTTACACTCTTAGGGATTCTCTGCAGCCCTCCATGTTCATTTTGGAACTGTTTTCCATAAATGAATGGAAAAAGATCCTGAGCAGTTTTTTCACTTCCAGATTTTGTCATAATTCAGCATTTGGTTGACAGATTTATGATAATCTCAAGGAACATTCCGTGAGCCGAGTTGGAGTGTACCAGTTATCATGCTGCTTTTAGACAAGCGGCTTTATCAAATACAGATTTTCCTTTGAGAAGAACTTTAAATTTTATCATTATTATTCAGCGTTGTGCAGCGAAAGCTCAAAGCACGCACAGACGGATTTTGTTTTTAACATTTATCTCAATCTCAAATTCAAAAATGAATTGTCAAAGTCTGTCATTCAGTCTGCTTTTTCGTCATCTGAAAACAGACTTCATTTTTTGCAAAAGGCATTTTTTAAATTTTAATTGGTAGAATATCTTTTTAAAATGCAAAATTAAACTTTAGCACTGTATTTTGCAACACATTTTTTTTCCCCGCAAAATATGAGTCCATGGGGTCAGGTCAGCATGTGACCTTGCAAGTGCACTCAGTTTTATGTACATGGATGGATGATCCACAGTGCCTTTCTTTTACTGTCAGATAAAAGGCCAATTTAAGTGGAAACATACCTTAAAAGATGAAGCTGACATGAAAATGGCAAGGCCTGTTATCCGTCCATAATCCCTCCTAATCCCAGCCTCTCCAAGGCTACCATCATTTAAAAGATGTCTGAGTTGTCAGAACAAAAACTAATTACCTTCAGTGATAGATATGATACATTCAAGGGGATAATTTAAAAAAATTATAGGAAAATGTCAATTTCTCTATCACCCTGCTTCAACTCATGGGTCACTTTATTCTTTTTCAGATATAATCCCCCATGTGGCTTCGAACTGTCTAAAACGACATTTATAATTTGTCCTCTTTTTGCACTCAGCGAGCCTTAGTATCTATGAAATGAAAATTTATTTTATGAATTTAGATGTGTTTCTGGACCCAGTTTTAGTGTTACTCAACCACCTTTAAGAAAAATGACACTTTATGAGCCCGCAGGAAGGAAAAAGTTCAAAAGGGAATGAAAAGTGACCATGACAGTGCTTTAGTGGGAGGGAGTGAAAAAGAACGCAAATTACTGGTACCTGGAATGCCATTGTTTGCACGAGGACTGGCCTTTATTCGAACTATTGCAGCGTCTCAAGGAGGAAAGAATGACTGCTTTCCAAATCATATTTCCTTGCAAATGTTCCCATTTTACTCGCTCTAAGTTGTGAACTGGTACCAGAGAAAGGGAGTGTTTCCTCTTTGCAGCTGTAGTAAATAGCTTTCTTGCCAAGGTCCTGGTATCAGCCTCCAATTGCCAGTATTTAGCAACAACTGTCCGAAAGTATTTGTGCCAAGTTTCTATTTATGAAACAGGATCCTGACCTGTTATGGTAGATAATGGAATTACCCATTTTTGAAATGCTCTTGCAATTAAATTTAATCACACACAACAGGATAAAAAAAAAGTCTATTAAATATTGCATAATTCATATTGCAAAACGGATTGCAAACATAGTTTTAATGTATTTCTTGTTAGACTTTTATCAGTTTAGTTTCTGGAATTTTGCTTTGTTTTCTAAAACGCAAAGCTTTTTTAGTTGTCATGTAATCTCTGAGATGTTTTTGCGTTGAGTTATTTGTTGATGTGATTTGCACTTCAGTGCCACCGCGTGATGCACCATGTTTAGACATTTTTAATTGTCGGTTTTAAGTTGATCAATAGTCTTCACAATTTTTTTTAATGCGTCCAATCTACACCTTAAGCATCAAGATGTATTAAAACTCTAAACATAGGAAAAAAGTCATAAAAATGTAAGAACGGCCTACCTTTTTTGCTTGTCTTCTTATGATAACGACATTTGGATGATTCAGCAAAAAGAGGGACTTTTGGGTTCCTAGCACATTGTTATATAATAAATGTATAAATACATTTAATAACATAATAAAAACTATACAATTCAACGCACTGCGTGCATTAATCAATGCATTAATCAATGTATTTATATATACACACACATATATATATATTAGGGCGTAGCTATTAGGGTTTAACTGAGCAAAAGTTATCTATAATAGATGTATTTAATTCATCTGTTCAGGATGGATGCTTGCCTGTGGTTGAAATAATATTATCTAAAGCATTCCTAGATTTTGTATTTTTAATCTCTGACATGGCATTTTTTTATTATGCTCAATGAAAAATGTCTGTCTGTCATTTCAGATTAAAGGTTTTTGTCATGAAGCAGTATTGGATATTATCCAACAAGTTCACTCCAGATCTTCGAGAAGTTACCATAGAAACGTTGACTTAAAGCAACTTGGACCAATCACTACCCCCCTGATGTTGTCCAACTCCAACATAGCGGGATCTGCATTGCAAAAAAAAGGCCACTGAACTGACTGAAAACTTTGCTCAGTTGGAGCCAGAAGTAAACAATTTCCTATGAATGGAATCACACTAACTCAATCCAGTTCTCATATACAATCAGTGGTCTTGTACTTTTTTTGTTCTTGTGACCGTCGAGGCCATACTGCCCCCTCCAGTCAAGACAAACATTCAAAATCGTTGTGGCTTGATGAAAAGCAAAGTGTTAATCAAAGACATCTTGATGCTGTCCTTGGATACCATCTGAATAAACCACACTTGTGCAGATGTTTTCACTTCATGTAAGCCTCGTTTCAACTTCATCCTTTTGGAAGCGCCTTTTAATACTTATATTCTTCATGAATATTCAAAAATTAATCTAACTCTTTCTAACTGTATCAACAGAAACCACTGCTTGTCAAAATGTGGTCAAAATTACAAAATCTTTTTGCACAACACATGTAGGATTTTCATCTTGCTTTTGTTATTTAACTCCTATATCTTTGCTTTTGTAAATCTCTCTTATCGGGTTTTATTTGTTTAAGTTTAGCATTTTGTAAATCAAAGTGCTAAAAATAATATCATGTCATGATACGTAGTGATAAAGACAAAGGTCAGTGACATTTCTTACATTTTCCTGCAATAAATTACAAATGTGTCTTGGTCCTTCAAGTGTCTCAATAATTATTGGGAGGTGCAGGTTAAAGGTAATTACATAATATTTTAAAGTCAGTCTGTGAAGCTGTAATACTCCTCTAATAATACTCCATACCACCTCCTCTGCAAGATAACTCATACAACAAGCCATAATGTTGTTATATAATATTCGAAGCAATTCAAATACTTAATTAGTACAAGTTAAGATGCATTTTTAGTTTTTCAACAACAGACAGAAAAATAGATTTACGTTGTTTTTTCTATTTATTTACTTTAATGTTAAAACACACATGAAAAATGTTTTTGTGTTTTTAATCCCCTGCATTAGAATAGAATAGAATAGAATAGAATAGAATAGAAATAGAAATATATGGATCCCAGAAAGGGGAAATTACCTTCTTACAGATAACACTGAAAACACACTTAAAAATGATTAACAACAATACATATTATTTGTAAATAAACAATGTAGACACAAAACAGAACTTTAAAAAATACAAATAGAAAAATAGCAATAAATACCTAAAAGAAGACCATGAGATATGATATCAAGTGACTTTAAAGATCCACTTCAATTAAAATTGAGTTTTGAGGGATGTAACATTTTTCTCATAACGAAGGCCATATATAAAATCATTTGAGATTAAAACTGCATGTCTGAATATTTCTTTATTCACATTGTGTTGGATCAGGAGCAGATGAAAACCTGTGGTTTGAAAAAGCTCAGGTTTGTGACACAGCTACTGCCATGGGCGGGCCAAAGTCTCTCTTCTCTGCTCTAATTCTAAATCCTCCACTTGCAGACAGATTCATGTACGTCTTTGTTTTCCTCATCTGAGCTACAATTTGGCTAAAGACTGTACGATAGCTGGCGATATTGCTTGCCATTTTTTTCCTATGCTGATGTTAGTTTGGGTTTGCAAGGGTCTGCAAGCTAGCAGGAGAGAGTACAAATGAAGGCATGCTGGGATATCAATGTGGAGTTACTTCTGCACCAACAGGCGCGCCCACAACCCAGAAGTGAAATTCTAATGAACTCCAAATGCACTGCAGAAAATGTAGAAAACAACATAATCACAGTTAAAAGACCACTGGGAACAATTTTATAATAGAAAAAAATCTGGTTGGAGTGGGACTTAAAGTAAAGAGTTTGATTATACTGCAGCATGTGAAAACTGTTTTGGAAATTGCAGTCAAATGATAAAGTATTTCAAATGATTGAATATAATACTCAGATTTACTAAGGCATTAGAAAACAACAAAAATACATTCAGAGGCTTTGAGTCTGTATTCTTAAATGAACCTTCCTAAAGCAGCGTATGGCGTATTTGTGAGCATTCTGGTACACCAAAACCCATCAGTTTTGGGGAGATTTTGACAGCTTTACACCTGGTTTTAGTTAATTGCCACAGCTGTTTCCATTTAGCCATCAGTATATCAATCACCCTGGTTTTAATCCTCCATGCCAGATCCTTGTCTACGGTTCTGTTCAGAGAGCTCTGTGTGCTTGCCCTGGTTCTGACTGTGATTAGCTTATTTAGGTTTTTAATAAACCTGCCTTGAGCAGCACTTTATGTTTTAGTTTATTTAATTAGAGATCTATCAATCTTGCATCAGGCTGCCTTCTTCTCTGTTTGCCCAAATTTGGGTCCAACTTCATGGCACAAGAGCCTAACCAGATAAAGACAAAAGTCTACTTCACCTGAAAGGCAGTTGTAAACAACACACGCCAAAGGGTTGGAAAAACTCCAGCCATAATGCTTCCAAAAAGCTGCTTTTCAAATGATGTAAAACTGGAAAAAAAATAGTCTGTAGACACGATCGTCGCTCTACACCTTTTACATTGCCATGAACCAATCTGGGTTCAGCTGTGCGTGATGGATGTCTGAATTTTTTGCAATACCAACCCTAATCTGTCAATGAAGACATGTGTTTTATATACTTTACTTTTTTCTTTTTTTTTGAAAAAAAACACTGAATTTATTAAATAGACTTAATTTGTTACTCACACAATTTGTTACAAGTCAGAACAAATGAGGGTCTTTGGTCTTGATGAAATATAGAAGTTACTTAGATTTGATTGATACAATGTTGTATTATAATTAATTTTACATTGAATGTCGGGGTTATTTATTATTGTTAAGGCACAATGTGAGTTCAGCCTGGTAATATTTTATAATTATTGTTTTTATATTACTGGTAGGTTCATTTCCCCTCCTTTTTATTTAAATTTAATGTACTTTTTTTTTTTTTGATAAACAACGAACACACCTGTTAAACAATAGCAGTGCTATGCGTCTCACTTGGACAGCCAAACGCTGCACACCTTTCCGCTAGGATATGGTGTGTGTAAACATAAAAAAAAGAACTTCCCTTCTATCTTTTTGCTATGTCAGTATACAAATATTTCACAAATTAACAAAGTCAAAAAATATCAAGAGCAAAGAAGAAATACAAACCTATACTGAACCTGACAAGATTTAACCTCCAAAGTCCAGGTTTGTTGGGTAACTGTTACTGCCCCATCCGTCTCAGACATGACTATGCTAATCGTGCTTATAAAAGTGGTCCAGAGCACGTTCTGCTGGCTCCTGGCCCGGGACGGATCTGATGGGAATACTAAATGTGCTGGATGTGTTTCTTCAAAGCGATTACAACTGTTAGGTGATGCTGCGTCACTTGTTACTTTGCCAAAACAGCTCAGAAGAAAAAAATGAAACGGATCACGGATCATCTGTGTGAGGTGAAAATTGGCTTCTTTTTTTTAACCTCCCTTTAAGTTTAGGGTTAAAGTTTATCGTCATCCTCTGTAAAATGTCTGCAGCTGGTTTAAACTTTATTTGTACACGAGGTCTCCCATAACCCATAACTGTGAAAGTTGAAGCTAAATCAGACGCCAACTTTAGCCTCTTCTGACTTTTAAGGTGTGAAGAATTAAAAAACAGAAAAGTTACTAAACTGGTATCTTCTTCATATAATGATAAACGTGAATCCACCTTTTGAACAACTTTATCAGTAGCATTTTTGTAACATTAGACAGCTGGTTGCCATAATATTATTATATCATTATTATGGTGTTTGGGAACAACTGTCACAATAAATCCCTATTTGGATTAAGGACTTTTGGTTTTTGTCTGTTAAATGCAGATTTGCTTTATTTTGTAGACTTGCTTTTGTATCTTCAATAAATCTTTCCTCTGAAAACAGACTTCTCAAATATGTTTGTTTTTTTCCCATTATTCGCTTGAGGGTTTCTGAGTCTGTCTCTGGTCGGTCCCGCCGCTTTAGGAAAATGGTGGATATGTTTTTTTGCACGTGACCGATCGACTTGGCATACGTCAAGAATGAGTTGGATCTGGTGGGGAGGATCCAGTATTTTACCAAAAAAAAAAGAAAAACAGAATCAGATTATAAATAAAATGAAATATAATGTATGCTTGTTTTTTTTTCTCTGCCGCTTGGTACCAGTCCGTGGGACAGTTGGTCAGGGTTTGGGGACCACTGTAACACAGCACAGACCATTATAGAAATTTTGTTGAAATGCAATTATTGTATAAAAAGATCAATTTAGACCTTACCTACAAGTGCTCCTTGTTGGTTTTTGTGGAAGGTGAACCAATGATGTAAAGGAATGCCTATCAGATCCACAATACATGGGCAATACAATCCCTGACCAACAAGAAGTTGGACAATAGGTGAACAATTATCGTCTCTGGACAGATTGCTTGGTGTGACAGGGTCTTCATTTGCTGTCCTTTAGCCGTGTGGCCATGGCTGTTAAAGGTTAGAGGGGGTATGGCGGATTGCGCAGCAGGTTGTAGAATACATGTTCTTTTGTCTCATTTATCTGTTGAAATCCTGCATTAGTACACTGGCTGCCATCCAACTCATGCACTTTCTTCTGTCACATTAATAAGGCTTTTGCCTTTTGGCTACAATTGATCTCAATACAATGGTTTCTATTAACCGAAGTTCTTATGATCACATCATGTTAACTGAGATTGAATTGTAGTAAATAAATCAAATGCAAAAAATGTTTGACTGCTTATTCTTCCCTTGTTTCTCGACTTTTTTGCTTGTGAGAGCTTATCAACAAGGCTCCTGGCTCTTCGGCATCTTCCAGTTTTCCACTTTCTCCATGCTGTTTTTCTGCCCTGCTTTTGTGTTCGTTTGTGCATGCTCTCCTATTCACTTCAAGCAGCTCCTCCTTTCCCCGAGTCTCCTCTTCTGCAGCTGCTCTGCCTTCACTTCTGCACCAGCTGCAAATCCTTCACTCTTTAGCCTCCATGTGTATTTACAGTATCAGTGTGCTTTGTCAGGTCATCTGTTTTAACTCCCAAGTCAAGCCAGAGAGTCTTAAACGCTTAAATAACCTGCTTCTCTGTAAGTAATACTTGATGTTGTTTACTTTTACTAAAGTCTTTTGAGCTCAAGTCTTCCTTTTAATTAATTGAAAACCTTGAATTTGATTTAAAATCCCCTATTTTGTGGTCTAATGTTGAATTTGATCATTCAAAGGAGACGTGTTGGACTTAAAAGTTCCCCTCCGATCATCTGTTGAGCTAATTTGTTCGATGTTCACTTTTTAAGAGCTGAGATCCTCTAACCTCATTTTACCTGATGGCCCAGTTTAGCTGATGTCACCCCTATCTACATACTAATCTGTCACAACAGGACCAAAATAGTTTTAAATCTCCATTTCTCTCAACAGCTCATGTATTGAACACAAACTTCCATATTCAGTTCTCATTCAAAGTTCAAGTCTACCAGGAAATAATACATTTGGCTACAGCCTGTGTGCTAATGGGCCTGAATGAACAATGCAGGGGCGGTGCAAATAAATTGAGGGGTTTAAGATTTCATTTGAAAACAATTTTTTGTTCTTAAAACAATGAAAGTATCTTGTATTAATTAATTCTTTAGTTTGTCAAAGATGATACTCATTGACTCAAAATGGGGGACAAGTAGAGCTTTTTCCTGGAGGTTCAGATGCCTCTCCTGCTCTGCCCCTGTTTGGGAGACCTATTGATTTTATCAAATTTTCCTGGAATTTTTGTGTAAATACTCTACCATAACAAGAGTAAGTTTTACCTAAAGTGTAATCAACCAAAAAATGTATTTGGTTATTTTGCTGAATTCATTCCACAATTTGTTTCTTTTGCAAAGAGCAAAACCACCGCAAAGAATGACCTTTGCTTTCAACTGATGTCACTGTGCGTTCTTTAGCATGTTGAATTGTAATAACAACGTTTTCTTTCATTTTAGAGTTTTTTTAATTTAAAAATAAATATACTCCAGGGTGCCCTCCATCTTGCCCCTCATATTTTGAGTCAATATTAGTTATTGACAAAGATTAGGAAATAATCAATACAAGATTATTTAAGCATTAGCAATGGCGCATCAGCAAAAATATCTATAAAAAACCAAACAAAAGTCATTTTTTACTCTTTTCTGTGTACATGCATAATTCTCTTTATAATATTTTTTGTTTTTTTTGTGGAAATCCCACAGCATTCAGCTGCAATGTCTTTCATCATCTCTAAGAAAACACATCAGAAAACATCAAATATTTTGATCCTACTATCAATATTAAAATATGTTCATAATACAGGAATGTTGTGATCACATCATACAGCATTTTTTTTTTTATTTCACTTTTTGGGACCTTGGCACAGAGGCAATCCAAAGAATGAAAAATATGACAAACTGGACAACATGTCAACCATCTTTCCTGTGAATAGTTGTCAGAAGTGGATTAGATCAATATGCCAGGAATTTACATTTTGCTGGCTGTAAGAGCAGCTGAGGGGCTGAGTGGAATGTGAGGGAAAATCTTCTACACTCACTGACTGGTATCTGACCAGAGGCTTCCACTCAGTGTGATGTATTGACAGCCTCCAGCTTTAGCACTGCAGAGGTGAAAAGAAAATTGAACACATGGATTGCACTTGTCTGGTCACTCAAATCTCACCTTTGTATCTATCAGCTCTTAGTTTATTCCTCCTCATGGAACAGGAAAGAAAAAAAAAGGATTTGAACTAGACCTTTGTTCTGCCAGTCTTACTGCTGAATTGATGAGGTTTAAATGTAAAATCAGTAATATTTCAAATATTTTTGAAGGGAGTCCATGCATTTATAACCACAAAACATTGATTTAGTTGTTTTTTTTCAAGGCAGCGTTTGCAGAGCAAGGTCTTTCTTTTTAACCAAAACGTGAGCAGGTTGTGACAAATCCCTCAATTGAAAAGAATAGGGAAAAATTACTTTAGTGGATTATTATTCATTTGACTTTTCAATGGTGCCACATTTGCACAGAACAAGTTAATGAGCAGCGAAGCTGTGTGTGTGTGTGAGCTGCATTCAAATTCGCCAAACCTCCAGAGGGAATTAAAAAACACCTCAAATTACAGGTAGTAGAGACTAATTATGAGCTTTGAGCTGAGTAAAGTGAAGTGAAGTAAAGGGTGCTAGAGGGCACCACAAGCTTTTACTGAGGCATCTTATTGGCCAATTTATAACCTGAATAAACTCATTCATTCAGTCATTCATTCATTTTCCAATCCGCTTTATCCCTTTCGGGGTCACGGGGTTGCCGGAGCCTAACCCGGCTACTCATGGGCGAAGGCAGGGGACACCCCTGGACTGGTCGCCAGTCTGTCGCAGGGGCCACAATCACACACCCATACACACTCACATTCACACCTACAGACAATTTAGAGAAACCAATTAACCTATGAAGCATGTTTTTGGACGGTGGGAGGAAGCCAGAGTACCCGGAGAAAACCCACGCATGCACGGGGAGAACATGCAAACTCCACACAGAAAGGTCCCCCAGCCAGGACTTGAACCGGGAACCTTCTTGCTGTGAGGCAGGAGCACTAACCACTGCGCCACCGTGCATAAGAATTTCAAGTGAGGTCTAATCAGACATTCGTCTATCTAAACTACAACTTACAACCATAAGTTTGGTTGTTCACATGTCTATGGACCGTTTAATGTAAATACATGTACTCATAAGAATCATATCCTACTCTTGTGACATGTTTTCTTTTTTAGTCTTCTATAAATTATACTAATGCCTTTTTATGCTATTTCTCAAAACAGAAACTCTCTGTTCTGATGGCCTTGAACCTCTTACTCTGCCACTCATCTTTAAGTGCAGCCTCAACCAAGCTTCAATAATGCTGAAACTTATAATGACGTCCCCAAAGGCTGTTGATACCACAAGAAACATCTCTAAAATGTATTTTTGCATTAGAAACCAGATGGGGCTGATAAGACTGGCAAGTGTCAATATAGCTGCAACATTTTTTCAGTTATGTGCAAAATTCAATATATGAATGCACATTTTAAAAAGGAAATCAGTGCCGTGCCTCTCCCCAAGCTTATTACCCTTTAACAATAATCAATGTTATTACTAAGATGAATCGTGTGTAATTTGGGTAAAATACCTCCAAGTAAAACATGCTATTAAGCGCTCAGGCCTGAGAATGTTGTTCTATGGATGTAGCGGATTGCCAGTGTCTCCTGTTACTGAATATGTAAAGGACCCCCTTTTTTAGACCCCCCCCCAAAAAAGGGAAATTAAGAATAGTTTATTAAAATTCAAAAGATTTCTCAAATCATTTTCTTTATCAGTTACAACTCTTCATTTGACAAAAACCCAACCTGTCTCGTTAAATCTTCACCCTTCATTGATATAAACTTTTTTTCCCAGCTTCCCAGCATTTTCCAGAACCGGAGCCTCATAAAATGTGAAATATAATCCCCTTCTGTTTACATTGTGCGAGGGCTTTCCTACTGCACATCATAGAGATAATAGCCTGGATTTCATCTGATACTGGTGTCTCTAAAATCATGACACAGCACGCAAAGTTGAATCTGAAGTAAAGAGGGCCAAAAAATGTCACAGAACCAGCCTCTCAATAAAGATTAGATAAACTGGAATGCCCTTCCTCATAAAAATATGAATACACATACATGAAGTTAGAAAATGGAGTGCTGTGAGGAGAGTAACTGAGACCAATGGAAAAGCGACTAAGACAATTCTCCTTCTTCATATACAGCTGTCAGGTCCAATTAAAGCAAAAAAAAAAAAAAGTTCTGCTATTCAAAAACGGCTTTAATAAAATGTGATGATTTACTCGTGGCACAGCGTCCACTCCAGGCGCTGCTGTGTTTAGTGAAATGAAATCCTGGTAAGTGGTGCAGATGAAGAGTAAAGTGAACAAGTGCATCTTACTCAGATTTTGCTACTGATTATAGACGGCTCATTTTTCAAAGAGTTTTGCACAATTTTTTTTTTTTATAAGAAAAACGAAATTATTTTTAGTGTTTTGTAAAATGGGAAGAAATGGAACATTCTGCTGAATCAAAGCATAATTTAAAGCTTATTCGACATGAAACGTGCTCGTATTAAATACATTAAGAAGTCAATATAAAACAATAAAAATGTTTTTCTTGTTAAATTTGAGATTTGTGTCTCAAATATATTTATATGTTTCTTCAAGTTATATAATGGGTATTTGTTTTTGGATACACTTGTCTATGGAATCAAAATTCCCTCATCTATTTATTTATTTTTTTTATTTTATATTTTACTTCATTGAATAAAAATACATGTAAAGAACATATAGACAAGTGCATCCAAAACAAAGCAAATAACATAAGACTTAAGACAAAATAATTACAGCAAGTGACATGTGAACCAGAAATTATACAGAGAAACAGAGAATAATGAGAAAAATGAACAGGAGAAAATATTACTTACATTAGTCAAAGGTTCTACTGTATGGTACTCTTTGGTAATATACATATTTTTAAGAGTTTTATGGGATAAATCTGTCTTACTCTGCATTTATGTATATTCAAATCAGTTAATAAGGTGAAATGTTTCCCTAGATGTACAGAAAAATTTACTGAAACCTTTTTTTATTTTTCCATTTATGTGTTGTATAACGTATTTTTTTTTACTATAGATCGCTTTGGAGTATAAGTCGCAGACGACAAAAGATGCACAATGAAGAAAAGAACCCTATGAGTCACAGTGGAGTTTAAGGTCCAATCCAAATTCTTCCCTTCTCCCTACCTCTCCATTTGTAGGGGCATTTGTAGTGGAAGGGGTGTTCGAAATAGTTTTTTTAAGAGCTGACCCGCCAAGCAGAACTAGCCCTCCGCCGTGTAATGACCTTTTTAAAGTTATAAAACCACTGTTGTTATGTATATTCGAGTGCTGGAAACACTAACGTAGCAGACCAGCGACTATTGGTGACGTCATTGAGTGGAAGTGACGTCCAAATTCGGAGACACAATTTTTCCATAACTCTCCGTTTGGAGGGCTAAATGTAGGGGAAGGGAGAAGGGAAGAATTCGAATTCAGCCTAACTTGCACTTATTCAAGTTATTACAACTCGTAGACTCTAGTGGTTGTTTGTTTATTTTTGACGAAATCACATGCAAGTCTAACCGTAAAAGTTTCACCCCTGGCCAAATTATGCAAAGAATCATGATGTATACTCCGAAAAATACGGTAAAAACTGTGAGCGCTTAACCATAACAAAGTCCTTTTTTTTTCCCTGTTTCCAGCCATAGTTCGCGTATCTAGGAGAACCTGAATAGATTTAGGGATGGATCATTTAACGTTAAAACTCCAAAGTATTTCAGGCTCAACATGACAAGGTTTCTTCAGATCCTGGGAGCAAGGTCTGCTTGTTGTCGACACATCTTAGCCAACTTCACTTTACAACAGCATCACATTCTTTGGTATTCACAAACCTTCTCTGCTTTTGTTAAACTTTTTCTTCCATGCTTCTTCATGGCTTTAATGTACCTGATAGGACGCAGCTTGACATCTAACATCAGATTTATTTAAAACCACTAACAGGCATGATTTCAATAAAAACTCCTACAAAGCTTATCTCATTTGTTATTCAAATACTTAGTTCAAGCATAAGAGTTTGATTATTTACTCTTTATTTCTTTCACACGTCCTGCAGTTATGATTCACAGAAGATCTGAGTTTTTCTCCATTTCTTGCAATTGTGCCTCAGTTTCCAGAAGATGCATAAAAAAACCAAGAGGACTGTAGTCTGATGGTATATTTTCCAAATAAAAAGCAAAACTACCAAAATGACTAGTCATATTTGTTATTAACAATATGTTTGAAGGTTGAACTGTTCAAATGTCGAACTTCAGAATGGTAAACCTTGCTGATGACTGGTTTATGCTGTTGAAGTACAACTTTTAGAATATTAAGAAAGCCTGTTTTCCTCTGTCAGAGATTTGTTTTCTCATGACCGGTGTTGACTCATTAAACATTAATAGTTCCACTGAATGATCCATGCCCTTTAGCTCCTTCACATTTCTTTGATTCTCAGATGATGTGACTTGAGCTGATGCTGCTCTTTCCTGACTAGAAGCCAAGCTTCCCAGCCCACCAAATGATGAGAAACAGGCAAATCCTTTCCAGATGTTCGACCAGCAGCTCTCATTTATCTACCAACAGTAAAAAAAAAAAGAGAAATAGAATTAGAAGGAAAAAGCAGTAGGGCGATTTCCTGATTTCCCCTCATCTTTAAGCAGCAGGAATTATCCCAGGAGTACCACTAAGAGTAGAAAACAAATACAGCCATGTTAGTGGGCTACTAATGTAGTCTACAGCACATTCCTTCAAAATCCAGCATGCATATACTGCATGTTCTGGACAGCGTTGTTAGACCGTCTGTTCAACTGATGGGACTCCTGCTGGTTAAAACACAAGCTGCTATGTAACGTGCATCTGTTTTGTGTAAAGCTTCACCTAGGTGACTCAAATGTTTTATGTCAGGCCACAAGTCTGTTCTAAGCATTCAGGTCTAGATCTACTTGTTAAGGTTTTTTAATGGAAAGTAAATGGTTCATTGTGACTGTGCACAAGAATGGAGGGATACTGGGCTAGCAAGTGTTACCTTGAACTCGTGTATTTAAAAAACATTTTGATTTTCATTTAGATCAAAAACCTAAACAATTCTTGACAACTGGGAATTGAACATCAAGGGGGTGAGTGATCTGCTGTGTTTCTCTGTAAAATTAGCAGCCTTTAAAACAGCCTCTCACAACTCCTGCAGCTCATAAACAGCTGGCATGTGAACCTATGATCCACTTTGGGTTTTAATGGTTGGCTACTTGTCAACCATTAAAACCCAAAGTAGCCAACCATTAAAACCCAAAGTGGATCATAGGTTCACATGCCAACCATTAAAACCTATGATCCACTTTGGGTTTTAATGGTTGGCTACTTGTCAAAAAAAGTGCATGCAGTAGATTTCAATGTACATAGATGTGATGTGTTCATAAAAACAGTCTGATTCTTAATATTACTCAAGGGAAAAGTCACATTTTAAGTGTCTTCTTAAGTTCAAGTCACAACCTGTGTAATTCATTGACACTAATGTTTCAGAACATTTGCACTTTAAATAATGATTTTCTTAAGACAAAAGGGAAAAAAAAAGATGACTGAAGTATCTCAGGGAAGAATTTAATACATTTGGGTTAAGACTTTGTCACAACTGCCCTTACGAGTAGATATGGGCTGTCTGTGGGTGAAGAATGGGCAAACGTATATGGAATGTTATTATAAGTTAAGGGCGTAGACGCTCAGTGAGCCCTTACAGTGGAGATGATCATGCACTTTTTTTTCTATGGGTAAGCTGTGGGCAATGGGTTGTAGCAAACACTTGCATGGAACCTATCTATTAGATGGACAATCGTAGTAGTTTGTGGGCATTCAAGTGTCCTATGGTAAGTTCCTGTTAGAATTGAATACCCTGTGTGTGTGGTTTCTGCGCATAGTCTGTAAGAGACCAGTACACGTACTTTACAAATGACTTGTGTGCCGTAAGGACATCGTACGACAGCATAATGTGTAGGTCATTGTTACAAACAACTTACATTTCACGATATATGAAGCATGGCAATGGTACTTTATAATTTCATGACGTCCTTTACAGTGGTCAAACAAGCCTTGAAATACACCTGCATTGCTTTGCGATGCTCCCAATTCTCTATATGACCTTCTGCAGGCCCGGACAACCCAAAACCTGTGGCACCTGTGCAGGTACACTCCCTATACGTGTGCATGTGACTAAGTCTTTAATGGAGTCCATGCAAAGAAGAAAGAGGGGCTTTCTGCAGGCCCTCTGAAGTGTACACATGTATATTCCTCAGCTTAAGTTCGGTTTTGTCACATCCTACTTATTTTTTGGTTCCTTTGTTTCAGTTTGTCTCTTACCTTGGAGTTAATTTCTTTGCTTTTACGAATCATCTACTTAATTTTAACAACCCAAACAGACTGCACTCAGGAGTTTATCCATTGCTGCTGTGACTGGCATGTTATTTCATTTGGGCAATTTATCTTGGAATTCTAGCACCTTCTCCTGTCTACTCTATCTTACTTATTTCAACTGATGTGTTCTACCTGCAGCACCACAGCAAAAGAAGATACTAGATTATCTCCAGTGCAGTGGAATGCAAAACTGATTCTCCACCTCCTCACAACAATAAACGCTGTTATCTCTGACTGTCAGATTGAATGAGTCAGAATTATAGCTGCTCACGTTCCACTTTGCAAATGGTTGAGTGTGTCCAGGCTTCGTTTTTAATAAACTTCCATCATGGCTGTTCAAGCTGCACGATGATTCAAAAACATCACATTTTGTTTGGTGTGATTTCTTTTAATCACTGTGAGTTCTCACTGCAGCTTTCAATAAACAAACGTGTTGATTATGAATCTAGAGAATGCCATTCACACACAGACTTAAGCCCGTAGCACCATCAGTTTAAGTTGAGATGTCTTGATTACATCCATGAATGTTCTTTACACCCATCCGTACAGTTTCCAAACCCACTTGATCGATTTTGATGGAACCTTTTCTGCTACCGTTGAGCAAAGGCCGGACACACTCTGGGAAGGTTGTCAGTCCTTTGCGAGATCACACAAACACACTCAGCCATGCACAAACATTTTCACTCCTAATGGCAATTTAGAATCACCAATTCACCTACAGAGCGTGTTTTAGGACTGGGAGGGAACCCAAAAAATCTAAAAAGAAAGAACCCAGCCAGGATTTTAATCAGAGCCTTTACGCTATGGTGCAAGAGCTCTTACCACTGCCCCGCCTTACATCCAAATAGATTAAATGAAATGTATTTATAAAGCCAAGTAGGACACTGTCGCTTAAAGTAGTGATGTGCAACACCCCACTTTTAAGATTCAATATGATACCGATTACTTTTTGCATAAAATAGTCAATGATTGATTGTGTTTACTAAACAAGTGGTTACCTGAATATAAGAAATAATAATAAAATAATCGAATAATCAAACAGGGCTGTGCAAAGAGACAACCTCAAAGAAACAGATCAAAGTGTTCCCAGAGAAGAAATGTTTGGAAGATGTTCAAAGAGAATAAATGCATGTCATAGTTCTGCAGGCAGTACCTCATACCACATGTCTGCTACTGGTTCCCATCATCATTACTTAGAAGAATCTCCTAAAGCTTAAAAATATATCTTTGCAATACATTACACAAACATCATCAGTCATCTCTGCATGACACAGTCAGCTCAGCCTTTCTTCACACCTTCGTCTTTCATTAATCATTTATGTTCTTCAGTTGTCAATAATTGTGACAATTGGAAAAAATGATGGAAGTTACTTTTTTTTTCCACCAACAATCCATCCATCTTCTACCACTTATCCTGAGCCGGGTTGCAGGGGCAGGACCCAAAGCAGAGATACTCAATAGATACTCTCTCCATTTGCTAGCTGAGATTATTTGGCCTGGCCCCTTGTGACTTTTTTGGCTTGAGCTTGGCCGAGTTCATCAGGGTGGAGGCTCTGTCACCCTGATTATGTAAATCCAGCCCATGTTGCTGTTTTTAGTATGTCCTTTGAAAATCTTTAACCCTCAGAAGTCCCATTCTGATCATCTTTTAATCTAAGCGTTCCCACTGGTCTTTTATTTATGATTATGCCATTTTTAACCAAAATACCTGTCACTTTCTAGGTCAGGGGGGTGTCAATCTCCTGGCATTGAGGGTCGGTGTCCTACATTTTGTCCAACCAACCTGCCAAGGAAGATTCTAATTGGCTAAGCACACGTGATCCAGGTAATCAGCAGCAGATGAGGCAGGATTTTTGGAAAACCAGCAGGAGTTTGGCCCTCGAGGCCTGGAGTTTGACACTCCTGTTCTAGAATAAAGTTTTTGTGGAGCTGCTGTAGTTCACTAGAAAATCCCCTCTGAGTTGTGGGCTGGATCGTTGGTGCATACCAGCAACCCCACCCCACTTCTCATCACCCAGCTGTTTACATGATCTCCCTCTAGCTTACTGCTCCTCACACCCCCAACCTAACATTACTGGCGCAACAAAAATGGCGAGCGATATTGGACAGAACGTCCTCCAGTGTTAGAGAGTCAAGCCTCTTTTAGCCTGGTTTGTTACCTATGGTTCTCCCAGGGGGTTTGTCCCAGACAGCAAAGCTACTTGGATCATTTTAGCTCTTAACCCATCCATTATCAGAGGGTGAGTCATGAGGTTGAAGTTCAACTAATAGATGCAATACCACATGGAGACAAAACAGCACAGAGTCAAAGAAACATGGTCGCTTCGGGGCATATGGAAAGGAAGAGCAGAGAGGGATTTTACCAAAAAGATGTTTTTCTTAAAATGTATCACGATAACATAACTTTCATTCTGTTGCATAAATGTTTTCAGATGTTTGCACAATCTGAAAACTAGAGACTATTACAAATAATAAAACATGTTCAGGAATTTTTGGTATAAAAAAAAAAATGAAAGGTGAAAATTTAAATTATTTTATTCAAACTAACAGGTAACGGTTCTAATGATGAAGCTGCTCTGTCACGCTGTCTGTCCACAAACACCCTTGTCCAACACAACAACTGTAGAACTGTACGTAAAGCAAAGATGTTATTTTTACCAAGTGAACTGCTGATGAGAGACTTTTGGACTTTCTTATTTTGACAGTGTGTTTATCTGAATGCTCTGTAAATTATGTTGTTGCAGCTTTTTTGTTGTGGTAGGACCTGTTTGACATTTGAGGTTTTTGTTTACAAATCCACATGTCAGCTTGTGTATGCTGCAAAACTGGATATTACACAGTTTCTTCTTCAGTTGGGAATTCTGGGGGAGAATCACAGTCAAGATCGTATCAGCCAAGTGGTGAATCAAAGAACGTTACACGTCCAGAAAAATCAGTATAAAAAAATGAGAGAGCAAGTTACTGGTTTAGGCTTGAATTATATATATATATATAATTAAATTATATAGAACATAATTATTAAAAAAGTGATATTTTAAATGTATAATAAAGTTATTAATGACAAATCTTTGATTATTTTTCTTTATAAGGATCATTATTTTTATTTTGTTCCAGATTATGCACAGAATCCTGAAGACAATAATTTAGGGCTTAGAAAAACAAACCTTTACTGGATGCAAAGACATCAATAGGATTACACAGAAAATGTAATCAGAGATTTTAATTGCTGTTGAAAACTTGTCTGTCTTTTTCTTTACCCACCCTTTCGGGGTCACATGGTTGCCGAAGCCTGTCCCAGCTACTGTTGGGTGAAGGCAAGGTACACCCTGAACAGGTCAACATTCTGTTGTGGGCAGGGGTGAAGGTAACGTGGAGTGGCGTCCAGGGAAAATAATTTGAGGTGGAACGCTGCTCCAGTTGGAAGGAAATCAGCTGTGCGGGTGGTTTTGGCTGCATAACACACATGACAGAAGCCGCGGTCGCTCTTATGAAAGAGAAAAACAAAAATTTGTCACTCAAGCTGTGAACAGCCAGCGCTTCATTTGGATGTTTGCATTGTTTTTAGTGGTGCATAGCCCAGTTCAATGATTAAATGCTCTAGATCATTCTCTCCAGGTCTGCCTTATATCTTTTCGCTCTCTTGCTTCCATAAACAAGCCCAATGCAAATGCCTGACTAATGGGGTGCGTTTGATTTTTTTTTGTTCGGGGATATCCAATTTGTTCAGACAACTGAGCATTAAGTGTATGCTACAAGGAGGTGCAGCGGGACAAGAAAAACAATAAATGATTCATAAACTTCTCATGATTATTGTAATTGGTCAGTTTAAATACAACATGAATTTAGTTAAAGGTAGGAAAAGGAAATAGTGATTATGGTGAAATAAAGCAGCATATTATTTCAAAGATTAAAGTAAATTAAAAAGGAGCACGCAGGCAAAAAGTAATCAGATGTTTAAGAGGATGATCCAAAGTGAGGATGAAGATGTGCAGGCCAAATCTTTTAAAGGACAGGATGAAGAAGAGAAAATGGGAGATTGTGTAAGTTGCATGGAAAATGTCACTGAGACCCCAGGGCCATCATGCACTGATGACCTTCTGAATTGCAGATTATCCTTCAATCTGGACAAAAGAACAACATGAACAGATTGAAGACAAAAATGAATGGATCTTTGCCAAGAATGGAAGGCTTGCAGTGGTGGAGAGCATGAAGGAAATACTGTTCAAAACATCAGCCAACAGAGCACAAAGTAGTGTGACTGCTGACCGCAAGAGGACTTATAACAGCCTTATCAATCAAATGGCAGTCCTTCATCCAGACAACTGGGATCAAGACAATCCTTGATTTGGAGAAGAGGATGTCAGATCTTTGTGTGAACGTCTCAACATCAATGGGCAAGAGGCCCATTTTGTGTATGCTGAGTTCAAGGCAGGTGGAGGGAGAAGCATTCCTCCTCCGTTAAAAAAATTACTTCTGGCAGTGGACGCTCTCTCAGCCAGTGATGCAGATTCTAAAAGAGAGTTTAGTACAATGAATAACATAATGACTGATCTCAGAGGCACCATGACAACAAAAAATGCCTCAAACCTCATGTTCATTAGTTCTTTGGGACCTCCCATCATGAAGTGGGACCCGATGCCATACATCAAAACCTGGCTTGGAAAAGGCAAGAGATCAGCACACACAACTAGTGACATGGCATGCAGGTCCCCTATAACTGACGAGGAACATTATCGGCCTCTTTGGGACATTATGAGTTAGTTTAGTTAGTTCAGTTAATTAAGGATGGGTCAAGTTCAGATTTGACACACATGCTGCCAGCTCAAGTCTACAACCACCATAGAAGTTTTGTCGACCTTTGACCTTAGGAAGAGGCCGTCATTTTGGATTTGAAGAAAAAAAAACACATTTTGTACCAGCTACAAATGAAAATTCAGCCTAGGGATTTTCATGAATTGTTTTGTAAGGTCGGTATTATTGTGAACCTACTGTGCAAAAAATGTTAGCATTAGAAGTTGCGTGGAAAGCTCGCACCTGTTGCAATCTTGGCTAGCTTGCACATATTTTATCGGAATGTCATAAAAAGGGAATGCGTGACTTAAGTGGCCCAAGCTGAACTAAACAATATGACAATCCGCTTCTACACGCCACCTCACCACCCTACTTTGACCCAACCTTATATGCTAAGCAGCCACACTGCACCCCTGACTTTCTCTTTTTGTAAAGCTGGTCTGAGCATCTAATTTACAATCTCCAATTCTTTCTCATTTTCATGCCAGTCACATGTCTTTGAAAGTTTTTTACAGAATGTATGGCGTTTGGTGCAGCGCAGTACAATTTGTAATGTTAGTTTTTTGCCCAGATTTACTGCACCAAGATTTCATAAAACAAAAAGAAAAGAAATATAAATCAAAACATTTGGTGATTGATTCAAAGAAAGAGCTTTAAATTTCTGTAATTTTCCAAGCATTTTGAAACCACAAACAGATAAAACCCTATGCCTCTTCCTGGATGGCAAGAGTTCAAACAGCTGTAGTAACACTTGATGCTCATTGAAAGCACCGCCGGTTTTAGTGGTTTGATACTTTCACTCCATTCTGCCTGTTGCAGGTTTATATGCTGCTTAAAGCCGACAAATTAGTTTTGCATTGATGCATTTTTGTCAGAGAACTGAAAAACGTGTCGCTCTGCAGCGATGAGGCTTATCTTGAAAATGCAGTTTGAATATGATTTGTCCAGGCACATTTCCATCACAATCTTTTAATTAGAAACCGACCACACCACTCACACCAACTCTTTCTTATTGTTGCCATATTTCTCCCTATTATTGTTCAAATTCAAAGGTCAATGTGCGAACTCTAACAGAACGAATGATGTTATTAATCAGAAAAGACAGTAGAAGTAGCGAAAAGGCCAAACCATCTCAGTTTTCCTTTACTTTATGCTCCGCCAAGTGGAAGAATCCAGAAAGTTAAAGAGGTCGAAACCAAGCTGTGGCTGTGAAGAAAGGTCAGGTGGCTATAAAAACATGAATTTAAGGATGCTGCTTGCTTCAATGAACTCCAGGGTTGGATCATTAGGTAATTCCAAAAGGCAGCAGTCTGGTCTTACATGCCACAGAAACCCAAAGCACAAAACAAAACAATCTTGGGATTTTATTTCCTTGAATCATAAAAGTTACTCTTACATTTTAGAAGCCAGAAGCCCACAAACATGAACATAATGTAAATTTTGTGGCAAAGAATTGGGCTCAAAAAAAAGCACATGCTGGATGTTTTTGACTTTGAATTAAAAAAAAAAGTACAAATAAAGTTATTCTGCTTCCCTTGTATTTATTTGATTGAACTCTGTAGTTTTGGTGAAATGGAGTCAACAGTGTGTATTAATGACACCTTAAAAATTGAAATCAGCTCAGCTTAGGGGGCTTTTGCTCTCTTATCTGTCAAAGCTCAAAATGTTCAAACCTTTACTGGTACTTCAGTCCACGGCGCCCCTAAAAAATGCACCATCCCACTGTTTAGTTTAAAAAATGCAGACTAAAAACAGGACTGCAGGAGGGGGTGATGACCGATCTTTATGATTGATGGGTTGAATGGAAAAATAAAGAAAACAACTCTAGAATAGAAAGAAAGAAATTAAACTTCAAAGATAAGAAATCTAAGAAAATGAATTACTTTTGAAGAAAACAGTTGAAAAAGCATTAGATTAAAAAAATATATCTGAAAAACAACTCAAAAGGAGACTGCGAATGAATCAGGCATTATAACAGAGAAAAGTAAAGCTAGGTTGTCATTTCCAACATATTGCTACCCCTCTGAAATTAAAGGAGACCTACTGTACACCACCAGAGAAGACCCACAGTGCAGAGAAACGACTCCAATTCAGTTCATGACCGAATGTTACGGCCTTCCAGTCCCTCCTGGTTCCCTGTTTCTCTTTTTATTTTCTCTTCTTTTTTGTCAGTGACACATCAGCTGGAGCGGATCAGCTGATGGACGGGAAGACCGCTGACTGTCAGAGGAAGCAGATAAAGAGGAAGAAGCTGCGCTGGGGGGCTGTTGTCTGGCTTTCAGAAATAAATCTTTGATACTGGTCCTTCTTCTGGTGATTGTTTGTCTTAGTGAGTCTGTAACACCGAATGAGCAAAGTTCAGACATCAATGACAAATGAGTTTAATGCTACATTCGCAGCGATGATGTGTTCAAGTACACGCTGCAGGGGCTCTTGAATGCACTTTAAGCACACAGTGTTCATGCTGGACTGTTGTTACCTGAATCTACAGTTGGAAGAGACTTGGTGTGCATTGTTAAAGTGGTTTAAATCTGGTGAATCTTGCTCCAGACTTTTTCTTTTACAACTCTCTTCCAATACACGAAAGACTGGGTGTCATAATTCCAGTCAAGCACAAACCGCAATTAGTTTTTTCTTCTTCATGATCAGTTGCCAAACGGTTGACACTTATGTGAAATAAAAAGAACGCTACCTGTCTGATTGGTCAAAGTTGAACTGGTTTAACTTTTAACGCGCGTTTAATGGATGCACGTTTTGTATGCAGAGCCTGAAAACTGACAGGGCAGATGAGGACCGAGGACCGAGGCAGCAAATGGATACAGTCTTCCAGCGTTGGACAGAGGCTTGGCAGAATAAAGACAGAGAAGTAGAAAAGCTGAGCCTGGCTGACTGCACTGAATGTATGGAGACTGGGTGATTGCAGAGGAGAGACAGGTGAGTGATGAAGGAGTGAAACCAGCTGGGGAACATCCAGGTACTGAGGGCCAGGGCTGATGGGAAACGTGGTAAGGAAACCAGGAAGTGGTCAGTCCTCAGGTGACAGTTCCTGCTGATGGCCAGAGGGGGAGACAGGCAACCGTTTCCTGACACCAGTAATCACACGTTACCAATGACTTGAAGGTGGTGTAAGGGCACATCAACCTTATGTTGTAAATCTGTGTAATTTACATAATCCTTTCAAATACTTCATGATACATTTACTACATGCAGGACAATCGCACGTTCTTTTTTCATGACGTTCCTTGACATGGCCGTGCAAGCCACAAGGGGACAACACTTTCCTTAAGATGCAGCCGCTCCTCTCTACGACCCTCCACAGGCCCAGACAACGCAAAACCCCAGAGCAACTGTAAGGGTCAACTCCCATACAAGTGAATGTGACTTAACCTATGTTCACATTGCTCTCGGCATTGTGCGTTCAAGCAACCACTTCAAGCAGCAAGTCTTTCATAATAGGAATTTTATTTATGAAAGACAGAGACTGAAGTAAGATTTGTCAATTTGCACCACCAAGCCTCTTTTAACTGTAGCCGGCAGACATGCGCTCGTATCAGGTAGTGATTGTCCAGTGTGAACACCACGGTTTTCAAGAACACATGTTTAGCATGCCCGGTGTGAGCTAGCATAAGGCTTTAGGTTGTTCCATCAAATGCTGGGTCACATTCAGGATGCAACCATATGTAGCAATATCATTGAAGCCATCACGTCAGCTGTTACAAAAAAGCCTTCACCACCACAGCTCGATAGACTGTGATCTTGCAAAGTAACACAAATAAAGTTTTAATAAATTCATATTTCAAAAAATGATTGTCATTTGATTTCAATGTGTCGTGTTTTTAATTGTTCACATGTTTGTTTTAATTTCATTTTTTAATCCTATTCTTACTTTTACTCTTGTGTAGACAGTACTTTGGCTAGCATTTTAAATAAATGTAATTATTGTTATATAAATAAATTGGATTTGTCATCGTGGAATAGGCTAAAATGCTCTCTTTCTTCGCCAAGAATGATTTCCAGAACTACTCTCGATTTCTAAAATGAATGTTTTTAGTCAAATCTAATTAGGCTGACGGAGTTGCAACATCCTCTTTGCGTCTGCAAAGTTTAACCCTCTAATGTCACATTAAAAATAAGAAGAAATGTATTTATGTAGCATTTTTACAGCTAAATACCACAAAGTACTTTAGAAGTTACAACAAAAAGGCAATACAATGCATAACAAATACATTTCCATCTCAAAATAAAAGGTGTTTGTTCATTTTTTACACATCTAAATGGGCTTTCACTTATTTTGTTTTGGGTTTTTTTTTCTAATCTTTAGTGAACACATTTTTTGGCTTCTGCTATTTTTCTTTTACTACAAATTCTTTCTGATGCATCTGCTTTGGACAATGAAACTTTCATCCTGATGGAAATAACTTAAGAAGAAAGTCAAGATTTTTAATACATTTTAAGTGCAAATTTAAAAGCACACAACCTTCCCTCTTTTAAACCCAATAAAGATCTTGTGGCACGTTCTGCTTGGTATGATTTTGGTTTTTCACTGCCTGTTCTGTGCAGATCTGTTGTGGCCTTTTTCTCCTCCCACTCACCTGTGTCTCCTGCTGGAGGTGTTTACAGTTTAGTTGATTGTGTGTTTGTCTACTTAATTATGTGTGTGTCAGTTCTCTGTATTGGAGTGTTTTGTGTTTTTTAGGTCTGTCCCTGGGATTGCACTCTTATGCTGCTCCTTGGTTGTTTGAGTTACTTGTCCTTTTTTCCCTCTTGTGAGGTGATCTTTTGTTCTGTTAAATAAACCAGCGATAACCTGACCCGTCGGCGTCCAAGCCTTCTCTGCTTCTGGGTTTTTGAACTCTACCCGTAACATCTTGACTGATTAGTCCAATTATGCCTGAGTTCCACTAAAATAGCAGGTCATGAAAATGTGTTTTTTCTCCTTTCAAAATGTGAAAGAAATCAATAACTGAAGCAAAAGCTCTATTTAATATTTAAACAAAAAAATTGTAAAAATTGCAACAACGTGCACAAATATAAGACATTTATATGCATTATAAAACACTCTTGTGTGTAAATATTGTGCCATTATATTAATGCAACAAAGAAAGACACCATCCAAGAGCAAAAGTTCATCTTTTGTCACTCAACTTCAGGTGTGAAACCTTTAAATTAATTAAAAAGTTTCGCCTTCTAACAACGTGCAGAATTCTGGTTCTCCTTTTTGTCATCTGAAACTTACTTATCATGATAACACCACCACCTTCACAGCTAGTAAGGTTGGTTGGAGTCTTAATCAGCATCTTTTGTCAAAAAGATGAGTTGTTTCAGAGTTATTAGATCTGTCTGCTCCTTTTGGTGTAGAAACACTATCTTTCTGTTTTCTGTCAAAAGTCAAGTGGCAAAAATGTGTTTAATTAAAAAAAAACTTTTTAAGCTTTTCTTTCTCCTAGAATCACATGTACATTCAACATGAATTTGTATTTTTTAATTGCTTTCAGTCAAACATTCCAGAGCACATACAAGATTTTGTGATTTCATTCAATTTTGTGATTTAGCACATACATGATTCTCAACCTCTCTCGTTTTTCCTGTTTATTTAGTATCAAAGGTCTAAGCTTTGCTAAAGGCCTTTTCTATCTTGTGGATACTCTTTCATCAGAGCAACTCAAGGAGACGATAAAAAAAGGAGACTTCTTTAATGTCCAATGTCGCTTGTGTAATGGTCAAATGTTAAAAAACTAGGGCTGTCAACGTTAACGCACACAAATAATTTTTTAAAATTAGCACGTTGATATCCTTGTCTTCTACTTGCGTTGGACGGTTCAATCTTCCATGACGTTCGTCCATTTCTGAAAATACACACTTTATCACATTATCCCATCAATACCATTGTCACTTACAAAATAAATATTTATTTGATTTTTAGTGCTCTATTCTTGTTATTTGTACGGTTTAGATCACTTTCTCACAAAAAGCGGACTATTTGATTGGTGGTGCGGCCGGTTGTCACAGTAACACAATAATGTATTGCTAACCTCGGCTACAGCGGCAAAGCAAAGCGATATAAATGCTGATCGTCACAATGGGTTCAACAGTTCATGTCTGCCAGAGGACCTGAGAGCCGCAGAGAGCATTGATGCTTTTAAGAAAAGGCACAAGACTCATCTCTTTAACTTAGCTTTAGGTATTTTAATTTTATATTGTATTTAATCAGTTTATCACATTTTCTGATTTTACACAGGATTATTAATCATTTATGTTAATACTTTTATGTTCATGTTTTATTGTTTTATTGCTTTTATCAAATGTTTACTTTTTCTTTTTACTTTTATTTTCATTTTTATTTCCAGTGCCTTCTCGCCTGTGTCCTCCCCCTCTGGGTCAGCTGCTGTTCAGCTGCTGCAGCTCTAGATGACCTGCATCGTCATATAACTGTGGTGATGCTGGGGACTCTTTAAATGCTTGTTTTATATTTCTTTTATTTTGGTGTAAAGTACTTTGTGTTATATTTCATATAAAAGTTCACCTCTTTGTCCAGAAGATGAAGCAAAAAGTTTGTTTTAAAGAAACCTGCACAGTGATATAGAACGTTTTGGGCTATGTGACCGGACACCCAGCAGCCAATCAGATTTGATTATTCCCCCGGACCATTTAAAAATGCAGAAACACAATGTTTGTTTCTTATGGCTGTATATCAGCATCTTTGTTTTCTTGGATTAATACTGCAGACATAAAAGTCTTTAGAGTTCTGCTTATCTTACTATTGACGTGTTTTGTGCACACAAATTACTTTTCTGAGTTAAAACTTTATACAGTTAAAATTTCAGACAGTAAAAATTAAGAACAAATGTTCTTTGGTATTTTTTTTTCTTCAAAAGCCGTATATTGTTGTATAAAATGTAACTAGTAAAACATTGTTATTAATCGTTATTGATCACAATCCAAAAGTGTGATTAATCTGATTAATTTTTTTAATCGATTGACAGCACAGAAAAAACATACTGGCCAATCTGTCCTTCATCAAAAGAGAGCTAAAGATTTTGCTTCAAACCACTATGACTAAACAGATTAAAACAAGAGGCGGCTGTCAAAAAGAACTCTACTGGGATGTATTGTGATCATCATCCGCACTCAATGCCTTCAGAGGTTTTAAGCGGTTATTTAAAAAAATACTTTTCTTGTCTTATTTACCTCTAAACCTTAACAACACCCAGGCTCACCACCAGCAAGGTGTACTTGATAAAGTAGCTAGTGAATGAATGTGGACTGCGAAACTTTTAAGCCTTGTTTCCACTGAGCGGTTTGATACGGTACTTTGAGCATTTCTATTATAAAGTGGACGCATTAAGTCAGACTGAACTGTACAATTTTTGGGCCAAACCACCTGTGTGAATCAGTGAAAAAAACTCCTGACGGGATAATCCAAAAGGTGAACACCAACACTCTAAACTGGACCATCCTGTACCGCTCAGTGGAAACGAGGCTTTAGATCGTCAAGAAAAAAGCCACTGAAACAGTGAGAATAGTTTACTAAACTTGGATTAGATAAGTGGAGAAATGAGATGTCTCAGGATAAACCAGATGAAATGTTCATAAACAGAAGCTATGTTTTATGTAGTAACATTAAGTTATCCTTTCCTGTGTGACATCTCTTTTTCACGTCGCTGTGAAAGAAGTTTGTGGAATTTCAAACTGGGACATCCACTCCCTTGAGGATCCTCAACTGTCTCACACATTGTCCATTTCTGAGTAATCTCTGTCACGCAGGGTTTTTTACTGTCCCTGTGAGCTTCTCCAGACTGGCTCTTAAATACCTCCTCTGATATATTCTCTCATTCTTGCAAACAAACTTCAATGATGTAGATAAAAAAAAAAAAATAGAATGACAGACATGAATGAAGCGTGTTCTGTTGTATGTTAATGCATGCTTTATACAGATGCATTCCCATTCTCAAGGGTTGAAAAGGCTTTTGTCTTGAATCAAGCAGGAAACCTCTGAAACGAGCACCTGTGAGGGTGAGAACATGAGCTGTGATTATGGATGATGAGCTGGGAGATGCCTGCTGCTCCTGCTGTGAAAGAACAAGGGTTTATTTTTGGAGCTAGATTGATGTGGAGCTCAGAGATGTGGCAGAATGTCAAGAGAACATCCCATGTGATTGAAGCTTTCATCAATAATGCACATTTTTTAAACTCTGTAACACAAACTTTGCTTTCCTGACTTTTTTGTGCCTTGTAAATAGGTAAATTGCTCTTGATATGCATTCAAATTCTGGATTTAGCCAGAATTTTTTTGTAATTGTCCATATTTTAGGGTTATCATGACTTAAACATCAATGTGAATTTTTTTCCAGCATGTGGGTAATCAAACATCCGCATGCTCACAGCAAAGCTCTGGGATTCAACTGCTCGACTCTGTGAGATGAAATGTAAAGAGAATTATTTATCAAAGTTCTGACTCGTTTAAAAAACCAGGTTTGACATTTTCTCTGTAAATCCGTTATTTTTTTTATGTTTTGTGCCACACCGTAGAACTTATTACCCAGCATCTGTCCCTATGAATAAGGTGTGAATCACAAAGTCCCTGTTTACATGACGCCAAATTAAAAGGCATCCTTGATAACAAATGAGGGCTGCACGGTGGCGCAGTGGTTAGCGCTCCTGCCTCACAGCAAGAAGGTTCCCAGTTCAAGTCCTGGCTGGGGGACCTTTCTCTGTGGAGTTTGCATGTTCTCCCCGTGCATGCGTGGTTTTCTCCGGGTACTCCGGCTTCCTCCCACCGTCCAAAAACATGCTTCATAGGTTAATTGGTTATTCTAAATTGTCCCTAGGTGTGAATGTGAGTGTGTATGGTTGTGTGATTGTGGCCCCTGCGACAGACTGGCGACCAGTCCAGGGGTGTACCCTGCCTTCGCCCATGAGTAGCCGGGTTAGGCTCCGGCAACCCCGTGACCCCGAAAGGGATCAAGCGGATTGGAAAATGAATGATAACAAATGAAACTGTTTCAAAATTAATAAGCTTGCTGTTTCACAATTGACATTTAAATAACATTGAAAGTTTGCTGTCCTCACATTGACATCAGCCACATTGATAGGTAAATACATATTTTTAAAAAGAAGGCAATTCTGTTACCATGAAAAGCTCTTTTGAATGGAGAACTGGCTTCACTGTGGTCTCATTTTAATGCAAGTGTCGCCATCATGTGGTGAAGTCTTACTACTGCACATCAAACCAACTAAACTTTTGACTAAACAAATTATTATTTGAAAACAAATGATTTAGACAACATAAAATAATATTTATGATATAAATGCAGACACACAAAATGTTCTTGAAAATGGCCTTGTGTATGAATTTGCAATATGCAATGAGTTTCTAGTTTCACTAAGTCCTAATTTATTTATTTACTTTGGTTACTATAAAGTTGTCTTCATGAAGCGCCGTGTTATAATACAGTAGCAGGACTTTTGTGAGATCCAGATGAGTCTCTTTTGGTCCTCTTGTTGCTGAGCTGTGACGTAAACTCTTTAGTAGAGGACAGGGTTTCATCTCTGGGCCGTGTGGGACCATGAAAGTCCTGTCAAGTTTTTGTTTTTTGGTACTACAGTGTCTGTATGGGGTCCTGTGGGGTTGGAGTGTTACAACTGCATAACAGTCTAATCTAAATTATAATCTATGTGTTTTTTTAATCATCAGGAAACAGATGTAGAGAGAGATTATTATGTATATACAGTGGGGCAAAAAAGTGTTTATTAGTCACTGATTCTGTAAGTTAATCATAAAGATAATGTTCTTCATAGACACACTTCAACTGTGATAAACAGATAAAAAAAAAAGTCCAAAAAATCCCATTTTTGAAGAATTTCTTCTTGTAAAATGTAGCATAAAATGAGTATGTTGCTCCTACAAACAAGAATCCTGTTCCTCACAGACCTGTTACTGCTCCTTTAAGAAGCTCTAGCCTCAGCTCATTACTGATATTAATGTCATCTGTTTGAACTGATTATCTAAATAAAAGACACCTGCTGACACCCTTAGACTGGTTCTGACCTCCACGAACAAGACCACCAAGGACAAAGTTGTTCATCTGAACAAGAACAGAATTGGAGCAATATAGAAAAAGAAAAAAAAGATGCAAGATCACAGACAGTCTTCCTCCACCTGGAGCTACATGACAGATATTTACCTGGTGCTGCCCAGAATGTTACACGCTATTGTTTTTGAAGGAGAGCCACATGTTTACTTCCTAAATTAGTAATTTTATAGTCATGTCTTTCCAACTTCTGGTTTTTATTTCTTAGTAAAATATCTGCAGCATTTCTGGTATACCATCAAGAATTTCTAGTGGTACACATGGCTAAATAAAAAAAAAAGAACCAATAATCTAAATGGTGTTACCAAGAATTCTTATTTAAAGAAAAATAATTCTCGTCACTAAGACGTGTTTTCTAAAACTAAGATTATTTTTTATATTGGAAAAACCTTTTGGATCAGAATTATTTTCTGCAAGACAGAAAATAAGACGCTTTCTTGAAACGGGGGTCTTTTTACTTAAGGTTCCATCTTTGCAGTGTAGAAACTGGTTTTGGATGATTCAAACCACCCTGTGATTTTTTTTTTTTTTTTTTTTTTTTTTTTTTTTTTTGGGAGACATCAGCTTCCGTTTTTGTTGTGTTTCACGTAGTTCTGAGGTAAGCCATTTGATGCTTTAACATCTTTTAAACAATAATCCTATATATTTTTTTCCTGTGTATAATGCATTTTCATACTGATTGTTGTAAATCAGTTCTCGACTGTGAGGTCTTATCATTTTAAAAACAAATATTCAGGATTAATCTTAAAGTCACAGATGTTTTTACATTCCTGCGTATTGCATTCAGTTTAAAAAACAAAGCTCACGTTGTGGGTGTGATCAACTTTGTGGTGCACAGACTCTAATTTTTTTTTTTTCTTAACTTTTCAACATATATTTTTAATTACTTTTTTATCAGTAGTCTTTTGTTTGTGGCCCTACTTACTACAATTTTTTTTTTTTTTTTTTTTTTTTTTTTTTTTTTTTTTTTTTTTTTTTAGGATTTACTGCAGTTGTAGTCCTAAAGCCAGAAGATAAGCACACGTCTAGAAGTTTCGTTACTGAGACACATTGTTTCACTCTGAGAGACAGTAATATCCACCACATACCTAGTTTTTATATTTGAAGTCAACCAAAAGGGGGATGAAAAAGTATCTTTTCAGTTCAAGAAAAGGGTTGAATGGAGTTGAAAACCTTTAGCTTTTTCATGTTCATAATGTTCGGGCCTTTTTGTATTTAGTTCTTGCGTCTTATAGACAGATTAGATCAAAATTAATCTAAGATCAAAAGCATCATGAAAAATCTCATTTTGCTCTGTATAGTTTCATCAGTTTTTGGTAGTGTTTTATTTTTTTCTTGCATAGGACTTCCAAAGTGCTGGGTGGAGGATGTGAACAGTCAGAAACCGTCCTTTCCAACCACCAGTAAGTCTTGTTATCCACACCACTTTGGAGATCTGTAAGAAACTGGAGTTTGAGTGAGTTACCGCCCTCCTTCTCTATTTCAGTCTCAGCCACATAATGACAGACCTGCTTTGAACCCTGCCCATGCATCCTCTCCCAGAAACCTCCCTCTGCCGGGGCCTTTAAAAGCCTTCCACACAGAGATGAGCATCTTTGAAAGACTGAACATCGACAAGGGTTAATCGGTTTATTCCTGACCAGAGAGTTTATCGCTTATCATGGATAATCATTCATACAATTTCCCGTCTGACTGCACCCCGCTCACCAACTGTAAGTCTGCCCGGAAGCCAGCTGGATCCACCGTGGTGAACATGGGCGACACTGGGAAGTGTCCTCCCCGGGACTACCTGCTGTGGTCGCTCTGCAACACCTTCTATGTTAACTTCTGCTGCCTGGGTTTTATGGCACTAATCTACTCTATCAAGGTGAGCCTTGTGTACTCTCCTTGTATTTTTACTTTCAAAATAAAATGTCATCATCAATTACTGACAGGCTGTTTAATCTGATGACGCTTTTCATGCTTCAGTCTTTCACTGGTAGTTATGAATGTTAGTTTTATCTCCAAATTTTGTACAAACCTGTGATTATACAGTATATTTTTAAATGCATCACACACACAAATTATTTCTTCAACCCAGTTCTTGGGTTTTTCATGCTGGGACATATTTTTGGTTTGCTTTTCGGAGCAATTCAAATTTTTTTTTTGGTAAGTGGTTTCATTTTGACCCAATTTCTGTTTTTTTTTTTTTTTTTAAATTTCCTGAGTTAAAATAGCCCAACTAAAAGTTAGTCCCTTTTTAACCTCAGCGCTGGGTTACAAACAAACCAAATTAGGTTATTTTTAACTAGAGTGTGCAAAAAAGAATAATTTGGTCTTAATTGGCAAGAAAAAACTCAACAATTTGTATTTTAATCATGGAGTAATATTAAATAAGAACATTAATGATCTAAATCACTGCATTGGAGTAGTTATATTTATCAGTGTTATAACAGTTAAAAATGCAACTGTTAAGGAAGCTGAGTAAGTAAAGCTTAAATTAGAGCATTTTGTGTTGCAAATGCTAAATTAAAAGTACAAATGTAGTTTTTTTTTTCCAACCCAAATGCAACAGTAAACACGTTTTAAAGAGTTTTAAACATGTTTGAATTTGAGCCACAACCAAATTCAACGTAATTAAATATTTGCATCTATGAAGGGAATCTGTTATAAGAAAAATAAATGTACTTATATGATAAACTGTAGACATTTCAATCAAAGGGTAGCTACACATGGTGGAATACCACATGTCCAAACCAACACAAATTACGTTGAAAATAGAAAGAAATTAAACATGTTACTCACTAAGAAAACCAAAAAAAGAATGTCGGGGGGGGCACTAAATGCTACGCAGGACTACCTGAATAACAAGGTCCCTAAGAAGCTGACCGCAGAAGGGCGTGTTCACCCAATACTCGGCTGTTTTGAAGGCCTACATAAAGTGCAGCTCTGAATTAGAGACAGCGGCTCCCAGAGTAGGGAGTTAAAAATGGACTAATTGGTAGTCTCTTAATTGGTAAGTGCTTGAGAGAAATTAAAGAGAAGAATTTAGTGCATAAACAGTTTTAGCAATGAGTCTTGCTCCTCTTTAATATCACAAGGAAATCAAGATAAGTTTGAAGGTTCTGTCTTTTAGTTTCTTCAACAATTTATTTAAGCTCAAGAATCACCTCATTTTTACACTGAAGCCTGCTTTAAGTGATGCATCCTCACATATGTTACAGGCAAGGGACCAGAAGACTTTAGGAAACCTGCAGCTGGCCCAGGAGTGCTCGGACAAGGCCAAGTGGTACAACATCCTGGCAGCCGGCTGGAACCTGCTGATCCCTCTGCTCGCCATCGTCCTGCTCGTCCTCCTCCTCGTCCACCTCGGCACCTCTCAGGGAAATTTCGACTTCTTCGGAGAAGACGGCTTCCAGAATTTCATGAATTTGTTCAGCTGGTAAATGAGAGCAGAAAAAGAAAGCAGATGTTAGATTCAACTTTTTCAAAACAGGATGGGAAGAACAATGTCTTTTATTTCAACAGATTGAATATTATAGAGGTGCTCATTTAGAAATACAGTAAACCTACTGTTTACTTTGCCAGTACTTTCGAATATGAAATGCTGAATATATTCTGGCAAAACCATACCCTGGTGTTCTTCCGGCTGTGACGGTTTAAAATCTGCTGTGAAAAAGATCTACTCAGATTGCCAGCATAAACGATTTTTGGTCCGTGAAGTTAGCCGAAGGTTGTCAGCCTAAAAACTCGTCTACAGTGTTTTGGTTCCTATTTATTTTATTTATGTCCAAATGAATTATGTAATCATAACAGCTGCAACTGTCAGTGTGAAAGAAACAGGAGCATAGAGAGCAGTGGTGCTGCTTTACAATCACAATATCATTACTCTTGAACCATCTTTGTTTTTATTCTCTTTACTTATGTATTTTTAATCCAGTTTGACTATTTCATTTTTTTTTCTGAGTCAATAAACAATATGTCTTTAACTAGTCTAATCTATAATCAAATTTTTCTTAAATCCAAATCCAGTCATTTGGAATCTGTCCTTAAAGCATTCCCAGTGGTATTTCAATCAGGATCAAGATATTTTTAGCCAAAATCCAAAAACCTGGGTCGTTTTCCAGGACATAGTTTCTGCAAGCCGGCAGGAGTTCATCAGAAATTTGTCGAGTTGTGACCACTGGCAGAGTAATCCCACCCCTTTCCCATCATCCATCTGCTTCCACACTCTCCTGTGAACTCACAGCTCCTCACAACCCCAATGTAACATTAGTGGTGGAAAAAAAGGTGAGATATATTGGAGCTATCCAGCTGTACCGCTTGGAGCCAGGTGCCAGCTCGGACAAGGCAAACAAAGCCATACTTGGATCTATTTGTCTACAAGTGGTGCAATGCATCAGAATGGAGCAGAGCAAGGAGCTTGTGGCTTGCCGTAGAAGATTCTGTTACTCCTGAAAGCTTTTTCCGACAGTTTGTCGTCTGCTCCAGATTCACAACAATTTAAATAAAAAAATACTCAGAAGTTCAATTTTATTTTTATTTTTTTAAATTGTATTCAGTTATTTTAGTTTAATTTTAAGCTAAATTTTCTTTGTATTGTCTTCAATTACCAGAAACATGCCACAAGAGCATGTTCAAAACACCATTTTCATTGGAGTGGGTTGGGAAAAACGGTAACTAACTTTTTTTTTTTTTTTTAAATCCTGTCTGAAGCGGTGAACGAGGTTAAAGAGGCGTCCGTTCAGCCAGCTCCTGTGGTCCCGCAGCTGCGCTTACACCCAACTTTAAAGTGTTCATTTTGGGCTTCATAGGCAAGCCCTGGTTGTTTTTTTATGCCAGCTGTGAGTGTGGTTCTGTACCAGCTATATACAAAGCATCTGCATTTAGGAGGCTGTTTAATCGTATCCCGGAGCCGTGAGGAGGGGCTGCCCAGGCAGGCCACTTCCAAGGAGACAGCTGAGATGTTGAGAAAGGACATCACTGTTCAAATCAATCTGAGCTAAGGAAGATTCTGGGGAAGACTGATTTTTATTTTCATTTTTTTTTTTTAACTTTAATTCTCCTACAACAGACAAAAACTGGGCTTCCAGTGATGTTTAGAGTGTTATGGATCAAAACTTTTACCTCTTTTGTTGCTTTTATTTTCAAATTTCTCTAAATCTATACATGCCATTTGTCTATTGTCAGTTTGTCTATAGGATGCTTAAAATAGTTTCTCCCACCTTTGATTCCAGTGCTAACAGTAAGAAAACCTGCACCTCTTTCCAAACTGTTACCTCAAAGTTTCATGTTCTGATCAAAGGAAGGACAAAAGAAAAAGTGTAAGGCTTCAGGAATGGCTGAGGTTGACGCTTGCCAGGAAGAGGGTTCTGTGGTTTTCAAAGCTGAACCCTATAATGTCCTCAATCTGAGTTCAAACTAAACTTTGCGTGAAAGCTTGACAAGAAAAAGAAGTAAAATACATCACATTTGTTTTGAAAAAACCTTTGTACATAGTTTTGAGAAAATATTGTAAGACTGGAAAGAGATGGTAAAAAGACAATGATGTTACAATCATTCAGTAAAATCCTTAAATAGGAAGTATTCAAAACTCTATTTTTTATCTATTTTCTTCTTTTTTTTTTTACTATTTTTTTGTATTTTCTGTCAGAAAAAACAAATTAACAAAAAACTAAAATAATGCGCTCATGTGCATTAGCCTCTTTAATTTGCAGTTTCCTAAAATACCCTGTCCTTTTCTTCTCATAACTGTTCATAGATGCACATATGTAGATCTTCAAACTCCATGTCTTTGACCTCCCTCATATTAGAAGTGTTTCCTTGGCTTAAAATTCTATTTCTGACTCTAATCACAGGCTGTAACTTCAAGCTTTCTATTTTTCCTCTTGTGGTCTTGAGAAAAATGCTTACAGATGTCTGCAGGAAATTATATAGTAAGAGAAGGCGCTGCGGGAGAGGTAAAAAAACAACTTCTGCTCTTTAGGAGCAGCTCTGCTGCACCACTGAATACAACATGAAACCAAATAGGAAGGGTGGTGTGGGCCAGCTAACACCAGCATTTCTGGCACTTTGATCAGAAAGAAAAATCTGGTGAATCTCAGGTGATTCGACTACGTGGAGTTTGGGGCTTCAACAGCGTTCGCCATTTTAAAAATAGCTATCATCAACCTTATAAAGCCTGGTTGGACGGCTGCCTTAAAATATACATAAATAAAACAGAAGCTGCACAACCTGAGAGATGCAATCACAGAAAAAAAAGGAGGAGCAGTATAAACTGAGTGTGCTTCAGTCCCATGAGGTTAAAAATAAAAAAAAAACTGATCAACGGAAGCCTGAAAGTCCCAAAAGAGTTTCTACACCCCCTCGACTCTTACAAGTTTTTCATGATAAAATATTAGCACTGGAAGGTCAATAATTCATAAAGGAAAACACTAAACATTAATACAAAGTTTCCAATAAAAAGTCAATGTGACCTCGAACATTCACACTGGGCATGTGACTCACATTCTTCAAAGGGTTAAATGTGCATTCTTGAACGCGTGTTTAGCCCATAGTTATTACATTAGACTGACACGACCCGATACTAGCGCATGTCCGCCATCTACAGTTGGAAGAGGTGTGGTGCCTAATGTCCAAGCTTTGCAAATCACGCCAATTTTGCTCCAAGCTTTTCTTTCGCAGCCTAATTCAATGTGAGAAAGACTTGTTGCCGTATAATTCCGGCCGGGCACAAATTTCTTCTCAGGGATCAATTTTCAAACGGTTAGTACTTCTGTAAATCGAAAGGGACACCATCCATACATCCCTACTAAGTCTGAGTCCCTGATTGGTCAAAGTTCAACCTGGTTCAACTTCGAACAACCCTAGTTCAATGGCCTCGTCTTTTGTACGTAGAGCCTAGAAACGGTCCTATAAATACGTGTAGCTATGCGTGAATGCCAGATTTTTGAACAAAGAAGCCCGAAGCGTGCACATTCAGCATTTTCATAGACTTGTCATTGAAAGTGGCAGTTTGAACACATGTTGCAGAGTGCAGTATGAACGTAGCTTAAACTGTGTGTAAGTGAGCGCATCGGGCTTCCACATTCTAAATCTGTGCTCATGAGTATCTGTGCAAGTTTTTTTTTGTTAAGTTTTAACTTTATTTTAGCATTTGTGAGATTGCATTGTAATATTTCTTATTGAATTCTTTATTGCAAAATGTATTTTCAAATTGCATGATCATAGTGCAATTGAATTGTCAATTATATATTACTTTGAATTATGACTCAAAACAACTTCTATAAACTGAGAAATCAACACCAAATCTTTGATTTATCAGAATAGAGCTGTGAAAGAAAAAGCCTGGAGCAATATTTGCACCACTTTGACATTTCACACCCAGCCCTTATCCAACTGACATGTGCGAGTAAACAAAAGAATGAGAAAAGAAGAAGCCCCTCCCTGCTTGTCCAGTGTGAACCACACTGTGGGCTACATGAGTGATCAAGAACCCACATTTAGCGCGTTCTTGAACGCACATCTCATACCCGATGTGTTTGTAACTTAACAGTTAGCATTTTTAGCTTATTTTTCCCTTTTTGAATGCTTACGTGGAGCTTCTTATTTCTTGAATTTGATATAAGATTTTTGAAGAAATTACTTGCTGCATAGATAATTTTACTGCTTTCTAGTGATTTTCTTCTAAAGATTATTGATCTTTCCTATTTTAGGATACCTGTTTTTGCAGTGTATTATTTTGTAAAAAATAAAAAAAGTACCTAAACACAGGTCTGCATCATTAAATTGAGCTTGCATTAATCATGTGACAGCTTCAGTCAGCTCCAGCCTGCAGTGCACTTGTTTACATAGTTCCTGCCAGCAGCAGTTGCTCTTCCTGATGGATGGTTTCTTTTTTTTTCATTCAGAGCTTCTCCAGCCTCAATGCTTATGAGCTTATGGCAGCGGGGGTCTCATTGGGGGCCAGATCACGGGACCATGAATGGTTAAAGCCCCTCCCACCTTTAACGTCCAAGCGCGAAAAACGCAAACTCTGAGCACTGGAACCGCACAGAGATTGCGGGATGGAGAGCGGCTTCTGCGTAACCATAGTCCTCCTCTTCTTCATCACAACAACAGAAAGGAAAAGAAAGTAGCCGATCGAGCTGGAGGGGGCGTTTCCAGACAGAACAAGAACACGAACTACAGGCTGGAAGTAGATCGTTGGTCTCATCGGAGCCCCAAACACTGAGACAGAACACTGAGGAGGACGGAAGGAGCCCGGAGGAGAGCATGCGCAGGTACGCGAGCGCGTGCTGCCCTATTACGCCACAAACACAAATTTTACTAGTTGCACTGATCAGTGGGCAAAACTTCAACAAAAATAGAAACAGCGATTTCTTCAGGGTACAAGAAAGCATTAAAGATCCACTCCGGTGAAAATCATGGTTTTTGGTGATTTAAAACATGATTTCGCTGCATTTTTCTTATGTGAAAAATGCATATTTGAACAAAATTAGACTCAAAATTACATTTCTGAGTATTTTTTGTATTCAAACTGTAGTGAATCAGGAACAAACAAACAATAAGCCGTTGGAAAAAGCTTGTAGCTGTGACGTAGAAGCTACTATGCCAAGCCAAAAGCTCCTTGCTCCACTCTAGTCTGATGCATCCTCTTGGAGTTGATTAGATCTATGGGGTAAGACATCCGTTCAAAAGGAAACGTAAGACAAAATTGAGCACAAATCAATACTTTGTGCACAACTTCACAAAAACAATATGAATACAACATTTAGTTTCGCGTCGAACATTTCTCTTTTGAATTTGACTTTTCTTCGTTTTGAAAACAACTTTTTCTTGCATTGAATATGCTTACTTATGCTTACTGTCACAGGATCACCGGTATATACATTGAGTCCCGAAACATCAATACAGAAAAGTTGTGGTTTCTTTATTAAGCTAAAATAGAATCAAACTTTTTAGAACATTATTGATCCCATAGTGGGGAAATTATCTTCTTATCATATCTCTTCTGAATAAAAAAGCTGGTAATAACAGCGATCTGTGGCTGCATTGTTGTTGCCAGGTGACAACAGTTGACCGTGTAAACAATGCACCAGACCCGGAAGTGTTAAAAACATAGAGCAGCAGGCATGCCTCTTATTAGGTGTAAAAAAAAAAGTCAATTTTCATAAAAAAAAAAAAAAGGGGATTATGATAAGAGAACTATGATAAGCAGGCGGCGGAGGGATTCCTGCCTCCCTGCTGCCACTTCTCTCCCGTTTCCCTTCCAGCCAGCGGGAACAAGGAGCTGAGGGATCCCCGTCTCTCTGCCGTCGTTGTTCTGATATCCGCCCGCCAGCCAGCCTCCTGGGACAAGCGGCGTGGGCCTGCTTGCTCCAGCCCATGGTCCTGTCTAGGGTGTACGTCGCCTTCGCTCAACAGTAGCCGGGACAGGCTCCGGCAGCACTGTGACCCTGAAAGGTTTATAGTGAGTTTAGAAAATGGATGGAAAATAACCAAAACAAGAAACCTAACTCAGAGCTAAAGAACGAGAGCCGACCGGAGCAATAGTTAAACAAAGAAAAAAAAAATGTCAGTAGTTGTAAGTTGTATTAATATTTTTTGCAAAGCTGTGCACAAAGTAATCATTAGTGCACAATTTTGTCTTCATGCATGCGTTTGTTTTTTACAGATTCCTTATCCCATGTAGATCCATGTGCGTCTTTGTTTTCCTCATCTGAGCTGGATTCTGGCTCAAAGCTCTACGGCTGGACAGCTCCAATGTTGCTCACCAATTTATGTTGCATCTCTAATGTTAGCTTGGGGTTGTGAGGGTTTGAAAGCTAGCGAGAGAGAGAGAGAGCGTAAATAAAGAGATGATGGGAAGTGGGGGCAGGCTTACTCCACGGCAACAGTCTCGGCCATAACTCAAGGGCGAATTCTGCAGTTCTTTCATTCAGCAGATGCACTGCTGTGTGATGCCAGCTTGTGTGTGTGTGTGTGTGGTGGGGGGGCATTGGGAAGTTGCACACACTCAGCAGAATGATGGGGCCCTAACAGGAAAAACACAACACAGACAGAAGCGTCTGTAAGTTTGAGTGTCAAACTTAATCCATAGACACGTCAAATCCTCAGCTTGAAATAAGCATGCTCTTGTAGCAAAATATTCCAAATCATAAAGAATAGGTTTTCATCATGCTGGAACTAAGTCAAACCCTTTGGCACTCTTTCAGTTGAACCTTCACATAATTGTCCCTCTAGAATTGTGTTGCAGAGTTTTCTCATGGGACTTAGTTTTTTTCCATGTGATATTGTTCAACATCCTTGTATGTGAGTCAATTCCCCAATGTGAGGCTTCTTTTTTGTTGTTTAAGAATATTAAATGCAGTTTTTCCGAAGTAAAAAAGTGGAGATGTTCTGAGCCATGCTTCCTTCAGCTGGTAGCATGAACTCAATGACCTCCCTCCATTCCCGTTAACTCTTCTGTGCACTGGGTATAGTGTGTATAGGGCTTTGTTATGTTCAAGCCCCCTTCCCCCAACTTGTTTCATGCTGTACAAGAGACCACGGATAAATGGCTATCATTGAGGATAAAGGTCAAAGTTGATTAAAAACGGAGCTCAGTTTTGGCGATGAAAGACACTTGATCTTATTCTGTGTGATGCAGCCAAACTGACCTCGAATGTTAGGGAGCATATTATGGCACTAGGATGTTTGTTTGTTTTTTAGTTCTAGATGATGTAAGTTGTTGTTTTTATAAGGATCAACGAAAGACTTCAGGCTTCACAGTGGCCACCAATCCATGCAGAGAAAAATTGGTGGAAAAGAATCATTGAAATCAGAATCAGAAATCAGTTTTGCCTCTCTTTATGCATCGCTTCGACCAAATGCTAACAAAGTTGTGTAAAATTACGTTAACCAAACCGCAAGCTTCATGTTCAACAGGACAAACCATGTTCTGTGTTTTGTCTCACCTCTAGTGTGTTTGCAACCTCTTTTTCTTTCCGTTTACTGTTGGATAGTCAACCAAAGTGAGTGCATATATCCCTCAACTACTGGATGGACACATGTCCTCAAAATGGTTTGAGCAGTGTTGGGGATGCCTGATTACAAAAGTAATGTACCGTAAGATGTAAGTTTTTCTCTTGAGTACTATGCTACTCGTGACATATTCAGTAACTCATCTATAACATCAAACCAACTGTTCAAAATATATTTGTTTTAGTCAGACTTAATGAGCATTCATGCTAAAGCAAGTTCTGCACTGATTATTTGGTGGAAGGACAACCTAACTGAGAAACTTGTTTTTAACCACTCCTGACATGACACTAAATTAAGAGGCCTAATGTGCTTTATCAATCCTCCAAAATGCACGTCAGATGACTCAGTTAAATCTATTGTCAGAACTGTTTATTATTAGAATAAATGTAAAGCACATGTTCTTTTTTCCGCTGCACAGCAGTACCTATAGTTTCTGTTCAGAAGCAAAGTTTGAATTGAATATTAATAAGTGCAGATAAATTTACTGCTTTAGGAGGATCTTTGTTTGAACCTGAATTTTATTTTGACAGGAACTTGAATGTGCTGCTGTCAGATTAAAATACATCAAAGTTGTTATATACTCTATTGAAAAATGTAACACTGTTATAGCTTATCATTTTAAAAATAAAAAATAAACTACATGCTATAAATAAATGGCCTGGCTGCAAAAAAAAGTGTATTTTTATAAATAGTGTAGGAAGACTTTGGAAGAAAGACTAGCTCGGTTTTGTCAGTAAGAAACTGGTTTCTTCTGTTTCTTTTAGAGGTTGCAGAGCCCTGGTTTAGCTGTTGCTTTAATAACATAATTCAAAGTACACATACACACACTTTTTATACATATATAGCCTGCATATGATGGCAGTTTAATACAAACAATGAATCCATATCAGACTTTAACGTCTTGTTCACAGATGTTAAATGAAGCTGTAATTGATATTTCAAAAATAATTCAAACTCAATTATTGGTGGGAAATTGGAATTTGAATTATTCCTCCCTGTGATTCTTTCTAGTATGAAATGAATAATCTTCAGGCCATATTCTTAAAAGTGAATAAATTTAAAAAGAGCCAAGTGAGCCAGTCTTTTAAACTGCTCTTTGAAATGAACTGATCCCAAGGATCCAGCTCTCTAAAAGGAGCCACAAATCCCGTCTCTACTGTGAAGCACGAGGGTGGTAGCATCATGCAATTGTGGTGTTTTTTCTGCACATGGGACAGGACGACTTCACTGTATTAAGGAAAGAATGACTGGGCTCATGTATTGCAAGATTGGTGAGATTTTTTGCATAAACATCCTTCAAATTAATAAAAGCACTGAGGGTGAAACATATAAGGAACTTCTAACATGACAGTGATCCCAAATACATCATGTCAGCCATGAAGGCGTGGCTACTTAAAAAGCATTTCAAATTTCAGGAGTGGTCTAGCCAATAGAGAATCTGTAGGGAGAATGTTGCCCAGTTATAGCATAAAAACATCTCAGCTCTTGAGAAGATCTGCATGGAGGAATGGACCAAAAGTAGCAACTACAGTGCAAACCTGGCAAAGATATACAGGAAACATTTGACTTCTATCATTGAAAACCAAGGTTACATCACTAAATACTGAGGTGAACTTTTGTTATTAAAAAAATAGTATTTTTTGCACCAATATACAAATTAATTGTTTCTAAATCAGACCATGTGATGTCCTGGATTCTTTCTTTACATTTTGCCTCTCACAGTTGAAGTGTATCGATAATGAACATTACAAACATCCATGTTTTTAAAATGGGACAGCTTATAGAATTGGTGACTGACAAACACTTGTTTGCCTCTACTCTATCTGAACGTTAGTGCAACACTGCCAACATTTAAAACTGGTGTCTTAACTTTTTTCTACCAGTAAACTGTAAAATGTTGGGAATAGAGGAGAAAAGTGTAACTAAGGTCAAAAGGGATTAGTGGAAAGTTTTACTGAACTAATACTGTCCTCTGAAACACTGCTTGAGTGATTTCTAAACTTGTGTTTTTAGAAAGCTCAGTTTGTATTTCTTAAATGTTTCCTCAAAAAGCCTTTTCATCTGCCTCTTTGCCCTGCTAACCTTTACCCTGTTTAAACTTTGCTCTTTTTCAAAGAATGCTTCCATAGCTGTTTACAACCTAAGACTGATTTGAATCTTGATGGAATCAAATTGGAACAAAAAAGAAAAGGAGAAAGTCAATGATCCACACCGCACAAGTGATAACAACAAATATGTTTCTTTCTTTCTTTCAACATTTCCACCTACCAATCAAAGTTGCTGTATCAGCAGGATTAGTGAAAGCCTTGCAAATAGAAAACACAGAGTGTGCTTTAGAAAACTTCTACTTGTGATTTGCTACATACTAATCCCTGGTGTCAAATCAGCGCTCACCTTCCTGACGACACCCAAATCACCCTGTGAGCACAGGCACGCTAACGCGGTCTTAATTGTTTTACCTGTGACGATTGACCCACATCCGTAATTGTGCACCCTCTTCTTTTTCTTAAAATTTTATGATTCACTATAACTATTCGCTTTTTAATCCTGATTTTATTTTCTTCTGTTATTTAAGCATTTATTAATTTATTTATTTTCTTATTTGTATGCAAGTTTTGACCTTACAATAAGAAAAAAAAGAATTCTGTTTTACACGGGACATTCGTAAGAGCCATTTGTTTGAAAGGATTTCTCGTGTCTTCTTTGCAGATGTCTGATTAGCCGGTTGGAGGTGCAGGGCTTTATAGAGAGGTGTATGACGGCGGTGGGGACCAAACCACATCATGCCCGTAGTCTTGCAGAGGTATTGGTGGCAGCTGATAGCAGGGGTCACTACAGCCACGGACTCAACAGGATGGGTCAGGATCTAAACATCAGATTAATGTTGATGTCAAGTCTGAGTCAAATTTTCACTAATGTGAAGGACACTGTTAACAGACATGTACGTCAAGGACATCAAGTCAGGAGTGTGTGCTGTTGACGGGGAGCCGGTGGCAGAGAAGGAGAGTCCAGCCACAGCCCTGGTGGATGGAAAGAACCTTCTTGGCCCAGTGGTTGGAAACTTCTGCATGAATCTGGCAATCAGAAAAGCCAAGGAGGTTGGCATTGGCTGGGTGGTGGCGCATGGTTAGTTCTTTTATTTTTATTTTTTTGTAAAACTTTGTACCAGTGAAGCACATACTTGAGGAACCAGGTCTGGATAAAGTGATTATCAAGAATCTGAGTGCTAGTTTTACAGATGATTCATAACTTTTTTCTGTGAACGTGTGTGGCTTACACATTTTATGGAGGATATCAATGATGGGCTTCTGGCTAGTTGTCAAATCTGAAGTCATCTCCATATTATTGAACTGAACTGAGACAATTGTGCAGGTGCTTTGAGTTTAGTTGGTGAAATTCAGTCTAAAGTATTCATGATCAGCAAAATTTGGGCAGATTTCTCCACAGTGTTTTCTCTTTCTGTGGGTTTTATAACCTGCAACCTCTATTTATGTAAAAAAAAAAAAAAAAAGTCACTGTTTAAATCAATGAAACAGTGAATCCTGAATCAATATTCTATGAAAGTTTCATTTTTTATGGAATTCTAGAACTAAATACTCTTTTCCATGATAGTCAAATTTGATTTTAAAAAAGAGTCTGTATCTGTGTGGACTTGTAATAAAATCCTTTCTTGGTTTGAATGAATTAAAAAAATGAATGATATCATTGTAATAAAAGAAAGAAAAAAAGTTAAATTAGTTTTGTTAACTGTGTGATTTTTTTTTTTCTTAGGGTCAAACCATTTTGGGATTGCTGGTTACTACGCCATGCAAGCTCTGAAGGACAACATGATTGTGAGCTTAAACATTTGTCACTCCACAAATGCTATGCACACACTGGGCATGTTCAAGAACGTGCTGATCGTGGGCTTTTGAACGTGCTTTTAGCATGTGCTGTTCACACAGGTCTGATTGTAGCAGATGTCCCCACAGTTAGCTTTGTGTAAAATGTCAAAGCGGTGCAAATCTTGCTCCAGAATTTTTTTTCACTGTTCTATTCCAATATATATGAAAGACATAGTGTCATATAAATCCAATTAATTAACTGGAATTATTTCTCCTTCATGGTCAATTTCCAAACGGTTGGCACTTATGTGTTTTGAAAAGTACGCGGCCCAAACGTCACTACTAAATTTGTGTTTTTGATTGGTCAACGTTCAACCTGTTTAACTTTCAGCGCGAATTAAACTGCTGCTCATTTTGTACGTACAGCTAGAAAACAGACTTAATAACTTGTGTAGTGATCCCTGAGAGTTTTGACCGTGGAAGCCTAAAACTCACACATGCGCTCGAATGCTCATTTCAAGCCAAGTATGAAAAATACTTTTGTTCACATCGCTTTTATTTGAATAAAAAGAGATAGCCAGAATAATTTTTTAGACATTTTCAAAAAATAGGTAAAGTCACAAGTGACTGATTGCTTGAGTGTTCAACTTGCCAAAAAAACACTAAATCTGAAAAATTTTAAAGAAAATCCTTTTACTATACTCCACAGGGCATGTCCTTTACCAATACATCACCATTGGTGGTTCCCACTCGAGGTAAAGAGGTAAGAGGTATAAATGTTACATTCAGTGGCATCATAATTATAGTTCCTCCACTGTACTATACAATGTTTTCTCGCTATATTGCGGTCCAACTGTCTGATCCTCATCAGACAGTTGTTTTCAATTTTATAATACTGGACTGTTTTTCTATAAAACTTTGAGAGTTTAACCCTGTAAAGTTTACTACAACAAAGCACTGACAGAGAATTTGAGTTTTTAAAATTAAGAAAGCAGTCATTTAAAAAATGAATAACAATAGAAGAGTCATTCTCAGCATAGAAGTTGTAAAAATTAGCAAAAGTTTTCCCGTCAAAAGTGTCGTGGAAGCAGCCAATTTGAAATGATCAGAAAAAGCCCTTCTACTCCCTCTAGTGGAATGATGATGAACTACAGGGAAGAAAACATGGATTCTTATACTCAATTAGTTTTTAAGAACATTTTGGATCATGCTAATGAGATAAGGGTCTCAGAAATGTGTATTAAATATGATACAAATGGTTTTAAAAGGTTAAAAAAATAGATGAAAGGTTTCTGTTTTTCTGAGAAAAATGTAGGCTACAGAGTGTGTAGTGAGGAGTGTTACAGCCTAAAAACATCTGTAATTCCACTTTGTGGACTTCACCTATCACAGGTTATTTATAGAACATAACCCCCACAATGATTGAGGGTATAATGTACGTCATTAGTTTAGGCTGTGTGCAAACTCAGCATTTAACAGAGGATAACAGAATTTACACAAAAAACTCATATCTGTGTTATTAGAACAATGAAACAATGTCATCTGGACAGAAAAAAAAACAGTGAAAACCTTCACGGTTGGATCAAAATACGGCTTCAGTCTTAAGCAAACTGATTATTTGTCATCTACGGACCTTATGGACTACCTGGGTGTTTTTTTCTTCAGCGTACTCTTGGCACCAATCCTCTGAGTGTCGCTGCTCCCGCAAAGGACGGAGACAGCTTTGTTCTGGACACCGCCACTTCAGCGGTGGCTCTTGGGAAGGTAAGATTTTTAGTTTTATTGCAGTTTTGTCAAACTCTGAAAAGGATGAACTGGAAATATTTTTCTCAAATGAATTGTGAAGGTTGAGCTCAGTGAGCGTCATGGAGACACTATACCAGATGGCTGGGGCTGTGATCCTCAGGGAAAGATAACAGCCGATCCCAAAAGAGTCCTGACCGGAGGAGGACTGGTGCCTATCGGGGGCAGTGAAGCCACAGGTCAGAGGGTTTTTTTCTAAACATCTGTGTAATGTAGCATTAATATACAGATGTTTTCATAAAATATATGAGGTTGACCTCTTTACTACTGTTTCTTTGCACAAAAAGCTGCATAGATTGGGTTAGAATTTTAACATTTAAGTCTTAATGAACAACCGGCAAAGCTTTACATACATTTAAAAGGAGATCTGGAAAATGGTTCTTTACAAAAAAAACACACAAAACATATTTATTCACCTAGACATATGCACTCCCCAACTCATTTTGAAACACGTATTATAACCAAGTTTCTTTATTGTTGGAGACCTGAAGTCACAACTTCTTTAAACTTTGTATTTGTTTAAATTAGACCCAAAGCATAAAGATATTACTTGTATCAAAATATAGCAAAATGTGTTTTTAATAGTGATTTCTTCTTATTCGAACTCATCATTTTTACATGAAATGACTGTAACTCAAAAAATGAAGCTTTTGTAAGAAAAATGTGTTTTGGCTTTGTTGCAAATGAGATAGTGTGTGTGATTAAAGTTTGTTCTATTTAAATTCAAGGACATTAATGGTTTTGTTCTGGTAATGGTTTTATTTTGTCACAGAAATGAGCAGAAAATGTTTTTTCTAATGTTTTTTAGCAACACGTCAACAATCACTGTGGTAAATATGTATTTAAATAGTTATACACCTGCATTGTTTTTATTTCTGTGAAACTTATAGTTTAAAACAAGTAGAATTGACGCTTTCTTTATTTCTGTTTAGATTAAAACAGTTTGACTTTAAATTCTACATTTAAATGTGTTTTTCTTAGTCTAGATGCAGAGGTATAAAGTAAAGGTCCTTTAATTTTATTACAAAGTTAGAATTCTTTAGGGAAAATTTAGAGCAAAACATTAATATCAGTGTGCACCATCATCAACTTTCATAATGTATCTGTGGTTTTCAGGAGGCTACAAGGGTTTCGGTCTGGGAATGATGGTGGAGGTGTTCTGTGGTATCTTAGCTGGCGCCCATTACAGCAAATATGTCCGCACTTGGAAAGTGACTGACCGTGTTGCTGATCTGGTACTTTTTTATTGTATTTGACACTTTTTATGTTATTCTTTATCACATATTATCAAAGAAAATCTTTTGTAAAAGAAAAATACAATTCAAACACAAAGTGTCATTTTTTTAAATGATGTTTTTCTTTGTTACATAAAAAATGTAATTTATTGTTCCAATCTCAGCAGAGAAAACTTTAAAAATGTAGTAAAAGTTACCGGGTTGTTGTGAGTACTGAGACTTTTTTTGACATTATTATTTACAGTTAGTCATTGGGAAGATGTTTTTTGTTACCATGAACTTTAGTTTTTAAGTTGGATTGCATAATTGCAATCAGATGAAGTCCAAACTACTAAAGCCATTCAGAGGTGAAAGGTCTGGTACAGTATGCTTAGGATCACTGTTCTTAAGTAGATATAGAGGGCAAACGTGGTCATTTAGTGGATATAATATGAATTGTTTTTGTGCATTCATGATTTAGAAAGGAAAGACATATTAATGAATTTAAGCAGGACTGAGAGGGTCTACAGTCTGAAGGTTGGAAAAATCCATAAAAATGATTGGAGGGAGCAGGAAGAGCAGCGTTAATGTGGCTCTGGAGTGAGTCAAATGGTTTATTATCAGATGTGGGCCTAATACCACGCCGTTCATACTGACAGGCTGGCAGGTTGATGTTGAAGAGGAAATGTTAAACAGTGGAGGGCGGCAGAACCAGCCAGTTCAGGACAGAATGGTGCTAAAAAGCTGTCTTAGCCTGAATGGATTGATGAATATTCTTTTGGTTGAGAATAGACCATTTGGTCCAAGCAGGCTTTGGATGATTTTATTTTTTCAAAAATCCCAAATTATTATTTTAAATCTTCACTTTGTGTCAAATGATCTTCAAGTGTGATACATGTGCAGACAAACATTCTTTTAAAGGGGTGAAAATCCTACTAAGTAGAGCGCTTGAGTGTGATTAATTACAGCTGAACTGAGTAGACATGAGCAAAAAAAAAAAAAAAAATTGGGAAAATTATTAGCTTTGGCCTTTGTACTGAAAGAACTTGGCCATTGGGGTTGGTTCAGCTCATCTTAGATTCCCACGATTTGATTTTTCAGGGTCAGTGTTTTGTAGCCATCAACCCAGACAACTTTGCTGCAGGCTTCAATGAGAGGATGTCAGACCTGCTGTCCATCCAGAGAAACCAGGATCTTGTGAGTTCAAGAACTTTTTGGGCGTTTTTAACATGTTCTTGTGCCATTTTTCTCATGATGAAAGATTAAAAAAATAAAGAAAATTAAGCTTAAAATTTTCATTTCTGAGTATTTCTTTATTCTAATTGTTGTGAATCAGAAGCAGATGAAAAAAAGGTTGAATAAAAGTTTATTTTTTACATAGAAAATGCACTGAAGGAGCAGCAAGCTCCCTGCTCCAACTCCACAACAAGGAGGCAAGGGAAAGGGGGGTGGGGAGGCTCCAACCCAATGAAATTAGATACGAATTTCTAATGAACTTTGATCGTTCTGCAGAAACTGTGTTAGAAAACGACATAAAATACCACTGAGAACACTTTTACAGGGCCTATACTATGCAAAATCAACTTTTTTGAGCTTTTACATGTATAATAATTTTCATTCCTCACAAAGAACAACCAAAAGCGGTATTTTGAGACATTCACGCATCTCTGAGAATTCCTCTAAAAATCTGCACTCTGAGCAATAGCCCCTCCCAATTTATGAAAACAAGTGGGTCCTCATATTGTGACATCACAAAGTGGGAAACAGCCCCTTGAAGGAAGGGTCTGGGCTGCCAGCACCGCCCCCACACATTCTTCGTGTTGCTAGCAGTGATCGGCAATGCGCTTATAATACCGTATATCTTCCTTTAGTAGCCTGGGCTTTTAATTCAAAAAATTTGGCAGCCAGCCCAGCATTTATTCAATCACAGACAGAATGGTGATGGTTAATGGGTTCGTTTTGCGGTGAAATTCAGTTACAAAATGCAGACAACAGCAGATGAACATTTCAAGATTTATTGAAATAATGAGATCATTGTATTCTTTTCTGGCTAGCACTGGCTGTGAATGTTTCATTTCTCTTTGAAGAATCATCAATCTACGTATCAAAAATCCGCCTCACTTTCATGTGGATCATTTTCCTGGAGACACGTGCACCTTTCCATTTTTGCTCAATAATCCATGTTCAAACCAGTTCTTCTCATTCACCGCTAGCTTTCTTTGCTTCTCCACCAGGGAATCGGTTTGCTTGTTGCTCCTTTTTCTCCTCAGTATCACTCATCTGCTTGCACCATTCTCAGATCCACCCCAAAATGTGGTGCAGATTCCTCACCAGAATGTTCTTTGGCGTATACCACCGCGCAAAGTTTAAACACTAAAAATCAAATGAGCACTTCTTGGCCATCGCTATACTGGCTCACAACAAAAATACCACAGACACCCGGCGTCAAGAACCTGGGAAAGATGGGCGGAGCTTAAAGGAGTCCGGCCACTATTAGAGACCGACGTCTAACAGTAATAAGCACCTGCTAAACCCGGTAGCTATTGGAAACCACCCTCAATAAGAGACGGGACACAACTGAAAGATATATTGCAAATGTTCGAATGTTGTGTGTTTTCGTTGATGAAATGCAGACATGCTGCCGAGGCCGGCTCTAGGTTGACGTCATGAAATGACCTACAAGCAGCGAAAGGCGGAGCCTCAGAGATTGACTCGTCTTACTTCGGGAGGAAAAGAGCTCATGGAAATAAGTCTTTAGTGTGCCAAAGGTAATCATAAATATGGATACAGTTTACTCTGAAAGACTTAAGAAAATCATAGGCCTTTTAAAATAATCAATGATCAAACCGGGACTTTGACCAAGTAATCTAGGAACAGTTTTAAAATGTAAAACATTGATAGCTAAAAAAATAAAACTTCAAAGAAAACCTTCTATGTAAAATAAAAACAATTCTCCAAGCATGTGGGAACTGGGTAGTGAGATATCCTGTGTTTTTGAAATTCAACTAATTGTTGTGTTCTGCCTCAGGCTGACCTGGATGCTCCTGTGTTGACTCCTGGAGATCCAGAAAGGGCCAGCTTGAAGAAATGTGAGGAGATGGGTGGAATCCTTTACCATATAAATGTGGTCAAGTACATGGTAAGACTAGAAATCTTTTTTTTCTTTTCCTTTGTTTTGCCATGTTGCCTTTTTTTTTTTAAATTGGCACACAATTGATTTTCAATCATGAGTTTAACCCTGTAAAGTCTACATCAGAGATTTAAAAGAACATTTACCTTTTTTTTTTTATTAAGATGGTTTTTAGGATTTTGGTGAAATCCCCCCAAAAAATTAATGAGATATAGATAGTATCCATTAGAAAACATTGGGTGATTTGGTAAGTTTTTGTTCACAAAAATGTTAGTTAAAAATGTAAAAATATTGACATGAGTGTTCAGGAAAAAAGCTTCTTATTTACTCACTGACTCCTATTTGATTCACACATTTTTAACATGGTGTAACTGTATTATAAACTAAATTGAAATTCTTTCAGTACAGCAAGCATTCACTTAATAAAAATTAAAAAATAGGTGAATTATTATCACTGTAAGATTTTGAAAATTAGATAAACTTTTTCCCAACTGAAGTGGGAGGCAGCCATTTTAAAAAGAGCAAGAAAAGCCCTTCTACTGCCTCTAGTGGAATGATGATGAACTACAGGGCAGAAATAATGCACCAATGTGGCAATGAAGAAAAGACACTTCTTATCTTCAGAACATGGAGATTTATTCACTCATGTGCCAACTGACAAAAAGGCGGTAAAGTGAACCTTTTATGGGAACAAGCAAAACCACGCCCCCTGCAACGGTAAAGCCTGCTGGGTGTGTAGCCTAATAGTATGGGTAACACCACACCAAGTTATATTCCATAGAACTTTTTTTTTTTCTCACAGGGAAAATTTCACTATACACAATGGGTTTTAAGGAAAAGTTTTGATCATGCTATAGAAATGACACAAATGGCTATATAGGGTTAAAGCAATGTTAATATTTCTGATCAGCCACACAGTTAGCTGAAAAAGCTGTAAAATGTGCTAAACAGTCAGAATTACCAAGATATAAAGAACAAATAATTGGAAACTCATTTTCTTGCTACTGAACACTCAATAATTAACAAAAATGTTACCTGGTAATAAGTCATTGAATTTAAATGTGTTCATGTGTTTCACAACAGTAGCCTTTGAGCCTAACTACGTGTCATGAAGTACAACTCATGCCAAAAAAAATTGTTTAACTTTTTTTTCCATTATCTAATTATGTCAAAAAAGTGTTCAATAATGTTGGAAATTTAGAACATTTGTTACTTACTTTTATTGAATGCTTGGCATCTACTTGTCAGACACTTTTTCAAAATAAATTTTACTATAAGAGTAGCTTATCGATAAATTGAGTTTAAAAACTGTTGTTCTTTTAAATGAAAAAGTCAATGAAGATTGTGTTGTTGTTGTTGTGTTGTTTTCACAGAATGATTACGCAAAGAAAGTTGGTGTCAGCGAGCTTCTACCATGTGACCAGACTGTCTCCACTTAGCTGATACAGTTAGGAGCTAATTTGGAAATCTGTCATATCCAATCAACAGCATCTGAACAGCCTAAGACTTCAATCCTTCACACAAATGTGTGATTTGTTACGAATATTTCAATGCTATTTTCCCTGTTGAGTGTGAACAATTTCAAAAGTAGAATACTGCAAGATTTAAGATGATTTAAATAGTGATTTTGAAAAACTCAAATGTTTATTAATATTTTTTTGAGGAAACTGTTTTTATTAATGTTGTTTTCAGATGTTTTTCAGCCTTCACAATTTTAGAGTGGTGTGCTAAAAAGTGAAAACATTAGTTTTTATTTAGGGACATTTTTTGATTTGTAAAACCTACATTCCAACTTGAGGCTTTTCTGATATACAAACTATAGATAGGCCTTTAACCCTTGTATGGTGTTCGGGTCTGTGGGACCCGTTTTCAGTTTTTCTATCGGTAGAAAAATGAAACATTTAATTTTTTTTACAACCTGAAATTCATTAGCTTTGGCTCATTTTCTGTGAAGAACATAAATCAAAACACATTTTCATTGACCGCACACTGTACACCCACCCTACACATATATATTACATACAGCAAAAATACGAACACCACACAAGGGTTAAACTCTTAGTGCTTACTCATCGAATGTGATTCACAGGGTGAAGGCAGCCAATTTCAATGAAAAGTCAATGTTTTCTACGCGAATTGAACGGCTGGCGCGGCTGGCCAGAGTAAAAAAACTGAACTCTGGGGAGGTGGCTGCGTCTACTCAACCAATCAGGGACTCAACTTTGGGCCCATGACGGAGTGACAGCGGGAATAAAACATCCAATATGGTGGATTGGTCCATAGTTCTCCTGAACTTCCATTCATTTTCTTAACCCGCTGTATCCCTTTCAGGGCAGCGGGGTTTCCAGATCCCGTCCCGGTTACTTTTGGGCGAAGGGGGGGTACACTCTAGAGAGTCTGTCGCAGGATCTAGGGAGTTGTAGTGGACACGCTCACTTTGCAGGCACCCACGAGAGGAGCTGGGGGCCAGACAGAGGGCCACTGCTAAATGGGAAAGTAGTCTGGGGCGGGACACACAAATTGGGGCGCGAAGTTTTGTCAACAGTTAGCTTTACTGTTTTTTTTAATTCTTTTATATTCTTATGATCTGTTTAGTGAAAGGAAAGTAAATAAACATAACTTGTAGGCGCTCTATTCTTAATTATTCTCAATCTATCAATGTTTGCTTGAAGTATGGTTTACTATTTAGCCTATTGTTGTATTTCATTCTTATGACAGATAAACTCTACGCTTGATGTTACCAAAATCTTCAGTTACTGTTTAACATTTTCTCTTAAAATGTGAATTTATGTCTATAAATAGATTATTTGTCTCCTAATATGCTGTTTGAATTAAACTTGTAATTAGTTGTAATGTAATTTTAACAAACATGTGGATTCCTAAGCTTGAATATGTTTACATTTGTTTAAAATAAACCACATTTGAAAATGAAAATCTCAATTATCTTGATTAACCTTCTCTGCTTACCATTGTGTACGGAGCCCAAACAAATAAAAAAAAAAAAAAAAAAAATGTTGCCACTAGATGGCAGCATATTCTAAGAACTCAGCTGAATTGGTGTGGCAGAGATTTCTTTGTCTTTCCTATTGTGTAACTTTTTGTAAAACAAAAATTAGCTTAAAAATATCTTATTTTTATAAATATTATTTGATAAATATAGAAAACAACAAGTTTATGGAAAGTAAATGACATCCATAACAGGATCGATGTCTTAAAGCAAAGGTTATGGTAACAGGGTTGGGTGCATGTTGTGGGACATGCTCTATGGATAAGATTTATTTGAAATGTTTGTAAATTTAAAAAAAAAACTCCCACAGTTAGAGGCTTTGATAAAACAATACAAAAAAAAGAATTTGAAGTTAGATTTGAACTTTTTTTAAATTTAATTTGGACATTAGGAAGGGACAAGGAAAAAATTGCATTTTATGGGGCACTCAAGAAGATTTGCTATTTTCAAAACTATTTTCTTTTCTCTTAGTTTCTGTAGATTTGATCTCAAGACTGTGACAAAGCAGCGCCACAGGTTGCAGGACAGCACCTGAACACCAGCCTCAGTTTTTGTTTCCTTTTTTTGTGTCAGGCTGTAATACACGTCAGCCTCGTTTCCACTGAACGGCCCGGTACAGTACAGATCCCCCATTGGTTATAGGTCCATAGAAAAGTGGAACGGAATGGTTGGGGCGGAGCCGCTGTAGCCACCCATTAATTGGCAGAAAGTGATGACGACTTGTAGAAAGCTCCAATATAGCCCTCAGAACGTTTTTACTCTTTACAGTGGTATTCCTCTTTACTGCCCGTAATCGTCTTTCAAAAAACTTTATTCCTGTTATACACGATGCACCAGAAGTAAAAAAATAAAAAGACGAGCTGCTGGATGACCTCCATTGTTGTTGCTTTTCTAGTTGTTGCACTACAATGACGCAAACACGCTAGCGGTCTACACCACGGATTTGAAAACAAACCACTCAGTGGACGCAAGGCTTAACTGTTTGGAAACCCTTGCCAACATTAACTGGAACGTACCGGACCACTCCTGACCAGACCGGACCGCTGAGTGGAAACGAGACTTTTAAACAAAATCTGACCATTTTAGAACTGGCCCGACTTGCAAGGAATAGTCACCTCACTTCTTGACAGATACCCAGATTAAGATTAGTCAATTTAATCCATCGTGCCAAAAGTTCGGGCACTCTGGACTTGGAAGTTGCATTAACTCTCAGACAGTTACAAACAAAAGAAGAGAAACCAACAAATCATTGGGGTTTCAGGCTCGCCAGGGGGAGGAAAGGAGTAAGGGGGTGGGAGGTGCAGGGAGTGACGGGCCAGCTTGAGTGTATGTGGTTTTAAATGGGCTGCATGAAGATTATGTCTGAGTGGAGGGGGGAAGGTGGTTGTGTGGATCAGGAGGCCAATTCAAACACTTGTCACTGAGGGCAGGACCAGAGGTGTGTGCACTCGCATGGATTGATGGATGGTTTGCGGGGGTCTAATCTGCCCTGGCCTTGGCCCAGTGCCCTTGTGTGGATTAGAAAGGCCTCTGCGAGCACAGAGAACAACGCTGCTGGCTAGGATTAAGTCGACTCTAACAGGTGTTTTCTTTTTCAGACGAAGGGGGGATTGCTCCATCATTCACTGAAAGAGCAAATCATCAAGTTATTGATGGGGCTGGTGTTGCTCAAAGGCCACAATATGTGCTTGTTTTTTTTTTTTTTTTTGCTTCGTGGGTGCTGCCAAACACATCTGGCTCTTCATGTATTAACTACATAAAGATGTTTTCCAGCAGCTTGAGGAGAGCTTTCAATCAACTTTTCAGAATCAAAACAATTCAGAAACAGTCTAAAACAGTCGGATTTTAAATACTTTAAAAAAAAAAACACAATTTCAGCCAAACGACAAATAAAAAGGAGTTTTGAATAGAAAAGCATATAAGTGCATGTAGCAACAGACTAGAGGGAGGAGTAGCGATGGGGAGCATGGGGAGAGCAAAAAAAAGCTCTGCTGCTCTCATGCTGAGTCTTTAATGAAGTGAAATGACTGCCTGGTCAGTTCCAACCAGCTGTTGTCCCCACAAAGCCGTGATATTTGGCCTCGGCTCTTTATCCTGATCGGGATGCCCGGGCTCCAAATGACCCGGAGAACACAGATAAATAAAAGCAAAGCATCTGTTGTGTTGCTGACTCCAACTGCTCAGGAATGCATGTATGTCTCCATCTGCTGCCCCCCAGGTCTTTGTGCTGTTCTCTCTGATTGTTCTGTTTCAAAATACCTTTTTTTTTGTATTTTTCTGGTAAATAACTTCTTCATGACTTTGTCTCACCTTTTGTTTTATATTCACTCCTGCCCAAAATGCGAACGCAGTTTCATTTCAGCATTGCAGCCAGGTAGACTAAACTGAAGCAATTAGCTGCACCATTAAAACCATCACTGGTTTGGCAACTTCAGTGGGAGTGTGTTTCTCTTTACCTTTTGAGCTTTAACTTGAACTGCATCACGTAAACCATCAACATGTCTTTAGCATCACATATAAAGTAAAACCATGTGTTACTGCTTTAGGCTTCAGACGTAAGAGATATATAAATGTGTACAGTATGTTTGTTATTCATGTTTATTTATTGTTTTATTTTTAACATTGATATGCTTCTTTTATCTTCATATTGACAAAATGTTTTATTATTCTCTTATTATTATATATTTATTTCTTAGATCTGCAATATACAGTTTTGCTTAAATTACCTAATTTAACATTTATCTACAGTTTTATATATATGTGTTTTTACTGATATAGTGAAAGCTTTTAATCTCATTGCACATGTGGAGGGTAACAGAAAAGGCATTCTATTCTATTCTATTCTATTCTATTCTATTCTATTCTATTCTATTCTATTCAATTTTATTCTATTCTATTCTTTTCTATTCTATTCTATTCTATTCAATTTTATTCTATTCTATTCTTTTCTATTCTATTCTATTGCAGCCTGCTGAAGGTTGTGATAAATTTCCTAAAGGTTTGATTTAAAAAGATCTGTATGAAGTGGGCAAAATCTGAAATTAAATTGCATATGTTTATATTAGGGCTGCACGGTGGCGCAGTGGTTAGCGCTCCTGCCTCACAGCAAGAAGGTTACCGGTTCAAGTCCTGGCTGGGGGACCTTTCTGTGTGGAGTTTGCATGTTCTCCCCGTGCATGCGTGGGTTTTCTCCGGGTACTCCGGCTTCCTCCCACCGTCCAAAAACATGCTTCACAGGTTAATTGGTTGCTCTAAATTGTCCCTAGGTGTGAATGTGAGTGTGTATGGGTGTGTGATTGTGGCCCCTGCGACAAACTGGCAACCAGTCCAGGGGTGTCCCCTGCCTTCGCCCATGAGTAGCCGGGTTAGGCTCCGGCAACCCCGTGACCCCGAAAGGAATAAAGCGGATTGGAAAATGAATGAATGAATGAATGTTTATATTAGATGTGCACTCTGGTTTTTTTTTTTTTTTGTTTTTTTGCCAAAGGATGATTTGGAAGAAGACCAAATATGTTGCACATTCAAAATTAAGTATAACTGCTGGTCAGGCTGTCGATGGCCAGTCGAAGATGGGGGTTCAGGTGAGGCTCTTTAATATTAGGGTGCAGCAGCCGTGGTCTGAGGAGGAAGATTGGCCCAAAAGAGACGCTCTGGAGGCGAGGACAGGCTAACCTCCACAAAAGAAACACTCAAGTTCAAAATGTGGCAATGGCCGAAAAAGAAAGAATGAGTCAGGATGACCATGTCAGCCCTTTCATTTTCTAGAAGTTGAAAGGTTGTCTTAGAAAATGACAGGTTTTTCATTTTTTTTGTTTTTTTGTGTGGTTAAAAACAGTATAATTATAATTAAAAGACCACTTCGAACACGTTTACAATAGATTTAAAGGTGATTGCAGTGGGACTTTAAAGGTTTTAGAGAGTTTTTTTTATTATTGTGTCAAGAATTAAAAAAGAGTTTCCCTATAAAATAGCAAAATTTGAATTTTAAACAGAATTTCTGTTTATTTTAACTACCAAGTCATCCAAAAACAAGTTAAAGCCATGGACTTATAAGGACTTCAAAAAGGCAGGATTTAAGAAAAGAAAAGCAAAAAATAAGTCACTCCTTTGAGCACAGTTGTGTACTGTATAGTTACTTGTGGCAGGTGGTTTGTGTTCTATTGTTTATAGAAAAGAACAGATTCACCTCAACCTCAAACACCCTTTCTTCCCTTAAATCACTGTCTTTGACGAGAAGATTTGTCTTCCCTGTGTGGTCTGCAGAGGTCTGGCCGTGGCTCCACCAGCGCCTGCTGCTTACACCCACATGTCAACAGATAGTTGAGGTGTTGGACGGCCTCCGTCTGTGTGAGGTCCTAATGGATAATTGCCGTTGTTTATTTTTTCAGTATAGACGGTTGTCTAATTGTGCTGCTGTCTTGTCAGTTTCCTCATTTATTTGACTCTTTTTATTGTTGCCAGGGAGACAGTTTGATTTTTGAAGTAATTGCAAAGACAAAGTGTGGTTATTGTTTTTGGTGGATAGCACTCATTTATAAATGACAATCACTTTAGTATATCAAAACATTTTTAATAAAAGAAAACAAGATTACGGTAAAGACAAAACATGTTTATATGTGCTGTATACACATATATATATATATATATGTATATATATATATATATATATATATATATATATATACATATAAATAAGCCTAAAAAACATTTTAGAGCATTTTTATTAAGGTCCTAATGACAGCTTTAAATCATATTTACCTAGTTTCAATCAGATCAACAACCAAACCTAAAAGCAACCAAATAAAAATGACCCCTTCACATATTTGGGTTAATCAGAACCACTTGCACCTTTGTCATTAAACTCACACTTATTCTTTCTTGCCAAGAGGATTAAATGGCTTAACTTCCTGCTAACGGTTAGACGCCTCAGCAGCAAAGCTCCTGTCTCTTTTTGCCCACAGGAAGTGATGTCTGAAGCATCGCACCACTGCGGGACCTCACACTGGGATCTCCTTTAAGAGTCAGCAGCTTCTAGCTGTGTGGCACAATGAGGTGACAGGTATGACACAGTCATAATGGGACTTTTCCGACTCCTGTTAACATTTAGTATGTTTTCGTGATCAGGGTGGGCTTAACAGAGCAATGGTAATGACAGGGCAGCCTGTGGAAACAAACAACGCCAGATTATTTGTTAATCAGCCGGTGATCAATTGCACTTTCTTCAATGGAATCAATGCGTTCCTGAAGCAAAATCAGAGATAATTCTAACTAATCTGAGTAAATGAGTGGTAGTTAAGGAGGATAACATAGAGTTAGACTTCACTATTTACTTAAAGTACCATTTCGATAATCTTTTGATCTATAGTAAAACTGTTCCCGAAGGTCTTTTAATTATGCTGATGCCATTTTTAGTCTGAGTAAAAAAAAAAAAGCCTTTTTTAAGGACAGACCAGCAGTAGTTTATTTGAAATTTACCTCTGAGTTTTGGGTGAAGCAACCAAATGACCCCCTCCCTGTTGATGAGAGCTCTCTGTTTACACTCCCTCCCACTCGTTTACAGACCCTCACACCCCAGCCTAACATTACCGGGGCAACAAAAATAGCCAGCGACGAGGAAAAAGAAGATGAACGAGTTTTGGTCATGTACGAGTGGATGCGCCAGAATGGAAAAGGGAGCCGGTGGCCATCCTATCGTATGTTCTGTCACAGGTACGATCTTTTTCAAACGGCAATTCGAATAAAGAAATACTCAAACTTGCAATTTTAGGTTTAATTTTCCTTAAATAGGTCCTTCATCATCAGAAAAATGCTACACGAACATGTTAAAAAATAACACCCGAAACACTGTTTTCATCAGTTTCAATACACAAGATCCTCAACAAACCGGTTAAGCAATGACATGTTAAAGTGTTTCCAGTTCTTTAAATATTTATGTGTACATGTCAAAAAAATGTTTTTAGTTCTTAGTTCTCATTGCTCATTAGCTGTTAGATCAAACATTAAACATTAGATTTAGTCATGAACTTTATTGCAAAAGTCATCAATTCCTTAAGGTCATAAAGTTTTAAAAAATGTATTAGAATACAAGTGGTGTCTAAATATGATAAAGAACTCATAAAATTAGTTTATTTAATGGAGGAGAAAATAAAATGTCTGTTTACTTAAAATTAAAGTGTTTCTGGATTAAAATCCTCTTTTTTCTTCCTTTTTTCCTCATTTCTGACCAAACTAAGATTCATTTTGCCCTTGACTTTCCCCCAAGGAAACTTTTTTTTCTTTTCTTAGATCTGCAGCATTATTTGCTCAAAAGCAGAAGTTTCATTTTGTGTAGGTTTAACTCATGTCTCCTGTAATAACTCAAAGTCACATTTAAAAATCAAGACAATGTGGACTTCCAAACAAAGCAGGCTTGTGTTAAGGAGGGATGCCCTGCTCCGGCGTAAAACAACAACAGCTGAGGGAGGATGGGATGTCTTTCTCTGTGCCCACATTGAAGTTTAGGAGCTCCCTTTCCTGTGTCTGCAGCCTCTGTGATAGATGGGTGCAGCTGATTGGGGAAAACCAATCCAAAGGTGATCTGACCCAAAGCGCCGTCTGACCTCACAAACCGTCTGAAAATACCGGATCAATAAAAGCTGTAACAGACAAAGTAATCTGCCCCCTCACCAAAATCACATTTTTTTGTACCAAGTTTTTACTAAATTTACTAACAGGCAAGATTAAACATACTACTGTAAATTATTTAGATCCCAAAAATTTTATTGCAGTTTTTTAAACTGTTTATTTAAAAGAATGTGATTGATTGTTATTGTCTGAAGTTTGAGTTGCTGAAGTCTAACCAAATTTACGTTTTTACACATGCCAAAAAGAAATACATGTTGGTATACTAAAATTATTGCTCTTAATGCAATATTTAAAAATAACATTTTATCCCCTCTCTGCCATCATGAAAAATGTGATTTTCAAAGATAAACCTCTGACAGCAGTATACACGGAGGTGGTAGTGTCATTGTTGAGGTTTGTCATATTTTCAACAGCTCAGCATGCTTGATGGATCAATGTATTTTGGATTTTTCTAAAAGAGAGCTTATTTGGGGAATTTATGTGATGAAAAGCTCAAGAGAAAGTAGCAGAACAACAGTCTGATGACAAGAACAATCAGTTTGTTTTTAATGTTAGATTTGCAACTCAAACTTTCATAATGGAAAGCTTTTTCAAATGTTATTTTTTTTATAGATTTATGTTATTTATATATATATATATATATATATATATATATGCATGTTCTTTATTCTGTCTGACTTCTCTTGTTTATAGGAAATGTTTTATTTTGAAATATCAAGTAAGCAATAAATAAGAAGTTAAATAACTAATAGAAAACAACACCTTTTGGAAGTCTTTTGCCAAACGTTCGCTGTAAAACTGAGATTTTTAGATGAATTCAAATTTGAAAAAGTTCGTCTTTTTTATTGATGTTTTTAAAGTTGTTACCTTAACTGCTGTAATCAATGCAACAATGTTCTCATAGAATGTGCTTCATTGTCTCACTTTAGGTCCGAATGGATTCATTTTATTTGGGCTTCACTACATGTACATGCCGTGTAATTTAATTTAGTGTCAGCGGGACAGACGGCTGTGTCAGCAGCTCTGACCCCTGGTCCCCCACCAGTGGCATGTTGATGTGTTCCTGCCTGACCCAAGCCTTTCTATACATTTCCCATCCATCATCCATCTGGGGCTCCACCTCCCTCTTTCCCTCACACGCAAACAGCAACCACACACACACACACACACACACACACACACACACACACACACACAGCCTGGACATTTGACCGATTGCTCCAGTTCTCCCTTTTCTTTAGGAAACTAACACACAATGCAATGCCAACACACTGAAGTTTTATTTGACTTTGATTGATATTTACCCAAAATATATTATAAGCATTGACCAAAAGGTCTTTATTGAAAAAAGCTCAAATAAATCAGGCAGAGAGCCATGTCTGCACACTAATTTACTGCTGCTCATGTAAAAGGTCTGTTTTTCCAGTTGTGCTAGTGCAGCCGTTCAGCAGAACCTGAGTCCACAGAACTACAGCTGAGGTCAGCCTGAGGGCCATTTGGCTCCTTTTACAAGCAAGATCAAGTTTGATTTGTTTTTTTTCTTCAATTTTTTTAAAACATTTAAAAAGAAAATGGTTCCACCCCAAATGTGTCTATGTTCTAGCTGAATAGTTTTTTAGTTTCATAAAAAATGAGTATAAACTGTTCATCAGCTGTGATGATTAACTTGCTGAGTAGCCTTTCTGATAACGCTTGAGGACCCACACTGATGAAAATTGTGTTTTTGGAGTTCTTATAGCATTTTGCTCTTGACAGAGGACACATCTAAAGAAAGTTAAGATTAAAATTGTATTTCTGAGGATTTCTCTGTTGAAATTGTGAATCAGGGGTAGATGAAAAAATGCAGTTTGACAAAGATCGTATTTGTCATGTAGAAAATACAATGGATGGTTTAAAGCTCCCTACATTCTGATGCAGACGAATAGATCCATGTACGTTTCTGTTTTCCTCGTCTGAGCTGGCATCTGGCTCCAAATTGTATGACTGGATGGCTTCAGTCTTGCACGCCATTTTTGTTGCACAGACTGTAAGCTAGCAGGAGAGAGTGTAATTAAATGGATGATGGGAAGTGGGGGAAGGCTTAGTCAATAAATACTCTAAACATTGATCAGGAGCTTTGTGCTGGGATAAAGAGAAACATCCATCCATCTTCTGGACCTGCTCAATCCCTTTCAGGAGTTGCTGGAGCCAATCCAGTCTACAACTCAGAGGTGAGTTTCTAATGAACTACTGTTGCTCTGCAGAAACTACCAATAAAGGTTTTTTGATTTAGGCCGAAAACAATAAAATCATAATTAAAAGACCACTGGGAACACTTGTTGGTGCTGAGATTAGAACCTACTCCACGGTTGGGACACGTCCGCTAAATCACTGAATGGATCCTAAATTTACCACAATTGATGAGAGAAATTTCACCTTTTCTTTACCAATCATGTGAAACCTTAAATCAGACTACTGGAAGCTTTAAGTGCTGAAGCGTTTCTATCTGGACACTACAACTACATAAAAACAGCTTAGATTTCTATTTCAATATACAACTCTGTTTACACCCAGTAATCTACATGTCTGAAGGTCAGAGGTTACATTTCTCACCTTAAAGTATCTTGTGGCAAAAGAGTGAACTGATGCTGTAGATAAAGAGAGTGGATTAAAGCCTAATAAAGACAAGGAATGTAAAAACAAAGTATTCGCCCAATAGGTTGACTTTCACATTGCACTTTTGAGAGTGGACCACATAAACAACTTCACAAAACACAACAGTTGTTAGTTTGGAAATATCACTGTCTGAAGATCCTCAATAGGCTTACTATTTCCTGTCTTTGGGTTTTATCTGGGGTTTTAGGGGTTCAAACCAGACCCACTTTGAGGCGTGTTTTGACTGCAACAGCTCAGTCCGGAGTGGTGACAATGGTCGTGATGGTGGAGGTGAGGTAACTGAGGAAGCGTCAGCTGTTTCATACAGTAAAAGCTTCACTATAGGACCTTCCTCATTCAGCCACCTCAGTGAAGGACTCCCCAGTCTCTTTAATGTGACCATTAAGACAGCTGGTGCCTGAGCAGCTGCTCTGCTGCGGGTGGCTGGGAAAAAGCCCGTCCCCTGCAAAGCCTGGAGGGGCTACTTCATCTGCTCAGCTGTTCCCCCCCACTCCCTAAACACCCCCCCAGCCCTCTCCCCTCATATCCTCCCAGCTCCCTCATGCTTCATCAGCTGAAAGCACCAAAGAGGACAGCTGGCCGGTGCTGCCAGTGTGTGTGTGTGTGTGTGTGTGTATACTTATATTTGTGTTTTGCTTGGGTAGACAAAGCAGCAATGACATCACCATCAAAGTGATATCATTAAATTCAATCATATTCATATCCTGCAGACTGGATTTGACAGTAGCATCTTCCAAAAAGTAGTTTGGACATTTATTTTAGAAACTTCTGAAGAAAACTGTACATTGATATAAATAAATTGGAACTTGTCAGAAGTTTATTTTGGAAAGGCTTAGAATTGTTTCCTGTCTGTAATCCATATTGAACAAAAAAGAACAATTAGTTTTCTCCCTAGTTTTCTCCAAACCGCCTTTTTGTTTGACTGTGTGTTGTTATAGACAGGATTAATGTAGATTTCTATGATAAAATCCATAATCCCACTGTCAGCGTAAAAGGATATAGTTCTAAAATAAATACTTTTATTTGCATGTTGGTATAATGGTAAAATTTTACCCCAATGTTGCTAATTTATAACATATAATCAAACCCAGGACTCCACTTAATTTAGCATCACCTTGAAAAAAAACACTGAAAAATATATATTTTGTATGCACACATGGGTATTTTTGCAAGTAAAACTTTTTAAGCAATAAGCAATATGTGGGCACAAATTAGTTTTTTGTTGGGACAAATGTTTTTGGTCACAAAATCATTATTTTGCAGGCACAAGTTAGCATTTTGTGGGCAAAATTGAGTTTTTTGTAGGCACTAGTTAGCATTTTTTACACTCAAATTAATAGCTTGTGGACAGAAATTGGTATTTTGGGGCCACAGATTAGTTTTTTTTTTGCCACAAATTAGTAGTAGTAATTGAAGATACTAATTTTTGGGCAAAAAAATGCTAAATCATGCACACAAAATACTAAGTTGTACACACAAAATACCTATTTGTGGTCACAAATTATTAATTTGAGCAAACAATTCATCATTGTCTTTTGAAGTCATGTCCAGGGCAGCATCTTGTAATCTGTCCCACAATAATCTAAGGGGAATTATCTTGAGTTGGTCATTAAACTGGATTTAAACAGTTTGAAATAACTCTTGTTTATTTATTTAAATGCCCTAAATTTTTGGAAAACTTTGGCAACACTTAAGCAAGCTGCTATGGTTTCATCAGAACCTTTAGGATTAAAGACGAAAATTGTTTATCTTTTAACTAATTTAAGAGATTTTAGATGTCTTTCACAGCTGTTAGCAATTAAAGATTTGTGCCTCAATATTTTAACTCTAACACCCTCATCATCAAATGTGTCTGTATGCTCTGAAGGTCGTTGGTAGACTTAATCATTCTTAAATGCATTCTTCCTGCAGTTTCAGTATGTGTTATCAAAAATATGCAGGACTTAGATTTTCAAAATAAAACAACAAATCATAACAGGAATATTTGTGTTGAAAAGGAGAAGCTTTCAACAATTTCTCTTGGGTTAAAACAAAAAACGGTCACTTAAGAGGAACTACAGCAGAAATGGGATGGGTGTGGGTGGGTGAGGGCCACAATGTGTCCATCTGTCTGAGAACAAGCAGGGTAAGTTCCTCTCTACTGTCTTATGGTTTCCTCTAAGTGGTCACAGCCCATCTGCTCCAAACATTATAGGGTCACTGGTGACCATTGATCCTGAGTTGTATCCCTTATTTGTTTAATGACCATGCAGGTCAATTAATTAACTATCTGCTGGGCATTTTAATTGCCCTGGGCTAATTTAAGATTGTTGATTAATTCTGAGTCCCCAGTGGTGGAAAATGAACCTTGCATTCAATGGTGGGATTAGGAGCACAACAATGGATGACAGATGACTGAGTGGCTTTGGAAAGCTGTTTTGATGTTTGCACTGCATATTTATTGCGATGAACATATTGTGTTTATGGACTCCAAATGATCACATTTGCTTGTTTCGTCCGGACTGGAACAAGGACATCATTTCTTTGTATTATTTATGTGCAGTCAACCTCACTGAGAAAACAAAACCTATGTGACTGAAACCTAAACTCAATTATGAAAAGATGACTTTGAAAAAGACTGCCTTTTAATTTGACCTGAGTTTCTGTCTGAATATTAAAACATTTGTAATGTTTTGACTTAGTTAGCAGAACAAAAACTTTAATAATCATGAACTTTAATTATCATCATTAGTTTTGGACTACTTTTATGCTTTGCTGACAACTATGCTCCATTTATCTCTTCCTGCCAAGAAGTAATCATTTGTGATTTTTTTTCTCCTCAACTTGAGTCATTGGCCCATTAACTGTATAAGAGAACTGGACTGTGACCCCCTCCCCTTCCGCATTATAAACAGGAATTTCCTGTTGGTTCCAAGAACCTAAAACGCCAAAGACTTCTACTGAAAAAGAAACATTTATGACAAATAGTCATTCTATTTGTCAGAATAACCATTCTTGCTCTGATACCTTTATTTTTACATGTTTTTGCTAATCCTAATTTTCTTTTTTCTTATTTTTTCACTAGTTCAATTTATTCATGCTATTAACTGAACAGTCAGATGTTTCAGTAAAAGTATGTGGTTTCACATCAAATGTTCAAAACGTTTGGTTGACAGATTCCATGTAGCCTGCTTTGAAGTGATAGGGGTGTGGACTTCCAACAACCTTCTTCCTGATTGGTGAAAGTGGTTGCCATAGAAATGTTGACTCTGACCAACCCGAACCAATCCTTGCTTACTGACAAATTCTGCTTCCAGCATGGCAACATCCGTATCACCAAAAGAAACTTCATTTTGTGGAACAAAACAGTATTTTCTGAGGGTGACACTCACTCAGTCCAAATGGCGTATGACAAGACCCCGTACATTAAGACTCAGAAAATGAATAAAGCAATCAAAAACAACAATTAAGAAATAAATATATAAAAAATATAAAAATCTAAAAAATATTTAATAAAAAGCAAAATAAAACACATAAACAAAACAGAGTCTCGCACTGTGTTTAAAACCTGGAAATTTAAAAAGGTGTTGTTTTTTTTAACACTTTGATTTCAGCCATCAATTATTTCATGCATGTCTTTTGCAGAGGGAGTAAATGTAAAATGAATAAAAAAGAAAAGCTCAAAATGACACAATTTGCCACAACCCAAATTATAAATCAAATATTTGAAATAAGATATTAGAAGCCATTAGAAACTAGAAAATGAGCTCAATGAATAAAGTGTTTAGTACTGAAGTACACACAAAATTCATCATTTGATTTGTGTGAAACAAATGAAACAACTGATATGAAAGTTGTTAGAAATTGAACTGTCCTTGAAAAAAAAGTTGAGCAGTTTTTCTCTTATTTCTGCTAATCTATGAAGGCTATTTTAAGACTAAGTTTGTGTTTTCTGTGTGGTCTGGGTTAAAAAGTTGCTTGTGTTTAAATATAAAAAACATGTAGGTTCCAGTAAGTTATAGATTACAGAGAAAAAGAATTGTAACATTTTTCATCTGCTTCCGCTCATCCTGAACAGGGTCGCCGGACTTCCCTCTCCCCGGCCACTTCCTCCAGCTCCTCTGGGGGGACCCCCTGAGAGGTACCCAGGCCAGCTGAGGGTCTGCCTCTCTCAGCTGGCCTGGGTCTTCCCCGGGGCCTCCGCCCAGTGGAGCAGGCCCAGAACAACTCCGCAAGGAGGCGTCCAGGAGGCATCCGGACCGGATGCTAGAGCCACCTCAACTGGCTGCTTTTGATGTGAAGGAGCATGGAGGTGAGCACTGGAACAAAGATAGACCTGTAAACTGAGAGCTTCGCTTTCTGGCTCAGCTCCCTCTGCACCATAACTGGTAAAGCAACTGCATAATGGCGGACACCGCACCAATCCCGCCTGTCGATCTCACGCTTTGACATTCTCTTACTCGAGAACAAGACCCCAATATACTAAGGCCCCTCCACCTGGGACAGGAGCACTCCACCCACTTAGTGGTGCTGACCCTCATCCCAGCCGCTTCACACTCAGCCGCAAATCGCCCCAATGCATGCTGGAGGTCCTACCTCGATCAGAACAGGACAACATTGTCTGCAAAGAGCAGAGAGGAAATCCTGTGGTTCCCATAGCAGTCCCCCTCCGGCCTCTGGCTGCGCCAAGAAATTCTGTTCATAAAGATCATGAACAGAAAAATGATAAAGGGCACCCCTGCCGGAGTCCAATATGCACCGGAAACAGACCCAACTTACTGCCGTGTTCTATAAATCATTCCTACCCATGAAAATTTCCTACCAGCACTCACTACGCATGTCCAGTCCAAAATTGCATCATCATCTTCAGTTTTACCAGACTTCCCATAAATCTGTGCCACCTCTTTGATCTTGTGATTTCTAAACTGTTTTATTGCCTTTTTTGTGATTTTAGGTTACATTTATTTATATGCTGTATGTAACTAATTCAGTGCTTAATTTGTCAGCTTAGCTCTGGACTTTTAGGCTAGCTCACTGACTAACTTCTGGTATGTGTAAATTGTTTTCACACCGCACAAAAACTCTGCGGCAGATACATATCTACAGTGCGTCTGTCCGCGCGGTAACGTTTGTAACTTTCATCGCGAGGACAGAGAGGCAGTGTAGACACGGATCTGACACAGATTTTATGGATCATCTCCACTCAGCTCATTAATTACAGCCTCACAAATATCTGGCACTCTCCACCTGCACACAACAACATACTATGAATATATTTTAACCCATGAACTGCTAAGACTAAGATAAACCAAAGATGAACTTAATTGGCCGGTACAGAGTCCACAACTTAACCCATTTGGATATCTTCCTGATAAATTAGATTGCAAGTCAGGCATTCATCAGTCCCTGATGTTGCACAAAAAAAGGAGAAGTCCAACATGCACATGCTTGTTCAAGTCCCTACACACCTTATCTATCAGTGGGGTATGTGTCACTTCTCTCCTTCCAACCACTCACTGGCTAATCTGTGTCTGGTGACATCAGTGTCACTGTGTGCTTGTTATCAAATTTGGGCCCCTCTTATCAGACCCTCCTGTCTTCTACAAAATCCCATGGTCAAGACAAGCTCATATGTGTGTGCAAGATTACATGAGGTGTTTTCCCTTGACCATGCCAAGATGTACCAGCAAGCGCTTAGTGCTGAGCGTAATCACCTTCCATCTTGAGGCATAGTTTATCAGAGTTTCCTCTGGTTAATTCCAAGAAGCTTCTGCTGTCAGTGGTTTTCTTTTTTTGGTCTGAAGAATAAAAAGAACACGCTAGTTCTCCTTTTGTACTAAGTTATGCCTCTTTATGCTTGTATACCGTATTTTCTGCACCTAAAAGTCTTGATTTTTTCCAAAAAAAAATGACAGTGCACCTTATTATCTGGTTGTTCTTACTGATATCAAAGCGGTTTTGAGAGGTACACTCTGTCAAAATATCTGTCTTTTTTTAGAGTTTGGGGGTTGTTGTAAATGAGCTAAAACGGCTAGCGTGTAGCGGTGTCGTACTGTGTTTTTTTAATGTGTTACTTGCAGTATCGGCCCCTTGCATGTCAGAGCTGAGCCTTCAGTTTTCCTTCGCCAAAACAATCCTCATTAATATTAACTATATTATGTTTCTAACACCATCCTGTTCAATTTTAATTTTATTTTATGAATCAATTCCATCATAAATGGATCATTTAAATATAGTGAATTCACTATAATTGCACATATTGTAAAAACAAATTCTGCACGTACAAATCTCCTTCCACTCAGGTAACAGCTGCAACTATCGTACCTTTAGCGGCAATTTACAAGCAATGATATGCCTAAAAATAAAGCAGCAGTTTTGTTGCATTTTAACTTGTTGCAAGGACAACAAAGGTAGTTTATTCATTCTCATCCTATTAGCTTTTTGTCTGTTTTTTAACGTCTCCATCCATTTTCTTAACCAGCCGTATCCATTTCAGGATCGCAGGGATGCTGAAGCCTGTCCTGACTACTGTTGAGTACAGCCTGAACAGGTCACCAGTCTGTTGCCAGGCCACACAATCACGTCCACGTACACACAGTGTATGAAGCAATTTGGACTGTGGGAGGAAACCGGAGTAACCAGAGAAAACCCACCCCAGCCAGGATTCAAACCAGGGTCTTGTCCCTGTAAGGCGAGAGCACTAACCATTGCACAACAGAACCTCCATTTTTTTTTCTTTTTATTTCATTTTTTTAGAGAAAAAACAAATGGTTGAATCTAGAAAACTTTCTAACAAAATATTTGAAGCCAGTAACTAATCATTAACAGCAATATAACCATCAGCATGTCTCTACAACAGTGAGCTAATTCATGAATTCATATCAAGACAAGTGGATATTGGATTCCAATGGAAAGCTTGACATATTTACACATAAAAGTCAGTATTTGCTTTTCTTACCAGTAGGAGGTGCTGTTAGTCTGTCCAGGGCTGTGTGTTCTGCAGCAGCCAGAGCTTGCCGGCCCCCGGTAAAAAGAGTAATGAAACTGTTTTTCCAAATGCTAATTTACCACTTTGAAAGCTATTTTTAAAGTTAGTTTCAGAAGATTACTTCATAGAAAATGATAAACGATGATAATGTCACAGGGTCTCATCATTTTGAGTTTCAAAGTCTGTTTTGAAAATATCAGGCCAAATGCACTTTAGTGCCAACTAGATTAAAAAAAAATCTACTTCATGTTTTGATTGATATTCTTTTATTCTCAAACACGACATGAAATTGTTAAATTAACACGATAAACAGAAACTGATGTAGTTCACAAGTAAGAAGTGGATGGAAGAGAAATCTCGTTTACTCACATCCCAAATTTTACTATGTTATGCATACATTTTTACACATGACACACATAATCAATATTCCCAAAATAATTAAATAATAAGAAGAAGAAAACATCAAGGTACCAAAACAACGTGACAAAGTTATGATTGCCACCTGGCTGGATTCTTCCTGGGATCCATGGAGCGATGATCCTGTACACTGGTGGAGACTTTGATGGGTAGCACTTACCTAGAAGACCCACCAGCACCAGCTGAGATTTTTTTCTTCAGAAGTTGGAGCTGACGCAGTCTGTTAAGTAAACATAGTTCCTTTGGTTTTGATTGCTGCTCAGGTTCGGTGTTGGCTGGGGAATCCCACTGACCATCTTGACATCACAACACCACTCACTTCTTACATATTTCCATAGAAAGTAAAAAAAAAAAAAAAACATTTGTACACATCATATTCTCAATACACACAATACAAAAATAACAGGAACTCAACAAAGCGAAATTTATGGTAAAACATGGACATGTTTGATTTTTATGCAGAAAGCCTTAACAAAATGTGTTTGTTAATCACTAATGACTGTTAAGGACTGACCTCTTTTATAGTAAAAGTGAAGTAAATTGAGCTAAAATAGATTTTTACTGTGGGTGAATACATGCCATGCCCCTTCACATGGGCACGCATAAATAAACACATACAGGAAGCACCTCAGCCTACCAGCCAAAACTCTGGTCAGCCACGCCCTGGTGAAAGAGAGCTGCTTCTTTGTTTGGGTGTATGCAAGAAGGTGTGTGTGTTACTTTTTTTTCACCTTATGTGGACCATTTCTAGTTTAATCGTCAAGTCTGCGTGGACCATATGTAAATGCTGAACAACGGCAGGTCTTGATGCAGAGAAGCACATGTCCCCGGCTTGTAATTGGTGTGTGGGTTAGGGTGTGAAGGGCGAATGCTATCTGGTAATAGTTAAGGTTACAATTATAATGGATGTCCTTAGAAATATATCTGAGCCCATTTATGTGTGATTACGGATTGCCCATGGAGTGCACGGCTAAAAGGCCACTTTGTGGAAAACATTGACTCTGCTGTTTAGGTTCCCCTTTTTATACTCAATGGGAAACTAATGGGGTTCATTTCCTGACCTCTGAATATATGTGAAAATGTGGGCAGGAGTCAGTGTCTGAGGTGGGGACTTGGACTTGGGAGTCAAACTTGAGTTATGCTTCTGTACAGAGACTTGAATTCAAGTTTTGGGACTTATTAAAAGTTTGGCTCTGCACCTTTTTTGTGTTTTTCACACCAGAAGGGGGTGGTGTAGATTTATTCATTTGGTTTTAAACAATCGCTTATGAATCCACATCTTGCACAGACAGTTCACATCCCTGCCTGTTTTACACAAGGCATCATTTGCACTGCTGTGGCTCGTACCCAGAAGCAGACACTTTCACAAAAACAGATTTATGCAAGTAGATCAACATCGAGACAAGTGCTGTTGTGAAACCACCTACAACTCTATAATTTGGCTACGTTTTACAAAATCACAAACTGGAATTGTGCCATTATTCCCGTGTTTTGGTTCTGGCAGACAAAAAAACAACAACATGAGGAACAGATCTTGACACGTCAATGTGAATGAATAAACCTTCCCAAAATCTTAAAACTTGACTAAAATCTTTGAAATTTGTGTTAGAAGCTTATTTCTGTACTCAAGTTTCTTTGATTTACCAGACAAAATGACGAGACAGACATCAGTAATTATAACATCAAAAATGGCCTTATTGTCAGCATGTGTGTCACCTCAACCTCAAGCAACAGGGTGAGTTGAAATTTTTAGGATCAGGTTGTGGACACACTTGGAGTTGCTTTGCATGAGTCAGCCATTACCCCACGTTTCCTGCTATTGTTCCCACCTGAGGCAGAGCAAATAAATAAATAAATAAGTCTTTATTAAACAACGCCTATAATACACAAATTGTTGCTGTGGATACGTCATAAGGCACAACAGATTTAGCCTGTGAGTGTGTGCATGCTCTCCTTTGAGTGTGTGACCAGCAGATGCCTTGAGAGGCTGCTTTTTCAATGGTCTGTGCACTTTCCAATTAGGGAGCAAAGGGTCAAAGGCTTCCTCATATGAAAGTGCAGCTGTGCCCTCAGAGGGCTTGTGCATGGCTCTCAACACGAGAATCTTATCTTATCTTAATCACAAATACGTGCTAAGATTATTTTCCAATTAAAGAAACTTTCTTAATAAGATTATTTTTTGTGCCAAATAAAAAACAAGTCATTTTTCTTGGAAAAAGGGTCTTTTTACTTTCTTAAGATTAACTTTTTGCAGTCTGCAAAGGAGAAACAGGCTGCAACAGTCATTTCCAAGCTTCAAGATAAAAAAAAAAGGCTCCGTCAAAGAACGAGAGAAAGCTGAAAGGAGCTTTGACTCTTTGAGATAACTTAGCAAGATAAGACACGTGTTTGGCAAATTCTGCTTTTCCAGAAACAACAAATTTACAACAAAGCCCAACAACACAAAAAGATCTCCTGATAAAAATGTCAAAAAAAGGATACAACTTCTTTCACATCCATTAAGAAACCGCTAGTTGAATGTTTCTGCACCTAATTTTTAAAAATATACCTATGCACTGCCACTGCTCATGACTTTCGCTTCCTTTGGAAACTGCCCCCTGAATGCTTTTATTATGTCATGACCTTTGTGACACAGCTGCTGCCGTTGCGTTCTCAGGCAAAGGTTCGAGGGCCTTGAAAATACAACTATCTCAAATCTCAAATAAATCATGTTAGGGTGTTGCTCTAATGACTCTCATTTAGTATTTTCTTCTGGGACCAAAAGCAGTCTAAAACTGGTTTAGTTTGTATGACATAAGTGTGCAATCAGAGATTTTGCTTTTAACACAAAATAGTTGTTGTCCAGTGTAATGTTTGCTGCACATGATCAAATTCAGCTGAATTTGACACCGTTTTATCTCTATTAAGCACAACCTTTACTGGAAGTTCAGATGCTTTATTATGAAAGTTGTCCATTTCTGTGGATTACAAAATAAAATTCCAGTCAACCAAGTCCCTAAAACTATTGTGCAGTCTTTCAGTCAATTGTGCATTTAGCAGATAAGACACAAAAACAATAAACAAAAAAAACTATAAAAAAGAGAAGTACATGACCTGTCATGATATGTTTTCATAAAAAAAATAAATCAGTGATTTTTTATCCCTCTGATAGAATAGGTTTGGCCTTCTTTCCTGAGCCACTACTGGTAGAGTAACGCTGTGCAAGAATTAAGCTACGTTCACATCACCCTCAGCAACAAATGTTCAAACAACCACTTCCATGAAAAGTCTGTGTAAAGCTATGCATGTGCACGTTTCATGCTTCCACACTCAAAACTTGTGTGTTAATGCGTCACTAAGAAAGGTTTTAAGTCCTTTGTACAAAACATGCTGCAATTAAACATATGTTGAAAGTTAAACCAGGTTGAACTTTGACCAATCAGGGGCTCAGACTTGGTAGTGACGTGTGGGTAGCAAACTTTTTAATTCACAGAAACCATAAGAAAAGTGATCATGGAGGAAAAATGAGTAATTGCAGTTTGTGCCCGAACAGAATTATATGACAGTCTTTCACATATCAGAATAGAGACGTTAAAGGAACCAAATTCACAAAATTGCACCATTTCGCACCCCTTTTACATCTGTGGGTATATGGGCTAGTATTGAGTAGCAATACTCTAGTGTAAACCATCTGCTAAAAGAATGTTCAATAATGCACATTAGCTACACATGTCTGTGTGCACAGAGCATTACATATACAGTGGTGAAGTCATTCTACCTGTCAGTGTGGGAACTTTGTGTTGCATTAAAGCTCAACTTTAACTCTACATTTCTTTAATAATTGATGCATGTATTTCTGAGACCATTAGCATAATCAAAACTTTCTTGAGAAACCCAATGGATTTAACTTCGATTTCTGCCCTGTAGTTCATCACTATTCCACGAGAGGCTGTAGAAGGGCTTTTCCTGCTCCTTTCAAAATGGACAGTTTTGGCGGGAAAAAGTTTAGCTAATTTTCACAACTTTATAATGAGAATAACTTTTCTATTGTCATTCATTTTTTAAATGGCTACTTGCTGTATTGAAATGTGATGGTAATAGATTTTTATAAATGCAGTTGTACCATGTTAAAAATTTGTGCATGAAATTGGGTAAATACGGTACTTTTTTTCCTTAACACTCATGTTCATAATTTAACATCTTATACTAACACTGAACAAAACTTACCAAATCACACAAATGCATTATGATTCTGTTAGTAATCAGAAAAAGATATTCAATTTTTTGTGTATTTCATCAAAGTTTTCAATAATATCTTATATCTATAAATAAAAATATCTAATATCTAAAAATTCTGTAAATGTTTTGATGTAGTGAGCTTTACAGAGTTCATTTTTATTCTTCAAATAATGTCTCCAAAACTACAAAAAAAAGCATCTAAATGGACGAGGAGGGAGTATGGATATAAAGCTAAAGCAAAACCCTTTTTATGCATTTCTTACTGGAACTCCTAAACTTTATGTACACATGGGAAACATGCCACCCATCTTTCCACGCTTCCTGCATCCCATTTTGTGCTGTTGTGAACGCTGTGCACCTGCATTGGCACTGGGCAGCACGAGTGATCTGCGGCTGCCACAAAGCCCGGCCAAGTTTCTCTGAGACCCCGCTGACATCACAGCCTCCTGCCACATCCGCATGGGCCCGGTGCCACTCTCTCTTGGCCCTTTCGCAGACCCGCCCACTCTATGAGGGCTTTCATGTCTACCGGCCATGTCAAGGGTTTAGCAGTGAGTTCATTTCCCATGCCAGAGTCCAGAGGATGTTTGATTTGGCCTTAGGCTGCAATTATCTGACTAAAGTGGAGGTGATGGCGATGTGTTTACATCCTTTCAAAAACTGCATGGAATCGTAGTAGCCAATAAAATGTGAGTGATTTTGCACACTAAAATACTTATGTTGTGAAAAGTGCTTAGTTTATAGTAAAACATTGAGAATTCTATTGGATTTCTCTGAAAGCAGTGAGCAAAGTAAATGCTGGGTGTGTCTGTAATTAAAGGCCGACAGAGTGTTTCAGCAAGCATGTGAAGAAACAGGCTTAATGTCAAGGCACTAAAGTCAACACATGCACACCTTCAAAATCCATGAGACATGGTCAAAGTGGATTTGACCATGTCAAAGGTGAAGCAATGTAGTAAACTACATTTTTAAGAGTATGACCACGCCTTAGACACCTGACAGCCATCTGTCATCACCCGACAACAATCTGTAATCACCTCATGGTAGGTACAAACACCTGACAAATGTATTTAAACCCTTTTCAAACACAGATAAATCGTCCGGTGCTGTTTCTCTTCATACCCTCAACCCCACCCACCACCCATCATCTGCTGAGCCGATCCCTCCTTATCCATCCTGTCATTCCTTCCTCCTACTCACATGCTCTCCTTATAGATTCTCCCCTCAGACATGCTTCCTCTTCATTTCATTCTGATCTCACTCATGGGGATTGATAAAGGAAGTTTAAATTGAACTTAATCAATGGATCTATTCTTTTCTATTTTCCATACAGACGCCAATCATCTATCTGTCATTCCTTCATTCGTGGATTTTTGTAGCCAAACTTTTTGCACGATCATATAGCCATCCTTTTCTCCTTATCTTTGTAGCCAGACACACTCATCATCCTTTCAACCATTTTTTGTCCTTTCTATTTATTCCCCCATTATTACTTTGTGTGTGCTCTTCTTTTTTATTCTCTCCTGTTCTTTCCTTTTCTCATCATGATGGTGTATCTGGGAGGTGGAACCACAACAAACTCTGAAGGATGTAGGCTGGAATCCCTCCACTGACTCTAGAAGTGTGCAATTCACTGAAAAATACCAAAACAGCCTGTTATTGTGGTGTCATCCTTGCAGGTCAAGTGTTGTTTGTGGTTTTAAAGTGACAACATCCACATTTCTTTACACAAATTCAAAGGGTATTTCCACACTGCCACAGTGTAAACCTGGTAAAGACCTACAGGAAACATTTGGCTTTGGACATTGACTACCAGGGTTATGTTGCAAAGTACTGAGGTGGACTTTTGTTCTTGACCAAATACTTACTTTATGCACCATTATTCAAATGAACTATTTAAAAAAAACATACAATTTGATTTCCCGGATTCTTTTTTTAACATTGTTTTCTCTAACAGTTGAAGTGTATCTGTGATGAACATTACAAACCTCTGTCTTCTTTTTAAATGGAAGAACTTCCAGAATTTCCAGAGACTGACAAAAACTTATTGTGTATCCTGTGGGGCAAAACAGTATTCGGGAGTCACTAATTTTTTAAGTTGTGCCACTGAAAAAGAAGTCTACAATGTTTATGTTGTGTCCTTCTTGACACAACGCTGTATTTTATCTGGGCTGGGGACCAGCACAGGGAAGACCAGGCCCAGGGCCCCTTGTGGCGTGAAGGTTCTTGCCCAAGAACCCAAACTGCATAGAGCTCATTGTGCCCCATGGGAAACAAACCCTGTTTTCCTATGTGCCAGTCCTACACTTAATCAACTAAGTTAACCAGCTTCTTCTTTTTCTATAAATAGTTTTGTAAATTCTGACATCTTTAAAGTTCTTGCCAGAGTTTCTGAAAAACACAAGGCTTTGCCTAAAAACTTTTTTTGGGCAATAATGTGCTTTAAAAACTGTTTAAGAGTTTTAAAATGACTTTTTAGTCAAGAAAAAAGTACAGCTTATGTGAAACATCTTTTTGTTGTTAGAACTTTTTTGGAGCACTTCCAGACTCAGACACTAAAAATGTAAGCACCATTGGGTCGTTTTTGGTTAAGGATTTCAATATTTGTTATGATTTATTTTATGGGGATTTGCTGAGGCCCCATAATGTGGGTTTGACAGCTTTATGCCCTGAATATATGTACAGTTACACACATTTACACACTAAAACACACACAAAAAATTCAATTTGGTTTCTTCCAGCTCCCCATTCAAAGAGCTATTTTGTTAAAATGCTTTCAGAAGGATCAGTCATTGACAGTTGGTGACCTCAGCCTAAGAACAAGTACCTTGACCTCATCCGTCAACTTTACACACGTAGAAATACACACACACAACTGTTGAGTCACTGGACCACAGCAATGCCATTAAGGGAATGGAAAGATGACATCACCTCCACGAGTGTTGTCAGGGGGGAGGGCAAAGGGAGGAATGGGATGGAACCACACTGGGTGTGGCTATTGTTTGGCGTGTGGGGGAGTTAAGGTACATGTGCAGAGATTTGTGCATCTGACAGTGTGGGTTGGTGTGCGTTTGAGCGTGCCTGTGCTCTTCAGTTGTGTGTGGGCATCTGAGCGTGACTCAGGTCACCAGGCTGAGAGGAACAGCCTCTGACTCACACTCTGACTAAGAGAGGAGACCTTCCTGGTCATTCTCGGTTTTCCCGCCAAGTTCTACCCAATTGTTTACGTGTTCTCCTCCCCCATCGCAGTACAGCACTCCCGCCTCCCCCACACCGCCTCAATACCCCTCCCTCCTTTTCTCTCCCTGTGGATTCTATCTCTTCTGGCCTTTGACCTCTTGGCCCTGTTGACTCAAGGGGCCGGGAGAAACCACTGAGACCTCCTCGTGCCTCCGCTCTGAAAAACTGCTTGTGCATACAATCGTGCACATGTGTGTTTGTGACAAGCTGAGGGAAGGAAATCATCCCAACAGTTTTTTACTTAGGTACGACTTTTTTTTTTTTAATCTCTGTGCTCTTTATTTTTTTTGTTTAAAAAAATAGAAATGATTTTAAAATCAGATGAGACAAGACAAATACACTTTCTGATGACGTTGGTTCACTGTGAAAACAGTAGGCTATGTCACCAATAGTATTAATTACACAACATTTAGAATCTAGAAGATCCGGACGTCCTGGCTGACTTTCACCCAAAACATATGATGATGAAGTCTTTGCAGTAACATTAAAAATGTGTTGATCAAATATGAGACAGCGGGTGAAAGTGTTTTTTTTCCTGAACACTCATGTCAATATTTTTGCATCTTAAACTAATATTGTTGTGAAGAAAAACTACCAGAATACTCAAAGTATCATAGATTGATGTTATCTATATCTCAATAAAATTACATTGCAAATTGTTTTTGTAGATTAAATTAAAAAAAAATCTGCCAATGTTTTTGATGCAGTGTCTGACTAATCTTAAAAAAAAACCTACATTTACCATTTATTGTACTATTTATTTAATCAGGCTTATGTAAACGCCTCACTAACTGATATCATTCTGACATGACAGCTAAAGAACTGTTGCATATGAAAGCCATTTTGCATAAATCTGTGTGGGTTTGTAAGTGAATGAGACACACACATCCTCACACACACACAGACACACATACATACATACCAGAATGCTCAAAAAAGGCATTTATTTGTTTCCCCCTCCCACTGTCCCAGACAAAGCCAGAAACTTTGAACACACATTCAAGCAGGAAGCAGAGCCTCTCAGCAAACACATAATTGTCAGACACTAACTCTTTACTTGTTCACTGAATAATCTTGACCTCGGTGGCGCACAAAAGACGCACAACAGCCTCTCATATGATGTCATGGAGGTCAAAGGGCAGGATTGTGATGCCTACACATTCAGACTAGTCATGGCCCCCAAACAAGTGCCAGCTTTATTCATTCAGACCTTCTGGTGCAGCTACGAGATGGCTTAGACACAATCTTATAAATGCATCTTTTATCCCTTTCTTTTTTTTTTTTTTTTACTCATTGTCAATCACATTTTTAAAATGTCAGATTTGATCAACATATTATAAATTGGGCATGTTAAGATGCTTAGAACAAAGGTTTTTTCTGTATGCAGTCAAATAAAAAATTAACATAATTTAAAATTTCTGCACTAATGCAACAAAAATGCTTATATAGATATTTTGAATGAAGTTGGAAAAAAGAGGTATTACAACAAGTAAAAAGGAAAGTCCTGGTAGTGCAAATACAAAATAAAAGCATAATAAAATCCCGGTCTCATACAGCCAGGGGTGTAAAACTGTTGTGGAGTTGATTGATCACAGAAAAGTGCAAAGATTTTCAATTATCCATGCCTATTGAATTAAACCAATTTGTTAGACATTAAAAATCATACAAATAGTCAAATAAATTCATGGTTGCAACAATATTTCTTTGATTACTCAAATGTGAAAGTGAAGATTTGCGTCAAGACTAATTAACAACTAGTGATTTTTTGGATACATTTTACAATATCTTCAAATACAAGGGACAACAGGCTCAATGCAGTAATTAATTACTTAATTATTATTGAAAGTACCTAATCTTACAAATCTGATTAGATCTGCACTTTACATTTATGTTTATATGTGATTTTTTATTTAATCACTGATAGTTATATAGTCATTGGCTTTAATGTGATTGTAACTGTGTAAAGTGACATTAAAAGGCATTCTGATTCTTGTTATATTTAGTTGACCCATAAAGAGCATATAGACTGAAATAGTTCTAATGAACTTTTCAGAGCTATGACAAGTATCCAAGTACTCGGATATTCGCAATCCGTTCCTGAAAATCCAAGTGCGAATGTTTGCGACATCCGAGATTGCTAATTTGCAATCTTCATAAATCGAACAAAGTGTAGTAAAAATACACTTCAGGCAATTGAATTATCGCTACAAAATGCAAAATAATGTTGGATTTTAAGCACATAGACTCAGTGTTGGGGTAACGGATTACAAAGTAACGAATTACTGTAATTTAACTTCTTTTGTCAGTAACGGAGTAACGTAACGAATTACAGTTCAAATTTCGGTAATGAATTACAGTTACTGGACTATAGAAACCCTCATTTCTTTGTTACTTAGGTTTTGTAGGCTCTGACATTTCTCTCTGTAAGATAAAAAGAAAACGCAGATCAATTTAAAACAAAATGGAGTAATTGGCGCATGTGCATGCAGAGTCGGGGATCAGTCAAAGTACAGACATGTCCTCATTGCTGCAGTCAAGGTGCTTTCCAAACTTTATCAAAGTTGAGACGAAAGAGACGCTGTCCTGAAAGGAGACCTGTCATCTCTGCAGATCAGCAGGTGAGCGGCAGAGCAGAGATCCGCCCCGTGTACTGATGAGTCTGTTACGAATGAATGGCTCTAAAGCCGCTCTTTGGTGTGAAAGACAAGAGTCCACTCCTTCCTGAGGACTCGGAGACGATTATTTCTATATTAATTCACCCTTTCTTTTTTCTTTTTCTCTCTAAGCTGCACACGACTGGTCAATATGATTTTGCACTTGGCTCTGCGAGGGCGGGGTGGGGTGGTGGGGTGCATAGTCTGGTAGACTCGCAGCCATGCAGAACAGTGCACAAAAGGCAGATGTAGAGAGAGAGAGAGATAGAGAGATTGATGCTTTGGGTGCAACTCAATGTAGTGGAATACTTAAAGTTGGCCAAAAGGAAAATGGAGACGTTTAATAGTTCTTTGTGTTTTCAAAAAACTGACTTGGTTACAGAATTGTTAGAGATGAATATGACAGAAAGGTATTTTCCACATCTGACTTTGATCTGTAGTATAGACCACATATGTTGTAACTTATTTGTGTGTCATTTTTCACACTATTGTCTGAATTCAAATGAAGCCAGATTATGTCTTGAACCATGCACAAAATTATTGCTTTAAAAATATTGTTTTTTATTATTGAGTTTTATTTTATCTATTTACCTTTATTTAATTAGATAAGTCATATTGAGATTAAAAATCTCTTTTTCAAAGGAGCTCTGTTAAATGAAAAACAAGAGGATCTTGTTTGTGCGTAGCTGTTCTTCCATTGAGAATTTGTATGAGTGGAAAAAAGTAAAGTAAAGCAATGGGTAGTGAATTACTTTTTCAAATGAGAAATGAGTAAAAGTAATTTTATTACAATTTTGATCCAGTAACTAAGTCAAGTAATCAATTACTTTTTAGAAGTAACTTACCAGACACTGCATAGACTAAATTAACTCTATGTGCTGCTGTGACTGGAAATTAATAAACCTTCAAAGTAAAGTGTTGGTGAAGGTTTGCAATTTCAAAGTAAAGCTATTGGGTATTTTATATACATGAAAAAGAGAGTAAAATTCATTTTACTGAAATAAAAAAAAAGCGCACTCTCTCTATATATATGTATTTTTTATCTGTATATATTTATATATATATATATATATATATATATATATAGTGATCGGGGATTCAAAGCTTGGGCACCCCATGGTAAAATGTTATAATATTGTGCAAAAAGAACCCAAGGAAAGAAAAATCTCCTAAAGGCATCATTTGGCAGATGAGACATTTCTTTTAATACTAGCTGAATACCGAATAGCTTCACTATTCAGATGTCAACAGTGTTTGTGCAGAAATCACTGGAAAATCTACTCTACGAGGTCGTACTAAGTATTTAGTCTGTCTGTTTGTACACAGTTTTTAGTTGAGCAAATTGTGGGTTAGGTTTTGATACTATTCTAAGGGATTAAATTAAAATTAAAATTTTTTTACTGAAACAAACACAAATGGCGTACAATATACTCCAGCAAAACGGTTGAAAAAGCAAGAACAAAAAATATTTTAAAAAGTCAAACAAGTGTCAGTAATTCAATAAACCAAAAAAAATAAATAAATAGATAAGCAAGTATTGCTGCAAATACTTTTTGCCTCTTTACCTTCTAAATGTCATCTATTATATTAACAGCTGCCCGACCATGTGTCAAAGTGCCGTTGGGCAAAACACTAAACCATACATTGCTCCTGGTGGCTTTAGGTTGGCGCTGGTGTTTGCCAGCAGAGCGGCCGTCAGTGTGTGAATGTGTGTGTGAATGGATGAATGGGACTGTGACTGTACAGTGCTTTGGGCCTTCTAAGAAGGTAGTAAAAGGCTAGATATCCATTTACTATTAAAACAATATTGAATACAAAAAACTTTTTTGGAAGAGTTTTAAAGAGAATTTTTCATTCTTTGTGCACAATAAAGCCTTTGGTGTCCAGTTATATATCAGTGATCGTATCTGGTCTAAGGAGCATATTCAAGCCAGATAACACCTCTGTGCTGTGCCGGTTGGTAGGAACCAATACTCAATTGAAAAACAATTTCATTAAATAAACAAAGAAAGGACCTCTGAGTGTGAAGACAGACAGTTTACAAAGGACAGATACGGGTGGATTAGGGTGTGCCTCGGCTCTCTCCTGTCCTATTGGCCCTGCACACGTCAACAACAGCTTCAAGTGACATACGCCTCCCAAAAAAACCTGGAGGTATGGCAATGGTGTCTTTGTTTCCTTGGCTCATATCGTGGTGGACAAAGAGAGCTCTACAACTGGCAGAGTAGGGGGAGGCCGCTTTAAAAGTGTAGTTTTACAAACAGCCTTTTTGCACTGGAGAGAGTTTGTCACAGAACACACTACAGAAAGGGTGGATTTTAACATGAATAAAAGCATGTAGATCCTCATAGAAGAAAATTAGATTTGTTTCGTGTTGTAAATAGAATAATATTTAGAAGGATTTATGAGTAAATATAGTAAAAAAGCGGCTACCAGCCAGAAAATATAAGGAAAAAAGGTCTGCCAGAAACATCCTAGCTGACAGTCATTAGTCACTTGACAGATGACTATACTCAATGATCTCCTTTATACAACAGCTTAGATGTTTTCACTTTCCAGGATGATTAGATCTGCTCTCAGGGCTAAAGGGTGTGTGTTGACGTGATTGAAAAGTATGCCTCTGTTGTTAGTTTGTTGTTTGTGTTGATGAAAGGCTTCTTTCAATGGCAGCATTTTTAAGTGGATTCAAAGTCTCAACCTCCACCATTTCACAGGATATTACAATAGTAGATTAATTACAGGTCAATTGGAATTGATTTTTGTGTGCATTTGACAGAAATGGCTTTTGTTTAAATATAGAAGTCAAACTTAGTTTCAGTTAAATTAATTCTGACAGAAAATGCAAATTTTCTGGACTTTAGATGTTTTTTTAGCCATTTGATGAAATCCACAAAAAAAACAAATTTCAATATAAATAAACAGTTATTGGTGATTTGGTAGTTTTTGTTCACATAAATGTTAGTCGAAGATGTAAAATATTGACCTGAGTGTGCAGGAAAAAAGGTTCTCATTTACCCGCTGATTCAAATTTGATTCACAATTTTTTAACATGGTCTAACTCTATTATAAAAACGTATCAACAAATTTTACATTTTTTCAATATAGTAAGTAGTTTCACAAAATAAATTACAATAGCCAAAAAGTTTAGAAAATTAATTAAATTTTTTTCCACCCAAAGTTTTTCATAGAGGCAGCCATTTTGAAATGAGCAGGGAAAGCCTCTCTACTGCCCCTAGTGGAGTGACTATGAACTACAGGGCAGAAAACACGGACCAGTAAAATCCAATGGATTTTTAAGGAAGGTTTGGATTATGCTAATGAGATAGGGGTTTCAGAAGTGCATGCATCAAAGATGATACACATTGTTATATATGGTTATTTTAGCATCTATAAAAGCAAAAACAGAAGTGATTTTTTTTTAATAGCATGAAACAAATGTATTTATCAAGGGGTTAAAAAAAATCTAAACATTATTTTTATCATGGGATCATTACATGGTACTTTAAAGATAGCAGGAGCGTAAAAGAAACGTTGAGTTTGGCTCCACCTGTGTATTTTCTCACATGGCCCACTTTGCTTGGACAGCTGGAAAATGTATTTTAAATGTGTGCGTGGATCAAACACAGAAAACCCCCAGCCTGCCAGAAAATAAAAGTTTCAGTCGATTTGCAGGTGAATTCTGAAGTGGTGCATTAACAGAGTGAGTCATTTGTCTGGGCTAAAGATCAAAGCAAAGAGAGCAAAGAAATGGCATACATGTTGTGAGAAGAAAAGCAACAAAGAAATAAAATTCCCAAAGTTGAAAAACTGCAAATTAAAAAATGGTTGAAATACGGTCTCATGAGCAGATGTGAAGAAGTGTAGAGTTGCAGATTCCTAAATGATTAGTAGCCTCATAGCTGTGTTTTACTCCTTTAGCCATACTGGACCCTAAACTAGCAGCTGTTTCCATTGTGTGACACTGTCTAAGCATACTGTATATTCCACTCGTCAAAGTGCCCAGTGAAAGCCATCAAGCCAAATTTATGGAAAACACAATTTCCTGATTGTCTCAGCATGTTTCAAAAAGTACAAATACATGAATGTGTCATTCATAATTTAAAAAGCTAAGATTCTGTTTAAAAAAAGAGAAAGGAAAATGCACCATAAAGCTTACTGTATTTTCTACAATAGGGGGCACCAGATTCTAAACTGTCAATGAATCTTACTTTCGAACTTATGTCATATACAGAATAAAGTGTACCGAACTATAAGGCACAATAACCAAGACAAAATAGTAAGAGATAAGTCAGTCAAACTTTATTAACTTCAAACTTTATTAACGTTCAAAGTAACTCTACAACATGCTTGTACACAATATACATTAGCCACAATAGAAGTGTCAGACATGCTAGCATCTTTGCAAGTCCTGTAACTCCCAGCCTTATTTGAAACATAAAAAACGACTGATAGGCCTACCGCTAAAACAAACTATACTGTGATTACAATGATTCCCAACTTTGTACGTAACATGTAAAAAAAAAAAAAACAATTCCGACACCACTATGTGTTAGCGGTGTTAGTGTATTTACAATAGAACCCAACCTTTTTCGAAACACATGAAAAAAAATGAACAGATACCACTAAAACAAACATGGTTTTGGCTGACTCTCAACAGTAGCAGCATTAGCTTATTTACAATAATGCCAAACCTTGTTTGAAACCTGTAAAAAACAGACTTATAGCTTACCACAAAACAAACATTCCCATCTCCCAACCTTGTTAGTAACATGTAAAAGAAACACAGCTACACGTTAGCCCTGTTAGCATATTTACAGTAATACCCAACCTTGTTAGGAACACATTTAAAAAAAGAAAACAGATTGATATTTCAAGAGAACGCCGTGGACCTTTTAAAATTGCTTCAACATCAGAAAACACAACGAGAATTAATCCATGTATAATGATCTCCGGATGATGAGAGACATTGTTGTTTTTTGATAAAAATTAACAATATTAGGTGTACATTTATAGTGTGAAAAATATGGTAAACTAAAGTTGTATGTAGATGACCTATTTCCTATACCTGCAGTAAGGAAAACATCAACACATTTGAGAAGCTGAGGCTACAGCAACATTATCACTTAGAAACTAAACTATTAAAATCTAACTCTGAGTCACTTTTGTTGTCTGCAAGTTTAGATTTTGATGCTTTTCTGTTCTGTGTCAGTAAATGTCAAAAGTCTAATGTCATGTCATTTTGAGTCTACACAATCTGTGTTAAGTCAGGGAGGGAATTGAAATGGTTGAGTGTTTAGCCTGTGAGAGGGCAATTTTGTTGCTGCCTTCTGCTGGAGAGAACACCTTTTTATTGAAGGGCCAGAGAAGCAAAATCTGAAACACTCTGGGACAAATGAAGCGGCCCTGTGCTTCGGCACAATCATCTGGAGGTGCGTGCATTGGTGTGTGCGGTTCAGACAGAGCATGTCTTTGATTGTGGTCACTAAATCACAACACAGCTGGCCCATGAAACCCCCACCCTCTCCATCCACTTCACTCTGCCATCCTCATTCCCTATTCCACTTCTGTCTCTGTCATCTTGCTGATCCGGCACCCCCCTCTCAGATGTGGCCCAGCCGAGTGTGTTGGAGCTTGCCTGATTTAACGCAGCAGGGACCACTGCAGGCTTTTGTGCGTCATCTTGCAGCACAGCAGGTAGCCGGGCAGAAGCCGCATGTCGGGAGCTTTGAAGAGATGTCGACAGGGGCCAAGTTTGTAGCGATAGTTGGGGTTTACAGAGGGGAGAAAGGGGGAGACCAAAGGGGTGGACCGGTGGGATGGGAGCAGATTAATAAAGATATTTAATACCTCAGAGAGGCCCTGTTTGGGACACATTAAAAGGAACATGAAGATGACAAAAGGAAGGGGCGTTTAAGACATTTGATTATCAAACAAAAAGGGAAAAGAGAAAGGAAGCAAAAAAGGAGGCAAAAGAAACGGGACTGGATCTGGAAAAGTTCAGCGCGGAGGAGCAAATGCATGGTTCCAGTCACTGGAATGTTTTTTCTCCTATTCAAGCTGTTGCTGGAGTCTGTTTAGCTTTTTCCTTCAAAACCAAAGGCATTTGCGCGGCAAAAAATGTCACAATGACAGAAGGAAGTTTACCTGCAAATCAGTCAAAGCAAAACCATTTATTGGGTGCAGGGAAACTAGTCCTTTAGTTCGAGGCTCTGGTGGTCACAACACCCCACTAAATCTATATAGAAACGATAAAAGAAATGTGTAAATTCATACCAAGTATTTGACAGTGTAGTTCCATGTAGCTTCTGTTTATTATTTTTTTTATTGATTTATGTTCATTTGTTTACTTTTTATGTATTTATTCGTTTACTTAAATTAGTTATTTATGTACTTATTTACCTATTAACTTACTTATGTGTTCATTTATTGGCTTTTTTACTCATTTACTGATTTCCTTTTTTACCCGATGATTTATTTGATAAACAAGTGCATCTTATTGACATTGGACCCTTTATTGTGTCAACTATTGTATATTTTTAATGCTGTTTATTTATTTTCTTTACTATTATCATGTTTTTGTAGCTGTGGTAACAAATCAATTGTCCATCCGTCCGTCCATCCAATCTGCTTTTACATATGAACATTACTAAAATCCCATTCATGATCCAAAAGACTGACGAGGATGTCCACTCGCTTTTCTTTGGAAGCTTATCACAAAATATAGAAGTTGGCTTATGGAAATATTTTACCTCTAAACATCAGGTTTATGAGGTCAAAGACTGATGTTGAAAGAAGAAGGCTCGTAGAGTGTGCTCTAATCCATTTCAAAGGTCAGGACTGTGGAGGCAAGTCAAGTTCTTTCACACCAAACTGGTTCAGCAATGCGGGGTCATCCCCGAACTATTCTAACAGGCTAAGAGTGTGCAGCTTTCCCCCATTGTGTCTCTCTGGATTGCCTCCACTCCTTGAGCTTCCAGTGGTGTTGGGCTTTACATCATTGTATTCGGCACTTCGCGTTGCTCCTAGGATCTGAGGTTAAAAGCATCTCCTTGGTCGTGGAAACCTTCATCAAATAAAGCTCTCTACGGACAGTTTTTATCTAAGCTGAAGGCCGCTGAAAGTTTGGGAGCTGCAGTGATTAATTATACAAAAAGTTTCCAACTTCTGCCCACTGAGAGTCTAAGCAACCCCTGACCCTATTTTATGATGAAACCACTGACAGTTCAGTGTGAAACATTTAACTGTGAGAAGATTTTACAACTGGACTTGTTGCAGAGGTGCTGTTAGCATGGAGTCACAATACAATACACTGAGCTCCAGAGAGCTATTTTTTCTTCCAAATGCATTTGTAAAAGCAATCTGGTTTACAATCTTATACCCGTGTGTCCATAAAAGTGATTGGAACACCTGAATTTAACAGTTCCTTGAATGTAACCTACTTAATAGCAGGTCTACTTCAAAAATCATCCCAACTGTTTGAAGCCATGATTACTGTGAGTAGAAGAACTTTGTTCACTTTCCTTTCCCAAACCCCTTTTTGGTTTTCTTTTTGTTCATATTTTAACTACAAGACAATATTTTAAAAAGTATAGTTTTTTTTATCTCCTTCATCAAAATGTTGGCTCTGCTTTGTTGGTAAAACTATTTTGCTTGTCTGGACACTACTTTCCCTTGTCATGAACATTGAAATTTTTCATTCACCCTTTCACTTCCCTTGTTAAAAAACACTCTGCATAACCAGGTTTAGGTCTAAGTTTGCTGCCTGTAGCCATGGGGATGTCTGGAGTCAATACATCCCCTTCACGTGATCTGTGTAAGTAAGATCTGTTGGGTGCCCGATGTACAGTTCTGCTTTTTCATGGTTAAAGCATGTGTTCGTTCTTTTTTTTTGTTTGTTTTACTTTGTTATAATTTGCCACTACGCAGAGATAAATGCAAGTCGTGAGCTACAAAAATTGCTTTTCTTGTGTCAAGCCACTTCTGAATCAGAGACAAAAGGATGAAAGAGCAAAAGAGCTGGACTGTTGTTTATTGGTCCAAAGTCCTCTTTTCAGATGAAATTATTCATAGCATGGTGCAAGAGTTTGGAGAGACACAAAAACTATGTTGCCTAAGCCCAGAGTGAAGTTTCCACAGATCATGTAGAGTTTGGGGTGTCACGCTATCTGCTGGTGTTGCTTTCTAAAGTACACAGACAATGCAGCTAACAGGAAATTCTACAGCACTTCATGGTGCCACCTTCTCCATATCTTTGTAGAGATTAATGCCCAACTCTGTCCAGAAATAACTGGTCAAAACAACATTACTACAGTGTATAATGCTTTCCATGGTAAAGTCAGTGCAAAATACTTATTCCATGTTGCATGAATGTTGCAGACTTGCTTTGATGTTAGGGCTCAAATGTTCAAATGTTTGGTTACTTCTTCAAATGCCACACAAATGTATGAAACAGTGAGCAGAATTTCATCCCCAGTTTTCCACAACTCAGTTTATAATGTGGCCATGGACCTTACAAAGCTGTGTGACAATGTTCCTAGACTCTTTGACTTAGCGCAATAATGTTATGAGGTGACTGGAATGGGTCTGAGACACCACCAATAACTCTGACTGTGGAAATGGAAAATTTCCATAGATGTTCAAAATAGTAGCTGACATTTTAAGAGGTGCAACATCTGTTGACAGAAATTTGAGAACCATCATGTGATTTAGGACAATTTGTCAAAGGTCAAGCAGACTAGTGAAATTCTACAATGTCTTTTCTCCTTTATGGCGGACTTATGTCGACTTTGCTACCTAATCTCTTTTAGTTATCCCTGACCTTCCAGCTTTGTTCACCACCAACTAGTTTTAGATTTTTGATCACTTTCTATCAAAACGGCAATAAACTTTAGAAAAATTAATTGAGTGTACTTCATTTTTCGCACTAGAAGGTGCACTTAAAAGCCTTAATCTTTGAAAAAAAAAAAGTAACACGAAAATGCGCCTAATAATCCAGAGCGCCTTATACAGTGATGTGCGCTGAGTTTTAAGGCTAGTGAGGCACTGACCTCATCAGTCAGGTTTACAAACGTGAACCCTACAGAGTAGCTTATTCACCAACTGATTGGCAACGGTTAAAGTGTGTTGTTTAAAATTTCAATGTAGCATGTTTTTCTTCTGTTTACAAACTGTAGCAATGAAAAAAAAGCACCACATTTGTTGCCTTGCCTTTACGTATAAATGAAGTCCATGTGCCACTCCTTCTGAAGAAACACAACAATAACCAGTTTGTACAAGTGTCCCTTTTCTTTCTTCAGTTTTAGACACACAATCCTCCATTTAGAAAATGAGGCCAAAGAATAACTGGACAGTTGCACTGGGCTTTGTACCACTAATTCTATTATTTTTTAGCCATGGTGTCACATTCCCTGGAATCACCAGCACCCTCTGCCTTGAGGCAGGCGTACTGCGGGCCTCACCTAATGTATTTCTAATGCGCATTTTTTGTTGGATACAAAGGACTAACGAGTCACAAACTGGCACCATGTAATCAGACAGTTGGTGAGAAATAGAAAAACCAAGTAATTAAACATGAAGTGACTTTTATGATGATAGAAAGGCCAAAACAATAAAGCGCATGGGAAGCGCCCTCTCATGTATTTGAATAGGAAATTTGTAAATTTGCTACTTTTTTACCAGAAAAAAATTGAATACCCACACAGAAAAAAGTAATCATGTCAAAGTAATCAAATATCCATCAAAAATGTATTTCATGTTTTTTTATTTCCGTAAAAATTTATATTCATTTTATTTTATTTATGTAATTTTTAAGCTGTATTTTGGCTCCCCTGATTACACGTCTCTGGACTTAGCTGTTTTTCCTGGCTGTGCTTACTGATGTTGACGTAATTTTGAGAGGTCCACGGTGGTCTGTCAAAATGTCAGTCTGTTTTTCTACGAATTGCAAACAAGGTTGGGTGTTATTTTAAATAAGCTAATGTGGCTAATTTTTAGCAGTGCCAGACTGTTTTTTTTTTACATTATTAACAAGGTTGGGAGTTAGCGTACTGTATGTCCTCCCATTGTGGCTCGTCTCTAATAGACGCTGGTCTCCAATAGCCACCGGGCCTATCAGGTGTTTGTTACTGTTAGACGGCGATCTCCAACAGTGGCCGTGCTCCTTCCCCGGGTTGTTCACAGTTGTGCAGACACCGGGTTTCTGTGGTATTTGTGTTGTGAGTCAGTGTAGCCATGGCCAAGAAACACTCATTCGATTTAGTATTTAAATTGTGTGCGGTGGCATATGCCAAAGAACATTCTGGTGAGGAATCTGCGCCACATTTTGGGGTGGATCCTAAACATATCTGAGAATGGCGCAATCAGATGGGTAATATTGAGAAGACATCTTCAGAAAAAGCAGCAAAGAGCAAACGATTTCCTGCTGGAGGAAAAAAGAAAGCGAATGATGCATTAGAAGAACTGGTTTGAACATGGATCATTGAGCAAAGACGGAAAGGTGCACGTGTCTCCAGGAAAATTATTCACATGAAAGCCAAGAGGATTTTTGATACGGAGATTGATGATGCTTCAAAGAGAAAAGAAACGTTCGCAGATAGTGCTAACCAACAGAAAACTCATCATTTCAATAAATCCTGAAATGCTCATCTGGTGTTGTCTGCATTTTTTACTGAATTTTTCCACAAAATGAACTCACCGTCACCATTCCGTCTGTGATGGAATAAACGCTGGTGTCCAATAGACGTCGGTTTTACGTGTTACTAACAATGTTGGCAGTATGCGTAGTCACAAACAAACAATTGTTTTAGCGGTATCAGTCTGTTTTTAGAAACAAGGTTTGGAGTTACAGGAGTTATGAATTCGGCAAGGCAGCAAATGTGTGGTGTTACAAACAAGTTCTAGAAATTATGTTTTTTAGCTATAACACAAAAGCAGAAAGGGCAAAAATATATGAAGAATCTGCTGTATAGCTATTATGTGACAACGTATGGAAAAAAATCCTTTTTGATCCACTTTTCAGTGTAACACAATACGTAAAGTCACATCTTAAAGGTAAATATTATTTGAGCAGTGCACGTTCATTGAAAAACAAAATGCTGGAAATATGTTATACAAGCAAGTGCAGCATCTTCATTTTTAAGTTACAGCTTACCAAACAGTATCTCACTGCAGTAGGCAAAACCTCTTTATCAACTCAAAGATCTAAATGGCCTAGTTAACTCAGGATCGTGTTACTGGAGCCACTACAGCTCTCACTTTCCTTCCCTGTCAAGCTTTGATTTGTGACTTAGTAATCTGTCTCCCTGAGGCAAGCATTCCCCTCATATCACATCACCTTCGTGCCCAAAACAAAATGCACTATGTTTGCAGTTTTTAGTTTTTGTGCGTGTTTGCAACTGCAGGCGTCACATGAAGAGCTTTAAGAATGCAGAAGATCTTGCAACGTTGAAGAAACAGCTTTAAAATGTGAAAAGGTTAATCTTCATTTAGAAATTCACAGCTATTTACATCAAAAGGACAACATTACGAGGGCAGGTAGAAAAATACTTAAGAAAACGGGAAAGGGAAAAATGTCCACTATGGTGGACATGTAAAAAGTACATATAATTTTCTCCTTAATATGTGTATTTTTGTTTGAAACAGCTCAGTTAAAAATTTTGCAAAACCTATTTATGCAAGAAAATGTACATTTTAGGTTAAAGCAGTGCATCAATAAACAACTACTTTATTTTATACAACAATCATCACGAGTCAAAATGGTGCAGAGACGTTTCAATCTGAATGGCCCTGTGTTCATTGGGATTTTAGGGGCTCAATTCTCTCATTGTTGGACAAATGGAGGAAGAGATAAGACTTTTTGGTACTGTTTTATACCACAGTCCCCTTGGCCCCAGCACTTGTGGCTGGCCAATGGGCTCTCTAACCGGAGGCATGGAGGTGTAGGGTTACGAGGCGAAAAGAACAATGGGCCAAGTGCCTGAGTCAGCCTTATCTCTCAGCCTCGCTCTCCCCGCTACTCCGGCTTTTTTTCCCTCCAACAAATCTGGCCAACCAATGACAGCTTCTTGCTGTGGAGGGAAGACACACGCACTTCACAAACACACTCCGAGGAAGAACTGTCAGTGGGGGTTGGGTGGATTTAAAAACAGAAAAAGCCCTGAAATGAGGCCTCTGTCTGTGCAGATGTGAAACGGCTAACTTTTAATGCTCTCACCAAACTATAATTGTTACGGTAGCTACATTGCAGTAAGACGGAGCACAGAAATGTAGAAAAGTGACTTTTAGCTCTAGAAACCAAACCAAGACAAGAAGAAAACCAGTGAACCAGAAGAAAAAGAAGCCAAGCTACTTCACTGTTAAACCAGGCCTAGCAAAAAGACAAAACAATTTGGGGAAGAAAAAATAATTTTGTGCTTTTTTTTCAAGATTTCATGTTTCTAATTTACCATGCGCAATTTTGTATGACAGGTTGTGCTGTAGAAATTTTTACAAAGGACTACCAATTTCACTGTTTAAGACAGGGGTCTGTGATTTTAAATGGTAAAAAATCAATTTAAGCTAGGTTCTCACTACTGTTTTTTCTTTTCACACTAAAAGGCACACTGTTAATGGTCTATTTTCACATTTATAAGGCTCACCGAACTGTAAGGTGCTTCACGCAAAACAATAAAGTCAGAGAAAACTCAATTAGTCTGACTTTTTAGCTGCATTCACAGCAACTCTAGAACATGTTTGCCGCATTAGCGTATTCATAATACCTGTTACTCCCAACCTTGTTTGCAACACAAAAAAAACAGACTGGTACAGCTAAAACAAATGTTATAGTGACTATGCCATCTCTCAACCTAGTTAGTAACAAGTAAAACAAACACAGTCCAACACTTATACACGTTAGCTGCAAGACAAGGTGATGGAGGTCTCAAACCCAAAACATCTGGCAGGCTGATCTGTCAAAGTACAGTATCAAGTAATTCCAAACAAAGTGGTGATGTTTCAAGGTGCTACAAATCTTTTGAAACAACGATCTTACCGTGTTGGGTTACATTTTTAAAAGTTTTCTTGTGTGTGTGCATACCATCTGCTCCTCAATGAAAAACTAAACCCTGACACATATCCAGTGTCCTGCGCAGGTAAGACTAAACAGCAAACGTAGGTTAACCCTGTAAAGCTGAACATATGATATTTGATACATGAGTCTGTCAGCCCTCCACAATAGCAATGGAAATACAAATTTCTTGTATTTTTTTGTCTTAGAATAATTTTGTTAGCTCAGGAAAATATATATATTTGAGCTGTGTGACCTGATGTATCAGATATGATACAAAATTAAATGTATATGTAAAAAAATGTATTTGCTTGTTTGTTAAGAGGAACCTATAAAGGGCTCTAAATCCAAAGAATTTGAATTTTCTGTCATTTATTTTATGGTTCAGGCTTTACAGGGTTAAGACTCCCCAAGCATGAAAGAAAACAATTTCAAAATAAAGAAGTGGCTACCGTCAATCGTTGCATCATGTGCAGTCGAATTTAACATGTCATACTGTTGTCTACATCATAAATAGATTACTTTACAATGAGCGTTCAGTGGCCACGTGTTTTGTGCGTAGATCAGGTGTAAAAAACGTGCCTGGCTACACGTGTATGCAAAAGTTTTAAACGCGAAAGCCCAAAGCACATGTTTAGACCATTGACTGCAAAAGAGAACTGGACTGAGTGAATACGACATCACTCATAGAAAATAGTTTACTTCCAGCCCCAGCAAAATGAAGTCAATTCAGTCGTCATTCTTCGGCAAATAAAGACGCCACAATTTGAAGCCAGACACCGACAGTAAGCAGTGATTGGTCCAAGTCAGTCTGTGGCAACTACTGTTGCCAATCAGGAGTGAGCCAGTTGGAAGGCCACAGCCCTTCCACTGAAAGTGGGCTCGGGAAAATCTGTCAATCAGACGTTTCAATGTTTGAGGTGGGGGCCAGCCTGCACCACATACTTTTGCTAAGGCATCCGCTTGATTGGTTTATAACTTGAATAACTTGGGATAAGGAATTATCAATAACATGTTAAAAAAAACTATCAGAGGAATATTGGTTATTCTGACAAATAGAATGACTAATAACTGTTTATTTCTCTATAGAAGTCAATTTTATTTTTGGTCTATTTCTGGGATTTTGGTTTTGCCGGAGCTGGAAAGTACTTCCTGTTTGGAACGTCACAATAGAGGAGTCACTCAGTCCAGTTTTCATATACAATCAATAGTTTATGCAGGTTTACATTTACTTTTCATTGGCTGGTTGAATGCGTGTTGCAGAGAGTGGTGTGACATAGATTTTCATGTTACTCCTGGAAAGATAAAAAAATAATACTGGTTTCTCATTTGTATATGGAGTGTGGATTAGTTCAGTTCAAACTTTGAATGTTTTGAAATGTTATGCAGTCAAAAAAGCAAAATGTCCCTTTATTATATTGTTGCATTTGGTGAAAAATATTTAATATCAGTTTCCTGTTTGGTTAATCGACTTATCTTTATATGCCGTGACAGTGTTGTGACAAAAGTCCTGATGCCCTAGTTCCTGCTATTGCTTTTTTTCCTTTCCTCAAGACGTCTGCTGCTGAGTTCTGAAAAAAAAGTCCTTTCCTACAAAGTAAAAAATTATGACGTTTGAGTGCATGAAACCTTTGAACTATTACAACCAGCTCATTAAGTATTACAAATTATTGCTGTATATCAAACCGTTGAGGTCCTGCTGCAGAGTTTATGGTTTCTTGTGTAGGTTTCAAGTTCCAAAAAAACCACATTAAATTTGTGACTTCTCCAAGCATATAAATTCCATTGAGTGTTTATTCATGAGTTGCTCTCTTTGTCTGTCTGTCTGTCCCTGGGACTCATAAGTTGATAGTTACCTAACTATGGAGCCGGCTTAGTTCCACCACTGCTTCAGACTTATTTCCCCAGTTTTAAATCAGCTCAAACACACACGCCTGCAGACACTATCATCTCTTATACACACATCACTCCCTCTACTCTGTCATTCTAAATGAAGGCCATAAAGCAGGGATGGGGCCGGCTCCAGCCCCTCCTGCGAGTCAGTGTTGCCTCTTGATACAGATTGTTGAATCACCCCGACTAAGAATGCCTTGTTCAAACTCAGCCTGTTTATGGCAGGTGATACCGGGGGGAAAGGTCAGAGGCCAGAGCAGACAGAGAGACTGTCCTGGTCAGTAGGAAGCTAGAGGAATAGCTGGTGAGCAAATACTGCAAGATTGATACAAAGAATTGTATGAGTTGCAAAAAACGTCTCGTTTTGGTTGGGGGGTTTAAAGAGGAAGCTGGTTCTCTGTAACATGAAAGGAAACTTGGGTTCTATTGTCTTTATTTACAGTTTAACTGAAATGTTGTGCATTATATTATGTTTGAAGCAATATTTTTTAAATCATATAAGCAACATTTTGCAAAGACAAGGAGAGGATAAAAAAACAGTGTTTACATTTGCATTTACAGTCAAAACTTCTAAGTTGAGGTCAAGATGTTTTTTGTGTGTATTGAATTTCAATGTAATTCTCCAACCATCTCTTCTGCTCATCCCAGACCGGGTCATGGGGGCACCAGTCTAAGCAACGGTGCACAGACCTCTCTCCCGGGCCACTTTCTCTAGCTCCTCTTAGGGGACCCCGAGGCGTTTCCAGCCCAGAGACGTAGTCTCTCCAGCATGTCCTGCATCTTCCCCCAGGCCTCTCCCCAGTGGGACATGCCTGGAACACTTCCCAAGGGAGGCATCCAGGAGACATCCTAACCAGATGCCTGAGCCACTTCAACTGGCTCCTCTCAATGAACAGCGGCTCTACCCCGAGCTCCTCCTGGGTGACCAAGCCTCTCAACCTATCTCCAAGGGAGCACTCAGCCACCCTACGGAGGAAGCTCATTTCGGCTGTTTGTATCCTGAACCTCGTTCTTTTGGTCATGACCCAGAGCACGTGACCATAGGTATAGTAGTGGAGCGAAAATCAACCGGTAAATTGAGAAAATTGCTTTCTGGCTTAGCTCTCTCTTTACCACAAAGGGCCGGTACAGCAACTGCATAACAGATCTTCTCTCACTCTTGAACAAGACCCCAAGATACTTAAACTCCTCCACCTGAGGAAGGAGCGCTCCACCCACCCAGAGAGGGCAAACTAGCTTTCTCTGGTCGAGAACCATGGCTTCAGTCTTAGTGGTACTGACCCTCATCCCAGCTGCTTCACACTTGGCTGCAAACCATTTAAAAGCATGCTGAAGGTCCCGGCTCAATGAAGCCAATATGACAACATTATCTGCAAAGAGCAGAGAGGAAAACCTGTGGTTCCCAAATCAAACCCCCTGCAGCCTTTGGCTGTGCCAAGAAATTCTGCCCATAAAGACTTTGAACAGACCCGGTGATAAAGGGCAGCCCTGCGGGAGTCCAACATGCACCGGTAACAGGTCTGACTTACTACCGAGTTTGCAGACCAAGCCCCTGGTCTGGTTATACAGAGACCGGACAGCCCTCAGTAAGACTCCCCATACTCCCAGAGCACCCTCTACAGGACACCATGGGGGACGCGGTCGAATGCCTTCTCCAAATCAACAAAACACACATGGACTGGATGATCAAACTCCGATAAACCCTCCAGCACCCTAAAGAGGGAGTAGAGTTGGTCAACAGTTCCATAACCAGAACGAAAACGGCACAGGAACAACAGTGCCCTGGCATAGACTTTCCCAGGGAGGCTGAGAAGTGTTATTCCCTGATAGTTGAAACACACCCTCCAGCCCCCCACCCCTGTCTGCCAGTCCAGTGGTACAGTTCCCAACTGCCACGCAATGCTGCAGAGACGTGTCAGCCAAGACACTCCCTCATCCACTCCCGGTGCCCTGCCACCGAGGGGCTTGTCGACTACCTCTGTGACTTCAGCTTGGGTAGTGGACAGCCCCACCCCAAAGTCATCAGCCTCTGATTCCTCAAGAGAAGGCATGTCAACGGAATTAAGGAGATCCTTGAAGTATTCCCTCCACTGCATGACAATTTCCCCAGTCGAAGTCAGCAGCTCCCGAACTGCACTAAAAACTGTGCCTGTAGAAAACTACTTTCCCCTCATGAGGCGCCAGATGGTTTGCCGGAGCCTCTTTAAGGCCAACCGATAATCCTTCTCCATGGCCTCACTGAACTCCTCCCAGGACTGTTTTTTTGCCTCCAAACTGCTTAATCCTGTCAGCTGCCTCTGGAGTCCCACAAGCCAGCCAGACCTGATAGGACTCCTTCAGTTTGACGAAATCCCTTACTTCTGATTCAGGACCTGGTTCTAGTTCTAGGGTTGCTGCACCAGAGACCTTGTGACCACAGCTCGGAACAGCAGCAGAGACAATGGAGGTGGACAGCATGGTCCACTTGGACTAAATGTCACCAACCTGTTTCTGTTTGAAGCTCTACTGGATGTGGGAGTTAAAGACTTCCCTGATGGAGGGCTCAGCCAGACTTCCCAGCAGACCCTCATAGTATGCTTGGGTCTGCCAAGTCTTTCAGGCTTCCTTTCCCGCCAGCGAATCCAACTCACCACAATGTAGTGATCAGTGCACAGCTCTCCCCCTCTCTTTACCTGAGTGTCCAAGACACACGGCCAAAGGTCACGTGAAACAACTACAAAGGCGATCATCGTTCCCCTGCCGAGGGTGTCTTGATGCCAAGTTCATTGATGGACACCCTTGTACTCAAGACCTGGTGTTCGTTATTGACAAACTAAGACAAGCACAGAAGTTAAACAACAAAACACAGCTGGAGTTTAGATCAGGGAAGCCGTTCCTACAAATCACGGCCCTCCAGGTGCCACTGTCATTGCCCACGTAGGCATTGAAGTCCTTCAGGTGGACAATGGAGTCCCCCATTGGGGCACTTTCCAGTATCCCTTCGAGAGACACCAAGAAGGCTGGGTACTCGGAATTGCTGCTTGGCCCATAACCTCAAACCACAGTCCTGTCACCCACACGAGGGCGAAGAGACACGACTCTCTCTTCCACCAGGGCGGACTTCAACACTTGGCAGCTCAACTGGGGGTTCACAAGTAAGCCCACACCAACCTGCCTCTCACCATGTGCAACTCCAGCGTGGTAGCGTGGAAAGTCCAACCCCCCTTGAGGACTCTCAACCTCTCGCACAAGCTCAGGCTCCTTCCCTCCCAGAGAGGAGACATTCCATGTCCCAAAAGCCAATTACTATCACTGGAGTTTAGGCCGCCGAGGCACTCGCCTTCAACTGCCACCACATTGTTCCGGCCCCTTCTGAGCTCTCCCGCAGGTGGTGGGCCCACTGGCGAGTGATCTTGCGTCATTCCTTATGGATTTTTCCAAGTAGGGCCCCTGGGCGGAGCCCAGGCCACCAGGCTCTTGCATGCGAGCCCCAACCTCCAGGCATGACTCCAGGGTAGGGCCCCGTTAACGCCAATTCGGGTGACATAGAAGTTCTCAATGAAATACTGATTTATAAAAGTAGAAAGTTTTATTGATCATTATCTTCAGAACAGTGTAGTTAACCCAGAGTTGTTGCCGACGACACCTAAATAACATTCTTTCTTTGACATATTGTGTGTCTGGCTATGTGATGAGTGGGATTAAACTGATTCTGAAATGGGGAAGGGTGTCTTTTCATGTCGGCTTTTCCAATGGTTCGCGCTTTTGGGAAGTAATTTGAGATGTCATTTATACGTCATTACCAAATCTGAGTCTCTGATTGGTCGAAGTTCAACCTGGTTTAACTTTCAATGGGTTTTCAATGGCCCCCGATTTGTGCGTAAAGCCTGAAAATGGTCTTAAAAACGTTCGTAGCTACTTGTACACTCAAGAGTTTTGTAAATTGCACATTTACACATATTTACATAGACTTTTTATTGGAAGTAGTTGCTTGATTACATGTTACCAAGGGCGGAGTGAATTTAGCTTTTAGTGTTGCAAACTGGTTTTCCGGCTGCACGGTGGCGCAGTGGTTAGCGCTCCTGCCTCACAGCAAGAAGGTTCCCGGTTCAAGTCCTGGCTGGGGGACCTTTCTGTGTGGAGTTTGCATGTTCTCCCCGTGCATGCGTGGGTTTTCTCCGGGGACTCCGGCTTCCTCCCACCGTCCCAAAACATGCTTCATAGGTTAATTGGTTACTCTAAATTGTCCCTAGGTGTGAAT